>CM076975.1:13415861-13563361 GCA_039105355.1 Benthosema pterotum | reverse complement strand
CTATAAATGGATTATAAATCAGTCGAGCAAGTGTTCCTGGGTTTGGAACCTGATTCCACAAAGACGGATGATGATTATACAAAATAAATGTTTATTATTATTGGGGACCATCTTCTAATCAATCAATCACCGTGGATACAACTTTCCTCCCTGACGATGAATCCAGCCCAGTTGCAGTTGTGGAACGAAAGCAATAAGCAAGCATCTGTGAGTAAATCTGTTCACGTTCCTAACGTGGTCATATAATATGCTATACTGTACTAATCTGAGACCGCCAAATCTACTGTATGTGGCTGCGCTGTGGCATTGTGCAATCCAAAAAAAAAAAAAAAAAAAAAAAAAAAAAACGAGAGAAGAAAAAAGACTCGCGTTCTGTTCTGCGCGCCGTTGCCTAGCCTGTGCGTAATGGTTAGGGGCGGGAGGGGGTTGTGTTGCGTCGGAATCGCGGTGCGTCGGAATGGGGGTGCGTCGGAATGGGGGTGCGTCGGAAGGGAGGTGTGTCGGAATGGGGGTGCGTCGGAGTGCCGATGGGTAACCGCCAAACAGTAGCTACACTATGTGAGCCTGCTGCTCGATCCTGATTGGAGGAGAATTCGCCACCACCTGGGGAACTTTTATTAGCTCCTCTGCTAACGTGGGGCAGGGGGAAACTCCATATATGGTTTCCACACCTTATAATAGAGCATTTTAACAGAAAAAAATATTTTTGGGTGATATCTGACAAAAGTGAAATCACTTCCCCTACCTTTAAGTTCATTGCAAAAGAAACACTTGAAGTGAAGTGAGAGCAGTGGAGGTAATTCTGTGGTCTGCTGACAGTGTGCATAAATACATTGCTGCTGATCAGTCCAGTGGTTTACCAGATTATAGCTACGGACGGACGGACAGACAGACAGACAGGCTGACCCTGACATAGATGGCTACAGAGCGCCGCAATCCTGCCCCCTTTCATGACATCGTCGCAGCCTAGAAGTAAATTCTCCATTCATCTTCCTCATAGGCTTTTCCAAAAGTAATTATAAAAAGTCGATTACACCGGATCAAACAGACAAAGTTGCCTCGGGTTGTGACAAATCATGACAACAAACACAACATACTGAGCCCAACAAATAATTAAAGGCAAGTAAAAACAATGGCAGGTTACAAAACCTTTTTTTGTTGTTTTTTTTCTTCTTCGTAAATATTTGTTTGGCCCAAAATATTGTGTCTGAGTCAGCTTTGTCCACAGCGTCATTGTCCTGTTATAATTGCTTTTGGAAAGGCCCATGAGGAAAACTAACAGAGAATTTACTTCTAGGCCGCGACAACGTCATGAAAGGGGACAGGACTGCGACGCTCTATGCAGAGTCATGCTGTAAAAAGTGGTGGAACTTCAAATAAGTAGAACATTGCCCACAAGGCAGGAGGAGATTGATCAAATTAAGAAATATTACATGTATCCCATAAGAATTAGAATTGTGGGGTTATGAGCTGTCTGGCTTTGTGATTTGTGTTTTCTCTTATAGGTCTTGAGCTGCATTTAGGCACTGTAACATGGTAGCTAAATAGAGATACATACTGTAATGTGAATGGGTTTTGACACACGGGCGGCAATTGAGTTGGTAAAGTGTGTTTAATGTTGATTAACATTGTTTAATACAGTGGTTTTCAACCAGTGGTCCGGTGACACCCAGCTAAATGATAGAAAGTAGGTTAACCAGGTGTAACTCTTTGAGAGCGTGGAAATGAAACCAAATGGACCCTCATGTTACGCCCTCAAGAGGTAAAATATTCATCACCTGAATTAAACCCAGTCTACACAACTACAAAATGTAGAAGATTAATGGTCATTTTGATCTGTATGTTTGGCTGTTTTGTTTTCCAAATCCAGCCTGGTATTGTGGACAAAGGCAAAATAAATATTTAGTTTTGTGGGGCTAAAATGTCATCAAATGGTGGTCCATGGCTCAAATTCTGAATAAATAGTGGGCCCTGGTGTCAAAAAGGTTGAAAACCACTGGTTTAATACATCAGATAGGATGTATTCGGCTATCAAAGCTAGAAAGTAGGTTTCGGTCAGCGTTCCTGCATAACTTCTGAGAATGACAATGACGTCATGCCAGGTGTGAATATACTGTCTATCAACACAAGTGTCCAAATGAGACCGCAATGTCCCCAAGGCTCATTTTCTAAGAAATGCATTCATTATTCATTCATTCATTCATTCATTCATTCATTCATTCATTCATTCATTCATTCATTCATTCATTCATTCATTCATTCATTCTTGACAATTTGTAACAGCAGGTAAAATTACATTGAATCCGAGTGACATTTCTATACACAGTATATTGCATAACTACCAGTATAGCGTGCTGTAAAGTAACATACTCGTATCTGAGCTTGAACAGAATACATCCAATTTAACCACATGGACTCTAGCACCCTGATTCTGAGGTGAACATACAGCATGTAGCAAAATAGTAAAAATTCCCAATGCAGCACATTGTGATCTTATAGATTTTCCATCTTTGCTGTTGAGATTTCAACCAAGTATATGGATCCCTATAGTGGATCCATACAGTCTAAATAATATATAATAAGGTCTACTGTTGTAGTCAAGAACACCTAATTTGAGACCAAGATAAGACCATCATGCCCTAGGGCGGTCGAGACCAAAACGAGACCGAGACAATCACAGTATTTGTCGAGATCAATTCAAGACTAGCACCTATGGGTCGAGATCAAGACCAAGACCTAGAGAGGTCGAGACTGAGGCCGAGGCCAAGACCTAGAGGGGTCGAGGCGAAGACAGAGACAAAGACCATTGCGAGGCAAGACAAAGAAACGACCAAGACATTATTTTTTGTGCTACATCCATGCTTAAATTCTTTCTGTAGTTGTGGACTGCTAGCGACATGCACGTCATCCATCCAGCTCTGCACACCACTCTGCTGTCTTTATGAATGGGCTCCTCGGTCATAATAATAGATATAGAACGTTTCCTTTGCACTGCCTCGTTTCAAGTGGTCTTGGTGGTAGAAGAGACCCGAGAGACATTTGCTCCGAGACGGTGACAAGAACAAGACAAATTGAGGGCGAGACTAAGACAAGACCACAAGACAAATGAAGTGCGACAACCGAAGGAACCGAGACAAGACCAAGACAAATTGTGGCGAGGCAAAAACAAGAGCGAGACAACGAAAATTTGTCTTGAGACTGGCCTCAGGACAAGACAATGTCTTGAGAACTACAACACTAATAAGGTCTATGCATTAGATCATTGAAAATAACATTTATTTCACTCTTATAATCTCTCCTCATGACTCACAACAACACACTGCCTGTAAATCCGCGTACAACGTACACCACCACCTGCAGAGTAAGTGCCTGTGGAAAGTACACGCACCCTTCTCACATTTTTCTTTTCATAATATCGATCGCTGCCTAGATTTGTACTCATCGCATCATTTTCATGCACACACACACACACACACGCACACACACACACACACACACACACACACACACACACACACACACACACACACACACACACACACACACACACACACAGCGTGATGCATGTGGCCCTGGAGGTGTTGGCCAGCGACTGGTGGCTTTCAGACTCCTTAGTCTTGTCCTGACAACAATGCTCAGTGGGCTGGCACCGATTGCTCGGTGGAATTGGACGGTTATCTTTGCACACACCGGCGCCTCAGTTTACTGTGGACTTTGCTGCGGTGCTTAATTTAAATCAAATGGTTTGGAGGCTTTAGAGAGGGGCCACTTTGAATACCCCCACGGGTGCCACAATGCTTTGCCATCCTTCATTGAGCATAATTCACAAATTATCTGTCAGGGTCGCGCACGCAAAGTCGCACACAAACACACACACACAGCCCTTAAGGATAAGACTTAAAAAAGACTTAATCATTGTCTCACATAATGAAACGGGAGGTGGCTGCATGGGCGGTAGGGTAGGGTGGGGTGGGGGGTATTGATCTATCTTCTGCTACTAGAGTATGTCTGTGGACGACGTGTGTGCGCTGCCTGCCTGCCTGCCGCGCTTCCCTCCCACTGACAGATGGATGGGTTAATATCACAATTAAGCACCTCTCGTTGGACGGTTCCTGTTTACCGCCTGGTTGCTAAGCAGTGACATCATCTGATCCCTCCTTCCCTCCTCTCTCCTTAATCCCCTCTCCCTCTCTCTCACTCACACACACAACACACAACTCTCTCTCACTCTCTCTCTCTCTCGTACGCGCAGCAGAGATGTGGGCAGGGTGTGTGTTATAGGGGAGAGAGGGAGGGAGGAAGGGAGACAGAGTGAGTGAGGGGAAGAGAGAGAGAGAGGGGTGGAGCGGAGAGGAGCGGAGGGAGCGGGTAGGTAGTGGGCAGTGAGTGACTCTGTTCCAGACAGCATGGTATGAAGAGCTGAGCCGAGGTAGAGGCAGCAGCCGCAGCAGCAGGTCGCTATAGGCACACACACAACTCTCCTCACAGCCCCACTCCGGAGCACCTGTACGGACCGGACCGCTTCCCACTTCCCCTCCTGAGGAGAGAGAGCACCCATCCGGACCTGATCGGACCACCTCTTCCAGAAGAAACAGGGAGGAGGAGGAGGGGTGGGTGCAAGGTCTTGTTTATTTATTTTTTTTGTAGTTTTTTTTCTTTTGTAGGGGTTCTTTTTGTTGGTGGGGGGGAGGTTGAGCACCGGGCAGGAGAGGGGGGGACTTTCTTACACTCTTGCTCCCGGGGCGGGGTTGGACGGGGTTGGATCGCATGCATGACACAACGCAAAGGCGAGAAGCCCACCATCAGCATCCAGGAGCACATGGCCATTGACGTGTGCCCTGGCCCGATCCAGCCCATCAAGCAGATCTCAGACTACTTCCCCCGCTACCCGCGGGGCCTGCCGCCCTCGGCGCTGCCGCCCGCCTCCGGCCCGCAGCGCGCCGCCGCCGCGTCCTCCGGGTCGGCGGCAGCAGGGGGAGGCTCGTCGTCGACCGACGGCAGCGACCCGGCCGCCCGGTCCGGCCAGGACAGCCCGGACCGGGCCGTGGCGGGCGGCGGCGGCGCGGCCGCCACCTCCTCGTCCTCCTCCTCCTCGCAGGCCACTAAGAGGGAAGAGGAGCCAGATGTGGAAGGCTATGACTCAGATGACTCTAGTGAGTGACCATCCCTCTCTTCTCTCCTTTTTTATACACTCTTGTGCTTTGATTTGTCTTGTGTATACCCCCCCTCTCCCCTCCTGATGTCCCCCCCCCCCCCCCCCCCCCCCCCCCCCCCCCCCCCCCCCCCGATTCGTACTTAGAGTTGCGTGCCGCACACAGAAAACAGCAGATGTACAAGCTGTGAGCTTGTACTTTTTGCGAGACTACAAAGTCTAAATCAGGCTTCAGATGTCTTATCTGCCGTGCCTTAGTGCTTTCAGCCCTGCACCCCCCCCCCTCCCTCCTCCCTTTCTCCGATTACTCTCCATTTTTACCACCGGCGGGTGGTTGCCAGGCATCTCTGCGGTGGTTTGGCTTTGTGCCGTTATCTTTCACCTTTCCTTTTTCCTTTGCCTATATACTCCCCCCCATTCCCCGTCTCTCTCAGGTCTCCCGTTGCGGGTCCATATGCAGGGATTTGTGTGTGTGTGTACTCTGTACGTGTGCGTATTGTTGTTTAGTGTGTGCACGTCTAGCCGCGGCGCCTCCACACTTCCTAACTCTTAGGCTGTTGACAGCCAACTGTTGCTGCCGCTGCCTTGACTGACTCCAGCGGTTCCGCTCTGCTCGCCTAATCTCGCCTTAATGAGGACGAACGACGCATGATGAGGCTTGATGATGATGATTTAACGTCCCTGGTGTAAACGTGTGCCCCGTGATTGTGTGTGTGTGTTGCCGATTCGGTGTGTGTGTGTGTGTTTGTATAGGCCTGTGTCTCTTTATATTTCCATTTATTTATTTATTCCAGGGTTTCTTGGTTCACGTGTCTCCACTGTCAATCAGCAGTTTGTATGATTCACTGCTTCTCTCTCTCTCTCTCTCTACCTGTTTCTCTCTCCCTCTCAAGCTCTCTCCCTCTCTCTCTCCATGTTTCTCTCTCCCTCTCTCTCTCTCTCCCTGTCTCTCTCTCTCCCTCTCTCTCTCTCCATCTCACTCTCGCTCTGTGTGTTTGTCAGAACGAACCGGCAGCCGACTATAGAGCAAAACCCCCCAGCGTTTATTATTTAACTGAGGGTGTTAAAGGCGAGTCCATTTTCACACTTTCAGAGCTGAGTTATTTTTTTTTCTTTCCCTCCGTAGAAGTATTGTTGAGCCTCTGGGAGGTAGAGCTTGTTTGCATTCATACACAGGCTTTGGCGAGAGAAAAGGAAGTAACAACATGTCTCCGCTTCTCTGAGCATAATAAGTGTGCGTGTGTGTGTGTGCATGCGCATCAGGTACGAGTACGCGCGCTCGCGGTCGAATGCGCTGATTGAGGTGCATGTAGCCGACACTCGCGTCGACGCAACAATAGCGACTTGTTGATCAGAGAAGAGAACATTCCTTTAATCTGACGTTCAGGTTGTCATGGTACGATGGTATCACAGGAGGAACTGAATGTTGAATCCAGTGCTGGACAACGAGATACGGGCTCCACCATGCTGTCTACACAAAAAAGTCACAGATGTGGAGAGATTTATTTATACCCGTTAAAAGACTCAACCTTCTAATAACCCCACACGGTCCCATTAACTCCCCTCCGATACCAGAGCACAGCATCTGTGCTCATCAACAGGGGTGTAGCAATTAATCAAACTAATTGTTTAAATCCTTTATGAGACATAATTGGCGGTTCATTTAAGAATAAAATCGCCAATTGTGAGTGGGGATTTCAATTTTTGTGTTTTGCAAATTAAAATGAGAGAAAATTGCTAAATAAGCCGCTTTAACAGATCACAATGTGCACAGTCGAGTTATAGATGAGCTATATTTGTGCTACATTGTTGTGAAGCCAGAAACCAGAAAATAATCAACAAAAAAAAAAACTTCTTCTCACTTATTCACTTAACCAAAAGGGTAATCAACGGAACAATCATCATGTGTATAATCAATATAGTCGTAGCCCTGCTACTCAACAATGGCTTTTCTCACAGGGGGGGGCAGTGAATGGCTTCTGGCGCCTTACTGTCAGGGTTTGTCTTGTGATTGCAGGTTAACGGCGTGACAGCCGCGAGGCTTCTCCCAAAGAGTTAATCCATGTACTGTCACATGCACGAGGGCTTAGGCCATCTCTAATCCAGGACTGGGCAGGGAGGGATGGCGGGAGGGGGGATGGTAGAGAGAGAGAGAGCACAACAAACAGGTCTGTGGTCTGGCAGATGTTCATCTGTGCCTTCATGGGAGGAGGAGGAGGAGGATACTATCTGGTTGCTGTCGGGGTGAAGCCTCACATCTCCACGTTGTTTCATTTATACTGTACCTAGGCTAAATCTCGAGGGTGGGCAACTTGGACGATGGAGAGGGCCACTATTACTTCCACACTGGTGCCAGGGGACCACGTGGTATATTGTTGTTGTAGCAAAACATAACCGATCTACAAGCTCAAAATGGCGACAGTATCAGCTGTAATGTGAATGGAACCTTGGACTGTCACTTGTAACTGGAATCCTGGAATCTAGTTATAGTATAGTGAACCCATACACTGGATATAAGAAAAGACAATAACATTGAAATACAACATACTACTAATTATCTGAAATCAATATTATATCATGTTCGGATATAGACACTATAAGCTCCGCCCTTATAAAGAGTCCCGCAGTGCATCAAGAACAGAGATGAATGAATCGAGAACGGAGCACAGGACACTACTGTATGAGGTCGCCTGGTCGTTCGATAGACTGCCTAAATCGGCAGGTCTGTCATCCAAAGTCGTTCGGCCCATATTAGCCGAATATAACTTCCCTTTGTTCCCAATTGTTGGTTCTTTGTTTGACTAGTTTTAGCCGCATCTGCTATAAAGCCCGGTGACGTTATGTGCATCTGAAACTTGCTCCGGATGGAAATGACTGCAGGCCCACTCCACTGATCTGGCAGCTTAAAGTTTTAACCTGTGGGCTGTATTCGGTGATGGTGAGGGCTGCATGCAGGCCCTGGGCCACACGTTGCCCATGTATCCACTAAATGTAAGCAACAGCAGCCAATGCTCAAGCTCATGTTACATAATGTTGTGAGCTCGCATATTACGACTCCTAAAAAAAAAAAAAAAAATCCAAAATAGGGACAAGTTGGAAGTGGTTGAGGCTGTCTGTGGGTTTCATAAATATTTAAGCAGTGAAAAGTTGTATCAAAAAGCTTGCGGCTACCGTAAATAATAACTGCGTTGGATCCATTGGAACACTTGTGCCCCCCATTCCCTGAAAAGTAGCAGTTTTGAACATAAAAGGTTTGTGCCTAACAGTGGAGATATGCTCAAGAGAGGAAGCAGAAAGAATGGGAGTGTGACTTTTTCTCCCATATGAGAACTCCCCACTCCGCTTGTCATTTGCAGGTACTGCTCTGTTCAGAAGGTTTTGCTCCGGCAGTGGTGGTTTGTTTGTTTTCTGTCGGCAGCAACGTGGTGTGTTTGCACGAGAACGGGAGCTTTGATGTGCAGCAAGTCATTAATATAATGATATGAATTTATAGGAACCTAAATAAGATGTAAAAACAAAATAATTCATTTGCGCTCCCGGAGTTCGAGAAAAAAACAATAATTAAGTCATTGCCCATGTATGAGTTCATGTGATTCATTACTTAAACACTAGCATAACGGGACGTCATTACATGCTTTTCAGTCTGAGAGAATTCTGAATGTATCATCATACATACAAGAGCTAAATTTAGTGACTTTAGTGACATCATCCACCACTTTTCGTGGCTTCTCTGCAATTTTTCACGTACTTAAGCCATACTTATCTGCGTAAATCGGCAGTTGAGTTGTTCTATGCTCCGGGCTTATGAATAGGCATGGCAAATTACAATTCACGGTCTTGAGAGGCAGCTATTATACATCGCATTAGCACTTGCGTCCGGTATGGCGTTGGTTGGGCATGAGTTGCACTGAGCACTGCAACTCGCGGCGCGCTCCCTGCAGATAAACCCAGCCAGACAACACCCTAGCTTCACAGTGGCGACAAATTAACAACATGAGAAACGCACGGCGGTGACAGGCATGTGCGCCGCACCGCCATTAATCTACCGTGTCGGACCGAGGCGGCACAGTGCAAAAATGCTGTGACGACGAATGAATCACAGTAAATAAAAGTCTCGAGAAAGAATGCTGGCTAGACGGAGGGCCACCAGAGACCAGCCTGCCATGACGAAAACCCTCACCTGCGGTGCTAAATGCGTCTAATGAGGGCAGATGCGGTAGAGAAAACAACTCGGCAAGTTGGCTCTGATGATGCAACACCCCCAAACGATCCCAAGGCACAGTTTTTCACCAGGGGGAACAGAGAGTATGTGAGCTGAGACAGGGCTCCTCGCTGGAGACTCTCTCACCGGAGCAACTAATACACTTTCGCTACAGATTGAGACCAGACCAGATTTGGCCGCATGAACCTCTGAGTAGGCCAAACTGTCAAATAATACCTAAGAAAGACACAAACAATGTGAAAATAGCAGATCAACAAGCAAACACTGCCTTGAGCTTCTGTTTTATTTTCACCATATATACAGTATCTGTGCAACCAAGCAGTGACTAAGCGTGACTCTCCCCAAAGTCCCCACTTAGGATTATTTTGCAGGGTCGTGGCCTGAAAGGTTTGGGAATCCTTCCCTAGAGCGGAGGCGAACAGTTAGCAAAAAAAAAAAAAAAAAAATAGCAGACCTACGGCTTACAGCGCATAGCAATGAGACGGATTGTGAGTCTGCAAATCAGCTAGTTTCGGTAAAGAGATTTGGTATGTAGAGCTGTGATTTGCAAAAAAATAAATGGTGCACTTACATAGCAATTTTGCCCTATCCAAAGTGGGGTCCAAGAAAACCCTGGATGCCTTGAGGGGGCCTTTACCGATCTGTCACTCAAATGAACCTGTAAAAGGCTTGACAACCACTGGTGTAGAGTGAAATGTGAGGGGGGGGGGGGGGGGATGGTTAGGTCATGGTTATGCATGGCTGTGTATGAGACTTGATCCACTATATCTGTATTGCTCCTCTACCTGTAGCAGTGGCAGCATTCTCCTTACTGAATGTAAGGAGAATGCATACAGGGACATAAGGACCTGCTTGCTCATTTGCATACCAGCAGGGTCAGTTTAATATTTATAAGGGGCGCAATATCCCGGCTTTGTGCATCACTTTTTTTTTTTTTTTTTTTTTTACAATTTTATTTATACATTTTCAGTTTAAAGAACAAGACATATCGTACAAATGTTCATTCACTTTACATACAATTGTGGATCACATTTTTGTGATGATTTAATTGGCCAGCTTTGTGTGTATACAGTTTGTTTGCATGCATGTACCTAAAATTCGACTGGCTGATCACGGAACGCCGATGATATAGGATGAAGCATGACGATAAGGGCACCCCCCCACCCCCCTGCGATTACATGTGACTCAACCTGTGAATTTAATTGAAATGGAAAAGTGCATCGCCGTGCTGCACCCAGCAATTTTTGCTCCTCGCTCCCCGCCTATGACGGGAGTGATCAAAACCAATTGGATGGCGGGATCTCTGCCCACATCAATTAGCCACGTGTTACCCAGGGGGGGGAGGGGGGTATGTGGACGGCGGTACACCGTCACAGCCTGGTGCCACGTGAAATAACCGCACCAACAGGAGCCAGGGCTCTTGTGTTTCCCAGAGATAAGCCACCCCACAGCCACATATACAGTATAATGTTGACAGGGTGCAAGGCTGCAGGTTGGGGTGTGCGTAGAAACTCGCTCTATAGCCCCCCCGGAGACGTCTCTCGCTTTGGTAGTTGTGCGTGGCCTCTCCTCCAGATGAAGGCGCCTGCGGTTTCAGAACTGGTGGGAGTTAATTCAGTCTATTGTGGAGGATAGTTGACATTTTGATAAGGAGGGTTGGATTAATATTTTTCCAGAGAAAGGGAAGGGAAGGCATGCCGGTGATGAATGAAGAGGACGGAGAGAGGAGCAGGAGAGAAAACTGGCAAACGGATACCCAAAAAGAGTCGAGTCGGGACTCGTTTGTGGGTTGTGGATTTTTAAATGGGTCCCTTTCTGTTTTGTTTCCTATTTTCTTGTCCTTAATTATTGAAGGTAATAGAGGCAACAAGCAGTGAACAAACACTGTGTTTGTAAACAGATTTGTTTGAAAACAGTATCTAACTCCACCTCACCTCCACTCTATTGGCTCATTATGAATCTGCTGGAGACTGCCATGCTGTGATTGGTTAAAAACGCTGTCTCACCTGCCGCTGCCTACACAACCCCCTCCCCCTCTCACATTAGCACCGCCTTCCCTGAGCCCGACGAATGTTTTTGTTTTTATGATTTGTTGACAACAACAAAGTTCTGGACATTAGCTAAGAGTTTGGTAACCACTGCCGCAACGATCGCTTTATAGCTGCTCGTATGATGGTGTTGCCAATAGCCCAGTCACACTACGGTACAAGCCCACAACAATGACAAAAAAAAAAGTCAAAAGATGTCATCCAGTGGAAATCTCACACTGGTCTAATAACACAGTCTTTAATGTAATGAGGGATTCCATTTGCTGCCCAGCCCAGTGCCCTAGAATCCTATTAAGGGTATCTGTAAACTGTCATCTGATAATAACCTGGTGTAACACACCGCAGTGCATAGCCAGTGGTTTCCTCACTATAGCTCTGGGCTATAAGCTGGGCAGAGTTCTGTGCCGTTCACGGCATATGTTTCTTTATTGGTGCTATTGGCATTGCGAACATTATTTGCCAATGTTGGGACTTTCCTCCTGCTCTGAGCATTTGCCCCTAAGTTCTGCCTAATCACACAGAAATGTCCTCCGTTGCTCTACCTTTATCCCACTAAGTCCATTATGTCATCATAATGCCAGCTATTACAGAGCACAGACCCAATTTAATATCTGGGCTTGTGGTGGAAAGGTTGTTGCTGCTTTTTGTCACGCCACGTGTACATGTCAAATACACTTCTGTTTGCACATGTGTCTACATTCCATATGTGCAAACTGAGAGTGGAAGAATGGAATGGACAAACCAAATCAAAGGGAAATGGGCAAATGGGCAAACCAAATGGAACCCTCATGGGTTCAAATTGGATCCCGACGGTCCCTTTGGTTTGGTTTGTCCATTCCCAGAGAGTTAAAGTGAGACTTTGTTTTCTTTAAACCTGTATTGGCCCTATTTTTAGATTGTTATAGATTTGGATCCCAAACCAAATTGGGTTCTAAACTAATTGGAATTAGTCCAATCGATTGCCCCTGGACAAGCCAGTACTATACGTTGTTCGTTGTTGTTCTTCTTGTTCTTCAGTTATATTCAAGTTCATTTTACCTCTAGGGATGTTTTGCTAGACAGATTTAATAAAAAAGCCATCATTTAAATCAGTGGCTTGCCCCCCTGGACGGACGGAAAGCGTCTGGAGGTGTACCAATCTGGACTGATTCCATTTACCCTTAATTTGTCTTCCAAATAAATAAATAAATGAATAATACAACCCTGGTAAAAAAAAAAAAAAAAAAAACTGAAGGCGCTTTTCAATAAACACTGAGGACTTTAAGCTATGAAACATAAGGTTACCGTAATCAGAGTAAACATTATCATGTAATATTCATGAGCTTGTTTTTAATTAACACCAGTCACGTGTGTGTGTGTGTGTGTGTGTGTGTGTGTGTGTGTGTGTGTGTGTGTGTGTGTGTGTGTGTGTGTGTGTGTGCGTGCGTGTGCGTACGTGCGTGTGTGTGCACTGTCCAGCTGACACTTGTTGGCAGGCGTTAATTATGTTGTGACGTTTCTGCAGATTCTGAACAGTTATTTCTCACAACAGGGCAAATAATAACACCAAATACTAAATAAATATCTAGGTATCAATCGACTAAAGTTGTTCACCGGCAAAATCGGCATCTGCCAAGACCTTTTCGCATCCGTGCATCACTAGTATGGACCTGAGCTGATTATAGAGTTGCACTGGTGCCCCCGGTATCTACTACATGTCAAACCAGATGACAACTCCGTCAAGGTTTCCCACATCACAGCATTTCGGTGCTCTGCGTTGCAGCCTTGACCCTGTAGAGGTGGTCAATTATTGACTTGGGTTGTTTTGCCTGTGTGTGAGTAGTAAGCACACACTGTAACATCCAGAGTGCTCCTTTAACTCTGACTCATTATAGGGTTCACTTCGGAAGAGAAAAGCATGCTTAACTCCAGCAGTCTTTAACATCTGCACTCTCAGTATAACAGTCCCATTTTAAAAATGTTAGGGGTCCGCAGCAGCATACAATACAGACAAACACGTTTCCGTGTGTGCAGTCCTGCATCAGTGTCAGAAATACATGAATAAGACTCTTGCGGATAGCCAATTTATAATTTCAAAACCATGCTATAGACTCTGATTGCTTTCCAAAAGTGGCAAACGAAATGGAGGAAATCAATAATAATCAACCTCAAATATGGGCCCCACATTAAACAAAAACAGGGGAAAAAGAAATTCCACTTCCATCGTGGAAATGGATCATGGAAGCATTTGTGGTGTCCCCACAAACGCTACAAATGTTACTGATATTGCAGGAACATGACATGTGAAAATGACCGTTAGCAGGGATTGGATGAGAGAGATGGTAGAGAGCTCACCAACAAAAGCACGTTCACATCTGCCCAGACGCAGGTATCGCAAATCAGTATTCGATATCGCGCTGTGATTCTACTGACCTAAAAGAGAACACCAAGCATCCTGAGCACTGTTGTCGTCATTAATAATAAAGCCTCAAATCGTCCTTTGAAGGAATCCTTGGACGTACAAAAACACACACTGCAGGGTTATGTCCCGTTGGGCCTCGCCAAACAAAATCCATTACTGACAAAAGTCTGTTCACAATCTATCATAAATGCGTGGGCTTTCTTCACACAGCACAGAATGATGAGAAGTGAGAAGAGTTGATTTAAAAACAACAACACTTCACGTTGTGCTGGAAGACCGTTGGTGGTCAAAACAATAAGTATTTTTTCGCCGCAGAAGTTTCTCACAAACAATGTTGTGAATATCTCATCAAGTGCTTTAGGGGCATTCTATGGTTTTAGATTGAATCAGAAAAGAGAGATATATACCCTGATTGTTAAACTCTGCCTTGTGTCATGTTCATATCACAGTTGGTTGTGCTTCTATTTCATTTGGGAGGAACTATGTTTTGTGGAGTGATACAGGATGGAGCGAATGACATTTTAGTCAGCTTATTAGTTATGTATGATCTGTGACTGCTGATATAAGCTAAATAGCTTGTCCTGTATTGCTTATACTGTATGCCGTGCATTGCTTATGCTTTACTGTCGTATCCCTATGGACTTTTGCTTAACGTTCCCTGATTCTGCTTAGCTTGCTGCTTAGACCCTAAGCGGGAGCTTTCAATGCCAAATCGCCTTGCAGTGTCCTTGGAAGTAACTGTATAAATAACTGTATAACTGTATAACTTTATGTATAGTCATAACTATGGGCCCAAATCAAACATTTAAAAGCTAAAGTAGGTGATCTAAAAGCTAGCAGCGAATTGCATCACCATATGTTGCAAACTTTTAGATAGTTTTTCATTTTTATTTTTAAATAAAAAGATGTTAAACTGTCGCACTTCTATCCAATAGTCTAACGTCAATCCAACTCTATACTGAGCAGATTTATTAGGCTACATATTCTCAGAGGACTCACCTTGACATTAGGATATTGGAATGTGCTGTCACACTGACAGATATCCGGTTTGGCATCTTTACATTCTGACACTGGGCAGCAATCTCAGGGGCGTTGAATCCATACTGTAGATAGATAATGATGCCTTCATTAGTACCCCATGAGAATGAGTTCTGTATTTTCGCAAAGAGCTAGTGCTGTAATAATGCAGTAATGTGATACATACACAATAAATGCATGCGCACACACACACACACACACACACACACACACACACACACACACACACACACACACACACACACACACACGTGCGCACATCTTCAAACTCGCCCCATCGCAGCTTAATTAATAGACAGTTTTTTTTTCTTTGTTACAAATGACAATGGATCATATTGAGAGACATTTTCATCCACCTCTCAGCCGTACTGTACTGAGGTGATGATGTGCCACTGTCTAAAAGGCTTGCTGTGTGCTCGCTAATTGGCCTGAAGTGATGTGGTTCTGGGAAATCCTAATTATCATGGATGAGAAAGTGCTGCAAGGCTCCATTCTGCATACAGACTGTCCAATATAGAACTCTAGGATTTGTCATTGCTTTGTGCATGCACAGGGCTCAACCTCAGGCTTTGACCCCCTCTATAGGGCAGTGGTTCTCCAGGTTGGGTCCTTAGAGAGGGTCCAGGGCAGGGTTGTACCCTGTGCACAGCTGAATTGGCTAACATGCCATCAAAATCGGTTAACCAGTTATAGGAATGTGTTTTTTAACATTAAGTTAACTGCTCTGATTTTCCTGCTGTTTATGATGTCACAACCTGAAAGTCCTGTTATGTCAATAGGATTTGACGGCAGATGTCACTGTTTTCACTGATTTGCATGCAGTTCAAAGGGCTTCCAAACCCCAGAAAAAAAAACAAACAAAAAACAAACAAACAAACAAACAAAAAACCTCCAGACCACAGAAAATCCACTGGATGTTCAAAGTTTAAGGTGGTGTGTGTAATGAGCCCTTCTCAAAACCCCACCCTTTGGGGTGGAGTTTAGTCACTGTCCAATGCCAGTCCAAATAGTCTAGCGACTGTTGCTGGTCAAGCGTCCCTCTTCTAACGTGCCCATGATTGGACAAGAACAGATTTAGCCTGATTGGAACAGATTGGGGAGGGACTTACTGAAGGGCTAATTCTGGGTCATAAAACCTTGGAGGGGTTTCCCTGAAAGCATCTGAGAACCACTTGGGTGCACTGGCTCTTGCCAGCCCTTCCTCTCAATTCCTCTCCCGTAGGCTTTGACTCCCAGAGCCAGAGGACTCCAGGACTACATGGGATTCTCTCCGAGGGGTTATCTCAGCATGTGGTCCTAAACCCCCTCAGTGTCGGCTCAGGTCAGTGCAGGCAGCGCTGGCCGTCTAAAAGCTCGACAAACAGCCGACCCGGCAGCGTCTGGTCGCCTCCGTGCATAGCTTTAATGCATTTATTTAAATTAGAGAAGTGACCGTGTGCTGTTACACACACATTATAGAGTTCCTTGTAAATACCTGCATGGGCAGAGAGACGGTATCGATGCAACAGAATGCCGCAGCCGCCTTAGACTTTATTAGGCTTTTATTGTCTTTTATGACCTTATCTGATTTTAAAGGCTCGAGTTATGGGTACGCTAAAGGACGAGATAGGAGAATGTCAATGCTTTATTGTATAGCACAGGTTAATATTTATGAATTTATGCTCATTGCTTTCATTAGAGTGACCTTCTCCCAGCAACCACGCCACACTGTAATTACACAAACCGGCTCCCATCACAATAATTTGCCTTTTATAGTCTTGTCTTGTCGGTTTGTATGTTAAAGGGGGATTAACATGAAATTTAACTTGTTTATTTTTTGTGTTTTGGTGCCCCCCTGTGTGTTCTATCCACACAAATAACCAATTTTGAACATTCTGGCACATCATAGGCACATCACATCTTAATGTTAATTGCTCTCAGGAACAGCTCATCTGATTTTGGCATCATCATGGTGTCATCACTGCACCCTACTTTGTATAATTTCTCCTCTTCTTTAATCTTCACTTTTTTTTTTACAATGTCCACAATGTTGATTTTCCAGACTAGCACAGAATGGAAACAAGCATGTTTTTATCTAAAATCAGTATTATAATGACTCAAATATAAAATAATCGGCATAACAGTGCCCCCCACCACCTCAGGACATTGTGGTACTGCAGCTAAACTACCCAGAAATAAATCTCCAGACTGGCAGTGGTTATATCAGCATGGTGATTGAGGCTCAAACCATTAGAAATAAGCTTGACAGAGATGATAAGATATTAATTAAGTATTGAAAACTATTTTATATATTTCTTTTAGTTATGTAATATGTATGTTATTTGTGCTTTAAATGCTGTCATTGCTGCTTTGGAAAAGAGATTCTTCTGAAGTAATAACTAGCCTACCTGTTGTGCACGTTGCTTTAAAGACACAGCAGGCCACGTGACTATAAATAAAAGTGTTCCTATGGAAATCGTCATCATCTCAACTCACGGGTCATTACGCTCATGCGGAATAAATAGTATCATCACACCATTAGCCTGTGGCGTTCAGCATTTATCTTGCCAATGTCATGTAAACTAAGAAAGGATTCTTCTCCGCCAGCGCAATTACTGTAGGCTGCTGAATTCACACTCTAAAGGGCAAAGCGGGTTAACATTAATGGATGCCACACACAGCTGGGTGAGAAAATGAAATTTCTAAGTATAGATATGGGGGGATAAAAACAACACATGAACGCACAATTCCACAGTCCTGTCTCCTTTGTGTCTGGTATGAAGCATGGAAACTTCCTAAAGTTTCAGTTACTTGTTGGTGCATTCAATAGGAATGAAGTCACTTAGTGGCATGTGAAATGCCTGAGAACTGAGAAGCATAAGGTTTCTGTGTTGTGTTTGTGGAGAAAGCAGAGGCTGCAGCAGAGGTAGGGAACCATCATATGGGTGCCAACACTGGTAGGTGATAAAATATCAGTATGTGTGTGTGTGTGTGTGTGTGTGTGTGTGTGTGTGTGTGTGTGTGTGTGTGTGTGTGTGTGTGTGTGTGTGTGTGTGTGTGTGTGCGCGTGTCAGTGTCCCCTCACATCTAAATTACAACCCTGCACATAATTACAGTATACTTCCATTCAAACTGAACTCTGATGATATTTGGGTTATCATTAGGCGCCAAAGCTAATGATGTATATGGACAATCAAAATGTTTCGGAAATATTTTTCCTTTGATGTCACAAAATGTAATGCTATGTTAATGTGGCACACCTACTATCAATAACATTAAAACATGGCACTTTATGTCAAAACTTCATGCCAACCCCTGATCTACCTACACTACAGCATACTGTATTTGCACTTTGAGCAGAAACAGGATATGGCACTCTACTTGTTTGCAGCAAAGCGATTGCCAAACATTCATAATTCAACAATGCAGAGTCAGTCAGCAAGCCAGCCAGCCAGTCAGCCAAACCCCTGGGTCCAGGAAAGAGACCACCATTTGGCATAGCTGAATTTAGTTCAGTGAAAGTGTTGTAATCCCTGCAGATTGATGCCTTTTTGCTTTTCGTGAGGGTTACGTTCAGGGAACCTAAGGACAACGCACAAGCTGTTAAAGTGATTTACCATTTAGGAGGACATGTTTGAAAAAAAGGACACGCGCGCCATGAGTTCACAGTCTGCAGCACACATCTGATCCGTGTGCGGGTACTGTGATCGACAACGCCCGCGTGCAGTTGGCTGCCTGGTATGAAAATAGTTCTAACAAACCCAAGATGATAGGCAGTGGTAATGATTTTTCATGTCCAAGACCCCACTTTGCATGAAAGTAATTTAGGTTTGAGCATTGATGTTCAGAGCTTGGAATAAAGCCGAGTTTGCTGTCAATGACTCCCTTGCGAGATTGGATGTTAACTGGTGTTGCGACGTGCTTGGAGAAAACTGAATAACTTGTCAGAGTGAGAAAGCACTTTAAAGGCATTATGGGCAACTTTTTAACCAAAAATCAAATTATATGTTTGCCTTTTTCTCCTCACTTCTACTTTGATGCTGCAGCTGTTTCCATGCACTTGTTTTTCCCTGCAGACGGTTCAGAACTTGTCAATCCTTTTCAACCATGACAAAGCGGTGCTATTGCGGTGTGTGTGTGTGTGTGTGGGGGGGGGGGGGGGGGGGGGTTTAGACAATAACAGTGCAGCAGTCTCCAGTTTGTTATTTGTTATTTATTGCATTTGTACAATAAAGTTAAACTCAAACTCTGCCACTAATCTATGAAAGTGAACCTTTAAAATGTTAAGAATGACAGGTGCACACCAATATCGATCTAGCACAATGCACGTCTGCGTTATGAAAACAACAGGAGGAACACGTACGATAGTTAAATGTAGACCTTCAAGCTCTCGGCTGGCATTTCATTTTGATTGATCGAAGAAATATATAAAGATTCTCCTCTGTCATTCCCTAATGTATGATGGACTCAGCCACCTCGCCCCCTCAATGTCCAAATCTCATTATGTTGGGATTCATTCATATCTAGTGTGTGTTATTGCTTGGATGCAGAGCGCTTGTTGTGCCGTCGTTGCAGAGTTGAAACGTATCGCACTTCTTCAAGACGGATGGAAGAAGAAGACATCACCCGCTGCGACGTGCAGCACTTACAAAACAGGGGGTGAATCTTATTCATACAGCATACTGTCCATCCCCCCATATTTACCTGTGTGTCTACCCTCTGGTGTGCTCTGAGGCTCAGGAAAGGTAATCAATGTGTCTGTGAATCAAGAACAAAAGAATGTAGCGGTTGTTTACAATCGCCTCCCCTGACTTATGACTGTAAGCGGTTGGAGTGCACCATCGACTCAATCCGGCACTGACCTGAGCAGATATTTCTTCATTTGGCACCTAATAGATTACTGACAATCTCCCAGTTTTTAAAGCCGAGTGGCCGACCACTTCTCTCGCGTATTGATTGAGACAGATAACAGGCGAACTGAGAGGAGGCAGCGCCGCGGAGGTACATGACACAGGAGTGGCTGTACCGCAGGACCAAAGACACACTGGCACATTCTTTTTTTTTAGGGAGAGAGAAAGATGTTAGTTTAAGTAGTGGATGAATTACTCTGAATATGTTTTACATTAGTAAAAGTAGCTACAAGTCCTGCTTCAATAACTTACTTAAAATAAAGTCAAAGTACAAAATTACTGGCATCAAAATGTAAGGAAAGGTGCTTTCTTTTTAGATTGTGGACATACCATTATCCAATAGCCAATGTATGAGACAGGTTGTGATGGGGTTGCTTAATGTATGTTTTGTAATAACTAGAACCTTACCCGTTGTATGTAAACTCAAACGACTCATGGCTCTGTCCCCTTTGTGCGCATATATGGAG
Source organism: Benthosema pterotum (assembly GCA_039105355.1). Taxonomy (NCBI): domain Eukaryota; kingdom Metazoa; phylum Chordata; class Actinopteri; order Myctophiformes; family Myctophidae; genus Benthosema; species Benthosema pterotum. Next base: position 13,543,144 of record CM076975.1, on the reverse strand, counting down.
ATCTCTGTATATCTGATCAAGCCCCTGCCTGAAGTCAGGGTGTTCATGGCCCTGTCCCCATATTAGGGGGGCGGTCGGAGTTTCCCATAAGTTGATGGGGAAAATGTAATGCACTATTCATTTAATGATTAATTAACAATTGGTTAATTTGGAAAAAAAAAAGGCTTTTAGTCTCTTCCTAATATTATGGTCAATGACCGTTGAAAGTCAGAGTGATTGGTGCAGTCAGTGAGAGGTTACGGGCATTTCAGACATTCATTCATTCCTTAGTTATAATATGGATAATCTCAATATGAAGACATTCTCAATCTAAATAAATGTAATAACTAAGGTTTGTTGCAGCGGTGGAGTAAAAGCTCCACTAAATTTAGATTAAGTTGAGTATAAAAAAAGGAAATACTCAAGCCTCGGGTAAAGCGAAGGTACCTCTGAATTGTACTTAGGTACATCTCTTGGGTACACTGTTCCATGTTGCTTTCCATCAGTCCCTTCTACGGCGATGATGTTCCCATAGCAATCTCTCCTGTTTGTCCTTGCATTCCGTTCCATCATGGTCCACTGCATTCAGTGCACTGTCCGTTCACATTCATTCAGGGACCCACCTTATCATCGTGGCTCTGACATAGATCTTGTTTAGTTCCCATTACCATTGTTGGTAGTCTGTCTTCAAAGAGCAGAAGTGAATGTGAGCTATTTGGAAATTGGTTTAATGGCAGCTAAAGGTCACCTGCCTATAACCGCTAATTTGTATTGTCCACATGCAGCACAATAGAAAACACCCGACCGATTTGAATGTAATATTATGGTTAATGGGTTCATCTTGTAAGCATAGTACATTGCTTCAGCTTCATGAAGCGGTAGGTAGCCAAGCACGCTTGCATTCAGTACATACCCACATACATACTTATACATACAGTCAGTGTATTTATTACTCAATTATGAGGGTAATAATCCGTTCATTAACTGCGTCATTAAGTATTTAACTTCTACTGACAAGGTGACAATGCCAATTTATCCGGCCAAAAAAATAACTCACACGTGGCTCATTAACTGTTAGCTTGTTAGATTTAAACACAGTTTGCCAAATCAGGGCTCAAAAACGTTGCAAGTTTTAGGTTCTCTATAAAATAGAGCAACTTTCCCAAGATGTGAGAGTGATACGGGTTTGGAGCGGGTCTGGTTGCCTCTCTGACCGCTCCGCTGTGCTGCTACGCTGCAACCTTCCATCCCTCCAGAGATGCACTGATACCAGAACACAGCAGCAGGGCCAACAGGAGCAGCTCCACTGGCTGGCTGGCCCACAAGGGCTAAATTTAGTCTACATCGTAAAATCATCGGAGCGGGTCCATCATGGTTCCATTCACATACTCTCGGAATTACACGCGAATAAATTACCACCAGGGATTTGTATTGTTTATACACTACAGTGCTCTGAAACTAGAGGAGCTTTCCTTGGCAAGGCGTTCACGTTCAGCTCACAATCACACAGTACCACTAATGCAGCCTGCATTGATAATGGTGGTTCATTATTCAAAAGTGCAATCGACAGCTTTGTTATAATGAATGGTAACAAACTTTTGCATATATTATGCCATGCCGTGCATGCTCAGCCAAGCTTTAAATTATTGAACCAGATACCGCTACTGAAATCCCAATGTCCCAAATCTTTATTTTTCCAATAATGCTGCTCAAAAATATTCCAGTGCAAATAATCTTGTAAGTTTCAGGTTTGACCCGACTGGCAAAAATGTGAATGTGATTATTACAACTCATAGGTCGCAGATTACTGTGAAAACCCATGAAAGATGTACGTGGCTCTGTCACGGTCGCGCAACCATATACTGTATGGCCAGCAGTCTAACGCGCCACACGACATTGCACCTTGTTACACGTTACCTCACCATATATGCCCGTTAGTAACAACGTTACTAACTTTTTTCCATTGTGCATTTTTGCTCAGTGAGAAACACGAGAATCATATGGCCATATTGTGACGGTCTCATGATAACCACCAGTGTGGTTGCCGTGACGCAAGTCACGCTTCTAAAAGATGGTACAGTGCAGTATATGAAGATCACAACGCTGAATCACCAAACACTGGAGAGCCATAATTGGTTGGTTTGACATACTATATCTGCATGTATGGAGTCACATCCGACTTCTAGCGCAACCTCGCCATTATCTGTCTTACATGGTTAAAGTAAGTGCCTCCATGCCTCCTCCCGGCTCTCCAATGAACAGAAAACACATTTTCAGGACAGGACACCAATGTTATCGGGAGATCGAGGAACCCGCACAGGAGGATACAGGATTAGCAAGTGAAATTGCAGGAGATGACTCAAACAAACGAGCAAAGACAAAACTGGAGTGGTACAACTATAACACTTCCATGGGTATTCCCTTGGCTGAACATTTGCAACCCACCTGAAAAATGTATTTTCAGTTTATTAAAGAGCTGGGGAGACAGGGAGAGCTAACCCCACTCTGTTCCAGATTACGGCAGCATTCGATTTCACATGTTATTCCCTCCTTTATCTGGTCTCTCTCTAGCGGAAATGGTGAAGCGGAAAAGCAGTGGGACAAGAATCTGATACCTCCATAATATTTATAGTTTTCTAGTCTAGTCCTGTTAGGTTGTGTTTACATTTTGCACAGTGGCACCGCAACAATATGCCATGAGTCTTGTGTTGATCAAGGGCACTAGCAGAGTACATCGTCTCTGCTCAAGAGAGACCAGACTTTCCCTTCTTGCAGAATGAGGACTGGTTCCACCAGACTATGGGAGATCCCTGTTAGCTGAACTCAACCCATGGGATTATTATCAGAATATAATGCTTTCACCTGTACATTTTTAAAAATGTTTTGTTTTACAATGACACATTTCTGTTATTCCTACACCCTTGTGCATGTGAATGTGAATTCAGCAGCTAACGAATGGAGGCGAATGGGTGGCTGCGAGTACACAACTGCATCACATGATTTTATTTATTTTCACTGCCACCAAACCAGACAGAAAATGTCTACGACAGCAATAAAATGGTTTCTAGCACAGCCTCATGAAATAAGAAAACAGACCCTATAACAACAACCAAATTAGATGGTCCATATAATTGGAAAGCGGTGGGGTCATTGTCATTCTAGCGAGGGGGAAAACATGAATCCACCTTTTCAGCGCAGGTGACATTCCAGCATCCCCTGTAAAAGGTAGCATTTGTATGGGCTGCACTAAAATAATGGAAAACGCCACCTTATAATGGGAAGCTGGGGTTACAGGCTGCGAAACGCCAAACGGCAGGCTACATGAAAAATGGGCAGAGAGATAAAAGGCAGAGAAAGAACAATTGAAAGAACAAAAGCAGACCCTGGCTGTATGTGCTGATGGGATAACCCATGAGTTCATACGACTGTATGTCTCTGTCTGTTCATTCAAATCAGATGTGGTTTTATACACTCTACTGTAACACAAAGACCTGTGTTTACATCAGGTTTTTAGGTCTGCCTCGGGCATTTGTATTATCTCTGTTTTATAGTTGTTTGGGTCTTTTTATGTTGTACTTTTGACTGGACTATGGGATAAGCCCTCTAAATTGACATACTGACTGACTGACTGTCTGACTGACTGACTGACTGACTGACTGTTGAAGTACACTACCCTCATTCTGGCAGGATGTAACCTCTGTATGGGATAGCAGTGGTTGCCTATGGAGATATTAGGAAGCATAATTTTTGGATGACTGTTCCTGTTACATTTATTATCTCCTGTTACATTTATACATCTATTTATCTACTTCAACAGCCTGAAAGTTCTACCCGGGAGCGAGAGCAGGAATCCACAGACAGCATCATAGCAAAGTTTCTATCTCTCTCAACATTTTTACAAAATAAACATGATGTTTATTACAACTTGTTATCACTGAGCAACTCAGAGTCTGCAAGATGCCAAAATACCAAAGATGATAATATATAGTGGAATAATCTGGTTTAAAACTGCATAGTCCGAGAGGGCATGGAAGGCCATGGTCAGTCTCCTACCACACGTCCTGAAAGCTGTTATTCACTTCTCTGCCAACAGAAATCTCATACAATGACTGCAACGACAACAGCAAGGCTACAGACACAAACAGCTAGGAGGCAAGCAGATAATGAAGTGCCAACCAAGGAATCGTTGGCAAAAATGCATAATACAGAGACAGGAGACATGATGGCATCTTAAAGTCAAGGGCAACATCATGGTGACATGAATGGAGGAATCTGTAAAATCATTCATCATCAATTCCCCAAAATATCCATCGGTTCCTTTAAAGGCCACCCAGCTCATATACTTTGCTAGGTTTTAACTTTTGACCTAGTCTTGTCTTTTTAATCAATGAATACACTTTATCACTGTCACAGACCAGTCCGATGGTCAGATTCCCCAGGGGAGTGTATATCCCTGACAGGACATTAATGCTTTTAAAATACCAATACAGCTGATAGTTGGATATCACACATTTACTTTACTTTAAACATTCAGTTCACTCAAGGATCCAATTGATGATTGACCCGGGCATGCCGATATCTGTCAACATCTCAGACTCTTCTTGCTTTAACCCATTTTGGACTGAATTGCCCTGAACTTGGCCAGCAGCCCTGTCACTCAACAGCGTCAAGCAACAAATATGCCGGCCCCCACGGCAGTGAATCAGAATTGTATCAATGTGGCTTAAATCAACCTATGATAAATAGTTTTGTCAAAGAAGCGCAAAGTTGTATGTGTATCATCATTCGACATATTTTACTGGTCTTGTTTGCATGCTATTAGCAGTTGTTGGCTGTGTTTGTTTGCAAACGGGGTACCCCATTAGCCACATGATTGACAGCAACGTCATTTGCTATCCTACTATTCTGTTTGGTTGGTATGAATGAACCAATCACTGAAGACCGGCACTTTGACAACACCCAACCCATAAACTGCTGTGGTGGGAAGGGCTTTCAAACTGAATGATGAAATCAAACAAAGTAAAAGATAATTCAGGCAACTTCAAAGTGCTATACACAAGGGATTCACAAAGTATTCTGCTTTGATTTGTAGCAGACCTGTAGCTTTGTGGGAGTTTGTGCAAGATATGTGGTGCATAAAAACTTTTCCAGGTATAGTTTTTGACTCTGCATGATTCAGAATGCAGACCTGTCCCAGATGACAAGTTAACTGAAGTCTGCAAAGTAACACGCTGGAGTTTAGTTTCTATGTCTTTCACTTTAAATGAGCTTTTCTCAAATTTGGTCCAGGGAACATGTTGGGCTGTCAGTTAAATACCACATCACTCTTCTTCCTCGCTGTACAAACCAAAGTGAGGGTAGAGGATGAAAGCAACCAGAAAGTGATTCTTTCTCTTTCATACAGATCTAAACTTACTTCTTTTTTTGTTATCAAATGTTTTTTATTTACGAAATAGACAAAAAAAATATATGATATTCCGAGAATGAAATATTACAATAAAAAACATGAACAAAAATAATTAACAAAAAAAAGACAAAAACAACCCCATCCAACCCTCCCCCCCGGGACCAATGAAGCCATCAGGAAAATAAAGAATAAATAAATAATAATAACAAATACAAATATACTGTGCACATTAAGACAGAGATTATAAGACCTAACCTAACATGTTCTTAACTGCATCTGCAATGCCAGACCAAATATTAACATTCTCCTCTTTTGCTCCATGTAACCTTGCCGTTGACATTTCCAGATATATAATATCTAGGAAGGTTAAGGCCCATTGATGGAAAGATAGCGAATGAGGAGGTTTCCAACGTGTAGCAACCATCTTCTTTGCAGCTGTTAACACAGCAAGGAAGACACGTTTACGGGATATATCATTTAAAATGAATAAAGATGGAGAAGGAGTAATGTTAGTTCGTAACAGTACTGAGAGTTTAGCAGCAACCATATTCCAAAATGTGAGAACACCTGGGCAATCCCAAACCATATGAAAAAATGTGCCGGTGCTGTTAGAACTGCAAAAAGTGCAGTTGGGGTTATTTAAAACTCTCATAGCACATAACCTACGTGGAGTCAAATATGTTCGATGAACAAAGTTTAAATGGATTTGTTGATGATCAGGGTTCCTAGAAGCCAACATAATATTGGACCACACAGTGTCCCAGCTCCAATCTGGATCTAGATTTGGTATATCAATCCTCCATAGAGTCTCAACAGGCAAGGTGCCATAATTAGATTCTAATAGACAAGCATACAATCTGGAAACAAAACCTCTTGATCTGACATTGCAGATAAGATTATGCAAAGGGTGCATCGTAAGGGGGGTTTGCCAAGGTACCCCATAAGTCCTCATGGCAGTTCTCAATTGTAAGTAGAAAAAAAAAAAGTTACCAGGCAAATTAAAAATATCACATAGATTCCGAAAAGAACGTAATCCATTTTCATTGAAAAGATCACCTAAAGTGTGGATCCCCATGGAGCTCCATCGTGGGAAACGTATAGGACGACCATCTATAAGTAAGGGTGTGCCGGTTCACCGAAAAAAACCGAACCGTTCGGTACGGGGTCCACGGTTCAATACGCGCAAATGAACCGCAATACTTCGGTTCGCGTTCATTCAGATGCTGTATTTCTCGGTCACACACCGCCGTACGGCGCACTGTAGTGCACTCTGTCACACACCGTCGCACTGCATAGTGTAGCACCACACGGCTGCAATCAATGAACAGCGAATGCTTGCGCGCGCGCGCGCGCACGCACACACACACACACACACACGCGCGCGCGCGCGTTTGGGGGAGTTAGGTGGTCTCCAGCACACATACTTTGGAAACACATGCGACGCAAGCTTGTGGATGGATTATTTACAGAGAATTGAGACCACAAAATGTACGGACCCAGGGTCGGAACGCTTCCTCGGTAACACTAATGAGTATTATATCCACTGCGCGTCGCAATGAAGGGGAAGACGGCTCGATGGTCAGCCGGTGTCGAGTACCAGTCAGCTGGGCTGCTGCTGCTGCTCAACTCGCTGCGCTGCAGCCCACCTCGCACGTGCGAGTGAAAAGCGACTCGGGAAAACAAACAACTGTCTTCCAGTTTGAACGCACGGTCATTTCCCAAGCCTATACCCTCGGTCTGGATTCTGGACATATTGTAAAGTGTCCGCATCGCTTCCTTCCCCGCGTAGAGTGCATACATTGTGCCGCCGTCATCGTCCTGCTTCAACAAGTGTATCCAAGGGCGGATTGGCCATCTGGAGTACAGGGAGTTTTCCCGGTGGCCTGCGCCACTTCCCAGGGTGGCCTGGCAAAGGCAAAATTGTCCCGGTGGGAAAATATGTGCCAATCCGCCCCTGAGTGTATCTAGTACCGTGAATCAACGTTGGGTATGGCCAGAATGCCGTGCCATCCGTTAAATTAAAACTATAAATAGGCCTACATACACAGAGATGCAATGCTACTTATTGAACCAAAGTTTAGCGCAGCCCGATGGCAGGCTGCTGTAGTGTGTGCAGGATAATAACATGGAGAAAATGAATGTTCCCATGCACTTGGCTGTATAAGGCTCAGGCGCAAAATTGTATAGGTCATCTGTCTGTCAGACAGACGCATTTCCTTAATTCTATATGGATAATAATATCCTTATTAATAAAGCAGATATTGTAAACTAAACGAATTTAACTTTGTTGTCTGCCTACAATGCTTCTGCATGCTACCTGCCTGATACTTAACTGAAACGTGCAGTCAGTTTATTAACCTAGGTATTTTATATTTCCCTTGAAAATAGCCTAATAATGAGGCACAAATAGCAATATAAATTTTTTCTTCTGTAAATAATGAAAAGGAAGAAGACTGGCCTACTGGAATATGTCTGAATAGGGATTATGTTTAGTCTAATACCTTAACATTTATAAGTTTATAATACAAGGTTGTTTAATGTTTTGAAAATCTTGATTTATTTTTTATATTCACATTCAATGTGCTTATAAGTGAAATAAAAGAACATTTTTTAATTTTTTTAAAAAATGCGAAACGTACCGAAACCGAACCGAAACCGTGGCTCCCATACCGAGGTACAAACCGAACCGTGGGATAAGTGAACCGTCCCACCCCTATCTATAAGCAACCCCTCGTTGTTGAAAACTGGTGAATGTACATTCCACTTTAAATCAATCTTGCACATCTTTTCAGCGGCTCTCCACACTGTTACCAATTGAGAAATGATTAGCCCAAAGCGAACTTTGCATTGATTATTAGAAATGTTCGAATAGATCAAGTCTCTCAACTCAATAGGATGTACCAAACTCTCCTCAAGCTCTCACCAAGAGACTCTTGAAGAGTCCAAGTATCTCAAAAGGGGGCGAAGGGTGAGCCCAATAATATAATTTGAAGTTAGGCAACGAAAGACCACCGTCTTCTCTGGCCCGCTGCAGCAGAGAAAGTTTAAGACGTGGGCGTTTTCCGTTCCATACAAATTTAGAAATAGCCGAATGAATCTTAGTCCAATACTGGGAGGGTGGTGGTAATGGAAGCATAGAACTGACAAAGTTTACCCTAGGAAGCACATTCATTTTTATAATCGATACTCTAGCCCGAAAGGAGTTTGGCAATGATGACCATCTGCTCAAATCAAGACAAATTTTGTTCAGAGTGTCACCATAATTATTTTTAACAATATCCTGAAGAGAAGGAAATACATCTATGAGATCTAAACTTACTTCTGCTTATGGAACAAAACAAGTAATGTAGCAAGAAAGCCTTGCAGTTGAAAACTAGGATTGCCATGTGCTACTGTAGAAAGACATTCAGTCAGAGACTCAGTGTTATAAAGTGATATAGTCCGTGTAGTGCAAGTAGCCCTCAGGCTCCACAAACAAATCTGTCTCTTCTGTCCTGTCCTGTTCTGTTCTTGGATTACTGACTCCTGCATAACTTGGGCACATTCTGTAAGAAAGTGTCCCTTAGCAAGAGTGAGACAGAGACTATGGTATAACCCCAAACTGTTCCCCGGTGTTCTCATCTGAGGAGCACACTGGTGCCTGGGTCAGAAAAGGAATTTCCACTCTGAGCTTAGAGAAAACCCTTTAACCCTTTCATATACACACAGAGGTTCCAGCACTGCTGTAGCTCAAAGTTGGATTATAGCATAATCACTATTCTAAGTTGGCAAATCACACTTCTGCAGTATTACAGTATTATTGCATGCCTGAATGTCCCCATGTGGCCTGCCTGCCTGCCTGCCTGCCTGCCTGCCTGCCTGCCTGTCTGTCTGTCTGTCTGTCTGTCTGTCTGTCTGTCTGTCTGTCTGTCTGTCTGTCTGTCTGTCTGCCTGTCTGTCTGCCTGCCTGCCTGCCTGCCTGCCTGCCTGCCTGCCTGCCTGCCTCTGGAAGAGAATTCTCTGTGAAATTTCCTCATACACTATTTATATGAAGACGTTTATGCCGTGGACAAAGTCAACTCAGGTCAAGACAAATCGTGACAACAAACACAATGTTTTGAGCCTAACAAATAATTAGAAAGATGAAATAAAACAGCAGATTACAATACTTCTTTGTTGTTATTTTACTTCATTGTTATTATTTGTTCAGGTTAGTAAAATATTGCGTTTGTTGCCACGATTGGTCATGATCCGAGTTGGCTTTATACAATGCTTAAAAGGTATTTATAAAAATATGAGGAAAATGAATGGCGAATTCTCTTCCAGAACAGACGGGGGTTGGACTGCGGCATCTACAGTATATTAACAGGCATTTCTCCATTAAGGCAGCGTTGGTACCATTTCTAATATTAGGGACTTTAAGCTGTAGGACGGTGAGCCTCTAGTACAGCAACAGGAACTCCGTGCTCCGTGCTCGATAGATAAACCTGCTTGCCGTAGCAGCCGTTCCTACTACGGCAGAACGTACACTCTAACGTATTGTCCACAACTCCTGTTTGACACACACTGCATAGGCGCGTCACCATGGCAACCTGTCGCCGTCGTAGATGGCTGTGTGCTTAATGATTTTGACAACTATGGTGATTGCGTCATAGCCGTACTTCCTGTACGGGTTGCCCTCCTGAAAATTGGGGGGGCTTAAAGTCCCTATCATTCCATTGTAAGCTCACACTTGCATTGGAGGCAAAATCATCTAGAATGACTTAAGTCTCACTTGACATTCAATTCTTGCTGAAGTTCTCTCACAACGCCATGGCACTAATTCAAGTGCTGTACGTCTTTATTTTATAATCTAACATTGTGATATTATCAGTGAACTAATCAGATAAGTTGAACTTAGGTGGAGAATGAGAACTGCAGTGCACTGCAAGAAAAACTTCCCGTACACCATATTCGAATGCAATTTATTTTTTAATGGGAATGCAAAAATGTTTTGGTCTGTTAGACCCTCATCAGGTTACCTTAAAATATAACCTTATGCTGGTCTAATAGACCATTAAATCGTTTTCTTGCTTTTGAAGATAATAGTGTGCAGGATGTTTTGCCTCTGTCACACACAGCTATATCTAAAACTGTGTTTGTAACAGTGGCTGCATATTATGTTCTCATGAAATGCAAGGACTAATGAAGGGACCAAGACCGAATGGCATATTGTCCCTCATTGTATTTGTCTGTTTTTTAAGGGGCCAAGCCACCTGGTGCCACTATAACAGGTCAATGTGAAAAGGGTGCAGTCATATTTGTCCGACAAGTAGGAATGTGTGCTAAAGATTTCATGTAAATTGCACGCTGCATTCATGATTTCATTCCTTTTTTTCTCAACAGGCCAATCCTGGAAATTTTGATATTATTGTTACAGACAATTAGGATGAATATGAAATATGGAACACATCCATATCGAGCAAAAGACTATAGATATACTGTGTCACAATTTGTGGTATTTTGGGACAGAATCTGGAGGAGTAATATTAAAGGAAATACAGGCATCTTTAGTGTGTACCCCTCCAGGGCAGTGTGCATGCAACATTTCATGCAGATCAGTGCATTTATACTGCAGCTAAAAATGTGAAAAGCTGCCTCATGGTGGTGCTATGACAGGCTTTTTTAGAAAATAGCAGAGGTTCATCATGGCATCCAGGGAGTGTGTGTGCATAGTTTGGCATTGACTAACGGTGCCTGGAGATTAGCTGTTAACGGACAGATGGACGGAAGATAAAATAAATACTACATGGAATATGCACAATAAGCAGGTCTGTTTTGTTTCTGTTTGGGATACGAACAACTGCAATACTGCTGGGTCACCTAAAGTGGCACTGTTGAGCAGGCCCATTTACATTGGCACTATGTTGGGTTGTATAACTATAACTGTAGCCAGTCAGCACTCAGCAGTGTTGTTGTGCCTACACCGCTCATCACCCAGGAGTGATTTTTACATAAAATGGTAGGAGACAGTGGCATCAGTGAAAGTGACAGATGAGATAACATGCTAACTTTAACCATCACGCAATTACCAGAGCCAGCGGGTGACCTTTAACTTGACGTCTGTTGACATATTGGAATTGGAGAAAATCTGAAGACTAAGGCAGATCAGTAAGGTCTTCATGGCCGTGTGTGGCGTGCATGAATGGGTAATGGGTTTCACTCCCTCAAACTGTGACAATTAAATGTTTTCTGTTTTAGAATCTGTCTCGCGTTCTCGTTATGAGGGCAATTAGTTCATAATCATTTTAGACCTGCTTGACCTATAGGATAATGGTCACCAACTAAACCCAAGGAAAGGCTCTCATCAACCTGCTAAATACCTAATGATGGACACAGACATCGGGCTCATCAGTCAATAGTTCGGACCTCCTAAATGTGTGTCTTTATCAAAACACGTAGAATCCTACTCTGAAACAAGGTGATGACTACAAATATATAATCTTCCCAAACGGATTTCAAACTAGCAAACTAGGTATGGCCTGGCCAGCAGTCTGCAATGGCATGTATAAGATCTGGTCATCCCTGCTTCGTAAGAGGTTAAAGTACAAATATTTAGGCTGGCCGTCGAGCTGATTGACTCTATGGCTCCAAGACATACTGTATTTTAGATGGGTGGCTCTTAAAAGAGCCAGCCATCAGCTTCTTTAACATACCGTATGGCAACCTTTCTTGTGTTTTTTCACTAGTCTGATCCAGCCGAACAGTTTGCTGGGCACTGCTACAGTGCTGATAATGAACCTCCCATAGACAGCCTATTCATCCAATCAGAATTGTATTAAATGACAACAAAATCACCAAAGTTGCAGCTGTACCAAAAGCTTGAATTATGGTCTATATATAAGAAGCTTTAATTATGATCCATTGAGGGTATATAAAAACAATAAGTTTGATTGATGCAACCCCTAAGCTCGGCATAATATCATCTTAAACCTTCGGTAAGGAATAGAAGATTTATGTCCAAATAAGATAAAAGCAGAAAATATTTGTGCCTTTATCTGTAAAACTGCTTGTGTACTGGACTTCCCTCAGGTCTACCCAAAAAGCCTTTCAGACAGCTACAGCAACCCAGAGAGTTATAACAAGGATTTAGAAAGCTGAAAACAGACATCAATTCTCAGATCTCTGCAGTCTGCGGCGGCTTCATCATCTAAAGGGGATTTCATCCCACTGTGAGTTTTCTCCACAATGTGTGGTGTTCTGGAGTTTTTTTTGCTTTTAGGTTGGCTAGCTGTAATGCACGGCACAATGCACAACAAAGTAGACCAATTACTTATTTACAACCGTTATTTACAAAAAGTGCCTGTTTCATGTAATCTGTTCCGACAGATTACCAAACCTGCTTTTTGCCACTTGTCTCACACTAGCGGTATCTGTCCCTCAACTAAACAGTTTGGATCACACCTAGGGTAATGGCATCAGCCAACAATGGACATGATTCATATGCCTGGGATTAAGCTTTTTCAGAAAGAAATATGCCCAAAATAGTTAGTTTTGTTGAAAGTGGTTAACACCAGTAAAATGCCTTAGGGGCGAGAAGCGACCACAGGTCACAGGGACACAACATAAACAGTGTATATAGTGTAAATATGGCATCTAAGACTGTCTACAGGTATATGGCCGAAGGGGGGGGGGGGGAAATGCATGCTTTCTAATAATAATGAACAAAGTACCCAAAAGAAACTAAATATGTTTTCACACAGTAAGAGTACAACATTTGGATCTGTTATGTAGTGGAGTAGGAATACTTCTACTGTGTCTACATAATTGTACCTATACAATTTCCACTTGCCATTTCATTCTAATTGAGCAACACAAAATAAAATGCTGCACACGTAGCCAGTGGATTCCACTCGGAGAACCACTACTATGGAGTGTTTGTTTAGTGACAGGGTCTATTTCCTCAAATCAAAACAGAAAATACGTTTTTCAGCTCTGGATACCAATTCAATCAAATGCGCAGAAAGAACTTACTGATGATACCGGATAAACACCTGAAATTGGACGTGATGAAACAAAGAAAGTGAACATTATGAAAATTGAAGCCAGTATTGTTCCTCGATTCTGAAAAATCTATTTTCTGTCTAATAAAGTACTGGAGAGACTGAAGAAACATTATAGCAATGATTACTGCCAGAATAAAGAGTGTTAGCATTATATACATAGCCCTTTATACAGTATACTGTATATACACTGTATATATAAACACAGTATACCTGATGAAGCCCACAGTGAAATACTGCACAATAAAGATTCCATGTGAATTCACACAAATGTGTTTGGCACTCAGAACTGTAATTCTTCCTTACAAATTGCCTAAACATATACCAGTACAGTATATAGCACAAATTACCGCAACTAAGCATGCAGTTATTAGTGCATATTGCTGTAGAGCTTTATCTTTACACTATAGAGATGCGCAGTGACGTCACCGCCCCTGTTCCGGAAGTCTTTTCCCAATTCATTTTTCTCATAGACCTTTCGAAAATAATTTATATCAAGACGATTACGCCGCGGACAAAGCCAACTCGAGTCGTGACGAATCATGATGACACACACAAACTTTTGGGACAATAAAATAATTTCTAAGATGAAAAACAAAACAAAAAGTCTTGTATCATGCCGTTTTCTACTTCTTCCTAATTATATATTATATGACGATATTGTGTTTGTTGTCATGATTTGTCACGACCTGAGTTGGCTTTGGCCACGGCGTAATCGTCTTGATATAAATTATTTTCGAAAAGTCTATGAGAAAAATGAATGGGGAAAAGACTTCCGGAACCGGGGCGGTGACGTCACTGCGCATCTCTATTGGTCATGCAAATTGTTTTAGGGCAGTGCTGTGGACAATATCACCCGGCTTTTATCCTTTTTTGTTATTGTTATAGTTCCAGTGGTGTAACTTACATGTACTTACTGTACTCAAGTACAATTTTGATTTGTACTTTACTTGAGTATTTCCAATTTCCAGTACCTTTATTGTACTTTTACTCCACAACATTTATTTTAAAACATTACTAGTTACTTTGTAGATTTTGACAATTGTTACAAAACGTACATTAACCATGTCATCCCAAGTACTTCCGGCATTTGAAAATAGCAAACAATGCGACTCATCGCAGCACATTGTGAGCTTGCAGATAGTTTTGGTACTTTCACTACATTTTGTTGGCCATACTTTTGCACTTTTACTCAAGTAGTAGATTTTAAAATCCAGGGCATTTACTCCAAAGGGAGTAGTTCTACATTGTAGTATTGATACTTTTACCTGGAACATGTGAGTATACTTTTTTCCCATCACTGCGTATTTCTACAGCTAGCCCTGATTGATTGTCTGTGTTTTGATGACCACAAGGCTCACGGTGAGTCACTGGCCTCGGGGTCAAGGTCCGTCTGCTGTGTTTTGGTGACATTTAAAATGAAATGGCGGGTGTTGTTGCACAACTTGATGAAGGTTTAAGGTTGTTCTTTATTGTCACATCTCGCGCCCAGGTACATATGAGTAAAACTTATACCGTTGTATCACACGACCTGTATTGCACTTTACGCACAAGCAACTCTCGATACACATCGATAACGTAGACAAATAAATAAAGTATCACTGTAGTCTCTGACAGCTTTTTCCTGTAAGGCACATTTATCAGCAGACAGCACGTCATACACGTTTCGGCATTGAAGGGATCGTTCAGCCCCATCTAATCTACTGATTACCCACCCCGTAGAGACTACATTTTGGGGTTAACACTTCTTTCTGACCCATTTTGAGATTCAGAAGTTGATTATCTTTGCCCGTGAAGCTCTCAGAATGTTCCCCCTCCAGGACTTTTCCTAAATATTTGATTAGAATCATTTTTTCCCCCTTACTTCACACCTCCAAATAATGTCTCTACCCCGCTGGGGGGAGATGTCAAAGCGTCTGGGGACAGTAGTCCATAACATTACAGGAAAGGAAGGTATTTTTGATGTGAGTTCAGCTTGTATGGTAACTGGCTGTAATTCAGCTGTGGGTGTGTTAACTATAGACTTAAAGGTACAATGAAATTAAATATACGTTTTGCACACTCTTACAGTACATCCATAGACAGTACATCCATAGACATCATATACCGGTACCGGTACGTAAGCATACCTAGATGATATTTTTTTAAACGTTTTTGTAATTTCATTATTGTGTAACAAAAAGTCCTGAAGAATTAATTAAATTACTTCCTGAAAATGATAAAGTCAATTAAAAATTAAGCTTGGCTGCTTTATTCCCAGTGCTGTTCGTCCATTCAAACACGGGTGGTTTTGATTACAAAGCGCCTTCATTTTGAATCCCATTCAAGATAACATCCAGACAGTGTATTACCCAGTTTACACTGACTTGTAAACAAACACACCATGCACCTTGCACAACAGCATAGCTACCGTTCCATAGCTACCCTCCCATCGCCTGAAGGGATGCGACGTTCTGATAAAAAAAACACACAGAAAAAACACAAAATAAAATGCCCACCATTTCTGTCTCACTGCAACTTTAATTCTGAAATGCATACCTTGTACTTTTATTCTCTGAAAGAGATTTATTATACGGTAACTCTTCCTGACCATTGATTGCTCAGCGAGAATGAAACGAGTCCTGCTAGCTTCCTTGAGATGTAAAGATGTCTCTGACAGGCAGGGTCCCTTTGATCCCCTTTAAACGTGCCCTATTAGTGAAATAATAATAGAAACACCTTCAGGGTCCTCGTGCCTGTCTGAAAGAGCCAGGTAATAGTGTGAATGAACCACTGCACGCTGCACATGAATGAATCTTCAGCTCATCTCCTCAAGGAATGATGCATGGTTCCATACATCATTCTTGCAGATCGTCGCTGTCAAGTGGAAACCTTTTTAGTCCAGCACCATTCTGTTACTGACGTGCAGAAACCTCTTATTACCCTGAACTCAACTTTTTTGTACAACTACAACTTTTATTATTTTATTATTTTTTCATAAATGAATGGCATACAGTATATTTGATAAAGGTGTTGTGATTTGATAAAGATTGTGATTGTGGATATAAAGTAAGTAAACAAAACACAGTGATTCTCTGGCAAATAGATAGGCATTGTATTTGAACATATGGACATTAACACATGCTTTAACATGAACCCAGAGAATACACACTATTTCTAAGTTATATACTGTATATATAGAACAAATGCAGTATATTTCGAAAGGAAAATTATACTTAAACCCAGATTTTTCTTTTTTTCCCCTTGTTATTGCTAAATATAGGTACTTAGTACCTATATCATCTGCAAAATGATATGACACAAAATGATACCATATTTTCTGTTTACTTATCAGTATACTTCAATTATATTTGAATGAATTACTGTAAATCGATGTTTTGATACAGTTACTATACCGTTACACCCCTGGTACTACCTGCTCCAGACTGGATCAATAACCCCGAAAAGTAATGCTAACCCACGATAGGATTTAACAAAAAAATAGCTGAACAAGGATTGACTGATGCAGTGGTGTGCATGAATGGGATGGATGGTCAGGGTCAGGGCAAAGTAATTGCTGAAGGCACTTAATTGCTACGTTGGTGAGTGTACAGGCGGGTGATGCTCAGGGTAGCCCATTTTCCTCAAGGTTCACTAATGTCTCTTTCAGATTTGAAGGGAAGTTCAAATCATCGGAAACCACAGCTAAAAGGGTCATGGTGAATTCATTCCCATCCTTGTGATGGGTGCTTCTGTGTGCTTATGAACGACTTGTACTGCATTTACGGAACACGTGTGCTCTTGTTACACAAACACAATGTGTTTGGCAGCAGTGGCCTTACAATCCCACCCCAACCACAGGGTTTTCAAAAACGGGCAGTATGTGGAATGAGTGCGGCAACTACAGGCTGTTTCTAAAAAATGTCCTTCCTTTGTTCAAGTATAATATGTAAACGAACTGTATACTTATGCATTGTATACTTTTGACTCTGTGCTCCAAACCGTGGAATACGGACGTGAGCGAAATAAAATGATTGATTGATTGATTGATTGATTGATTGATTGATTGATTGATTGATTGATTGATTGATTGATTGATTGATTGATTGATTGATTGATTGTAAAATAACACCGAAATCCCGACGCCACTCGCTCATCCCCTTGGTTCATTTTTCTCTATGGAGAAATTCTATGGAGAAGTTCTAAATCTAGCCTTTTTGTCAATGTGATTAATGTTAGCTCTATTTCAAGTATTTTCTTTTTCTTTTTCTTTGTTGAAGAGCTGGTTTCTCATCTGATGATGAAGGCAGAGGGATAAATGCAACCACATTCAAGGTGGAATGAAAAAAAATCAAGGCACCTTTGTTTGTGGAGGACTATTCAGAAATGGCCATATAATGACCACGGATGTGGTCCAAGAGTGTGAATAAGGTATTTTTCAATTCTCTGGTCCATTAACCACAGTTTTCAAGTACAGGTTGTACAAGTTACAGAACACCCATTTATGCAACTGGTCAAGTGTATCAAAGATATGAATTACAGAGTGAGGGTTTTTTGACAACATACAGTATTTTATATTCTTTTGCATAGCTAGCTTCAATTTTTGAGTCTGCAGTAAGATTTTTCTTTACTGTAAACTGGCAATGTCAGTGACCTTTCCAAAAGTTTCGCAAATCAACAGACAATTGCACGAGTCCCTCCGAGCCAAGTCTCAAGCAAGCACAAGTCATTTGGTCCCAAGTCTCAAGCAAGTCAAGTTTTTTTTAGGTTGGGGGCGAGTTAAGTCGAGTCGAGTCCACACAGTTGGGCGAGTCAAGTCGAGTCAAGTCGCATGGTTGTTTCGAGTCGCGTCGAGTCACAATGTTTTCAAGTCAAGTCACTGGTTTTCAAGTCAAGTCACAGGTTACAACTTCCTACGGTCAAATGTAAAAAAAATATATATCAGTTTTTATCAGTTATCAGTTTTGTTGCAGTGTAACTTGAATTATATGAATGAAAGAAAAAATGTATTAATAGAGATGAGAGTTACAGTACAATTGTGCTTGTGTAGCATTTTGTAGAGCAGGCATACCTGCACGCACACGGATCATTAATTTAACATAGTGTTCATTTTTCATCAGGCACTAAGTTAGCTACCTACTCGTGTACTACACTCAGTTGCCAACTGCCAAAATCCAAAATGCACTAGTGGCACTTCCAAAACGCACTACAAGGAGCTAGAGCAGTGTTTTTCAACCCAGCTCACTATAAAAGCACTAGTAGTGAATATCACCTTGAGTTTTTCAATCATTTTGGCGCTAGGGGGGTCTGGAAAAAAAGCTAAATGTAGTGTCAAATGCGTGAAGTTGGCAACACTGAGTCTATGACTACACGTGCATTTGTTTTGGTGGGATGGAAGGACCCGGAGAAAACTATTTAGCGAGAAGAACGTACCGGTGGAAAGGGAAGGAATGAATAACTATTTTAGGTGGAGGTTGCGTGGAGTGAGGTTTTAACCCCAACAACTGGATACATGTTATGAGAAGTGAGAATTTTGGAAGATGGATTGCTGCCTTTCTAGTTTCTATATGGATGGATGATGGATTATTTATGCAGCCAGTCACATACGGACATACAGGAGCCCAAATCAGCGTTTGTGACAGTGGTGAGTGATATTGTTTTCTGTTGTTTGGCCATCCTCCGTTTCCCATCAGAGTGGAAGTTTTTAAAAGCAAATTTGACAACCTTTGGTGATTGTTGTGCAGACGAGGACGAGGTTGTCGAAGAATGCTCAGGAGTAGCAGACACAGTCGCCATTGTTTGTTTCTGTGTGTGGTGTAGTGTGGCTGCTGTGGCGTATGGCCTGATTAGAGTCTTTTGTGCTTGCTCGCTCTACATGCCTGTCTCCAATCACTCAATCAATCTATCAATCAATAAACGTGTGAACCTATAGCGTGGCGTTCATTAGAATTACTGAAATAGACAGTTGGAGAGTTGTGGAAACTGGGAAGTACTGCAAACTCCGTTCACTGTTTTCTGACCCCTCAATGTCGCAAGTCTTCTACTAGATCTAGATGGCAATGGCGTTCACCCCCGCTCCGCTCCCGTCAGTGGTTCAGACCGTGGGTCGGGACCCCCGCAAATAGGTGATCGTGTTAGCTCCCTGACTGGTTCATTTGGTTTCATTTGCACACCGTTGCCTCCCGGCAATGGTGACTCGGACGATGACTCGGACGAGTCGCCGAGTCAGGTTGTCTCAAGTCAAGTCCGAGTCTCAAGTATTTTACCTACGTCCCAAGCGAGTCAAGTCGAGTCAAAAATGCGACTTGGCGACTTGACTTGTCGAGTCAATAGGACTCGAGTCCAATTGTCTCAAGTCAATTGTTGAAGCACAAATTAAAACTTCAAGTTCCATTTTATTCTACAACGTAATACTCATACACCATGTTATAAGGTGCCTCCTTGGCACAATCTTTCATAACTTGCAAAAGAAAAGTATCACATTAGACCCCTCCCTCCATACCAGAAATTTAGAGCCATCTAGTATAAGAGAACTCAGAGTGCATAGACTTGAATGCATTCTGTAACCTCTGGTCGTCCCCAACCATTCAATAAAAGTTTATGTAGTGGAACTGCCATTGAACTGGCCCTGGAAGAGCATGGAGTTTGCATTACTCTGTCTATACTCTAAGGCTCTGGGCCAGGCTACACGGTGACCAAAGCACCCAGGTATTTATCAAAACTAGATTGATTTCTTCCCAGCTTACACCACCCATGCACGAAGCAGGACGGTTAACGAGGATAGTCTCTTTTGCTCAAGCTATACCCATCTCCGTAAAGGTCAACCAATCATTTCCAAGAAAATATGCGCAAGGTGCAATCAAATAATCAGTCTGAAGAACACTTCCACAGTTAGCACACCTGGTGAGTGCAATTACATTTAGAACAAACAGCAGGGCTCGATAAACGCGAGGGCGGCCTAGGGAATAAGCCTGTGAAGTTGACACTTTGGGGGTTGTTTTCACTCACAGACCTGTAACTGTGACACGAGGCAGAACGTGAATAGTGCTTTATCATGTTCAAGCTCCTTTTGACACGCCTTTGAGATGCGATTGTGCTGGGAAATCCAAGCCTGGGCCGCGACGCAGCGTGCTCCCACCACACCTAACCACTTAAACCCACTGCTTCCCAAAGTGGGGACATGGGGTCCTTGAGTGGGTTCCAGGGGGTGCCCCTGGCAAAATGCGTTAATACAGCATACAGCATCACATTGTTTTAACACCTTTTATGCATTTCATGTGTTGGCTATTCAAAAGTAGCATATATTTGTCAAAAATCGTGTTTGGAAGCCACGACTGTGTTTATTCACTATTACTTGAACCGAAATCTTCAGAGGGGCCCTGGCACAAAAGATTTTTACATAGGCCCCTAGGATCTGGGAATACAGCGCAAAGCTATTCCGTTACTTATTGTCATTCATGGATCTACAAGTGTACAGTGCACAGAAAATGGTAATATTATGAAATTCAGCATGTGTGTATGTGTCCTATGGGCAGGCGAGGGGGGGGGCAGTTGGTTCGGTGTTACTGCTGGACCACTTGACTTCAATGTCAAATAGCTGATATATGAACAGGCCACAGTTCACTGGTGAATTTTGATAACAGTATTTATGATACAGTAAATGAAACCTTACGTCCCATGGTTTATTGGGAAGTCATGTTTTTTTTTTTTTTTTTTTTTTTTTTTAAGTTGGGAAATGAGTGACCTGTGGCCTTTTCAAATCTCAAAAGTTTAACACGGAACTCAAGCACCGCGAAGCGGCGCGTCAAGAGCCACTTTCACCACTGGTGAAAACAGACTGCATCGGCAGCTATTTCTGTGACTATGCTCAACACATGAATCACAAAGAAATGTCTATTTGTTACTTGATCAAGTGTGTGCAGCGAAAGCAAGCTGATCAATAGCTTGTTGTATTTGATCAGGGAATCGAGGCCTACTGAATATTTACACTTTAGTCTCTGTCCTCCTATAACCACTTTCGAGAAGGAACATCTGCACACTGGTTTTAAAGGTCCCAAACAACATGTATTAATGCATTAATGCTACCATGTTCTGGCCAATAGGTCTTCATCTGGTGTTTTCCATTTGTTGGCTTGATGTCCTGGCCTGCACCTGAGCTAAATACAGATACTAGGTGTAATACTATACTACTAGGTGTGCACCCAATTTCCTCTTTGAACCACTTTCAAAACAGACTAATTGCTGTGCAGCAGTGGTAGCGGTAGACGACTAGAATGCAAAACACTGGAAAATCAGGAATTTACTGACAAAACATTCTGAGCTTGGAGATGTTTTAAGTATTAGTCAGTGCATGAAACCAGCATAAAACAAAACCTTATTTTGTCAATCTATGCTAAACAAATAAATAATAATAATAAAATTTAATTCAGTTTCTGAATTAAAACATTATTCTAGTGCCATAAATCATCAACTGAACCAGTAGGCCGACTTCTGCTAGGAGAAGCTTTACACCAAGGTCACAAAAGAACAGAGCTACTATTTATTTATTAGCTTCCCTGCAATTACCCCTCATTTTTGGCAACTGACATTTGCAGAGCAGCTCAGTGTGCCGTTAGACGGTTTGGTATTCAATCCAAGGGGTAAGGTAAGATGACTCAGGCCTCGTCTGACGGCAGGCTATCGACCTGATAACTATTTTGTTCCTACTTCCAGAGAACCAAAACCCATCTCTAATTCTCTGTGCGTCATATCTCTCAGCAGCACATGTGTGAGACTGCTGGTTGATGAGAGATAGAGAGAGAGAGAGAGAGAGAGAGAGAGAGAGAGAGAGAGAGAGAGAGAGAGAGAGAGAGAGAGAGAGAGAGAGAGAGGATGTGTGGGAGTGGAACCCAGTCTAGACGTGAAGGCAATGTTTGCCTGTTGCTGTTAAGACAATAGGGCTGACGTATAGCTCCATTCGTCTATAAACGCTCACTTTATGAGATCCACCTCTCTAAACTCCCCTGAGGGCGTCTACTGTTATCGAAGATGCTTCTCTGTATGGAGCAGACACTGCACACACAGGCCTATAGAGCATACATACAATAGGGCTATGATTACATACACGCATGCATATATGGGAGGGGGGACCGCTAGTTAGTTACATATGTTGTTTTTTTGTTATATTAACCACTTGCTCTATAGCCCCCCTGCCTCCAAATATAGGTGGGAGGGACCCTAACATGAACCCCCCCCCCAATTCACCCCGAATTCGTCGATAACATTGTTATTCGTTAGCATTGTTCAAACACCTCAATCGGAGAGAGAGGATTCAAAGAAGCAGCATTGTAAAATTGCAGTCATTACAGGAGTCTATCTTGGTCAGGGCACCTAGGCCGAGCCAAGCGTTGCCTAGCGACGGGGACGCCAGACGGTGGGTATCAGCGAGACCACGTTGAATCAATAAAAGTATAAAAAAGACGATCTTGGTGGCGAGTTAGTTAACGCGAATCCAACACACAATGCTATGGCAGTCTACAAAGCTCTATATGAAAATGTTTCACTCACAACACACATTTTTACAATGCGTAGTGGTTGTGGGGGTCCCTGCTTCATCTCTCTCTCTCAGCTAAGGGGTCCTCCTTGGCCTGAAAACACACAAGCTATGGCCGGCCCACTACACGCACAGTGTGCGTGTAGCACAGTGTGCGTGTAGTAAACAAATTACAGCAACTGTTCATATAATTAATTCTACAGCAACAGTATAATGTCGTTAGACTCAGAGAGATCTCTGCCAATACCAAAACATCTGGTAATATGTAGGCTAGAACAGAACACAGAGATAGAACGTAGTCTTACACACAAATCTATGCCTTGTACTGCAGTGCGTTGAGAACCAATTCTTGATACTAGCCCAAAGCGAAGGACTGCCTTAAAGTTTCTGACTGCATTGCTCCTGCAATGCTGTTATCTCGGAATGGTTTCCATGCAGTTCAAGCCCTTACACTGCATTTAGATTACAGATTTGGTATCTCTCTGGCTATACAAGACTACTATGGTGTTACACTGCACCGAGCTCTATGTGCACGAGTGCAGCATGCACACACTCACGCACGCACAAGCCTTCACACACAACCCCATTGAGACAATTCTATTTTGTCTTATTTTAAGTAGAATAAACCCACAGATGCATTGTAAGCACCTTGGAGAAAGGCTATTTACATGATTATTCACCCATTCACACACACATTTGGGGTTCAGTGTCTTGCCCATTGACATTTTGACACGTAGACAGAAATTGCCGGATTTCAAACCGCCGACACATGAATCATTCAACACTACAATATATTTGCACCTACTCCTACCCTATTATAGTTTTTGGAGTCGTGTTGAAAGCACTTCCTCCCTATAAACGTATTTCTCATACTGGCGACAACAACGCCAGCGTGAAAATGGCAGCTGTGATTGGCTAGCTCAATCACATGACTGTCAGTAGAACAGACCATCTTTAGTCCAGCTCCAGTCGTATAAGGAAGGATGATTGGCAATTTTTTGGACAGCCTGTTCTGAGTCACAGACAGTTAATTTAACACGACTAGGTTAATGATACAGTACTGTGTCTGATGTGTATATTTATTCACATGCAGTGTTGTATCATTAACCCAATGTTAAACCAACTCTGACTCAGAACAGGCTTGGGGACCCCGTGGTGGTAATGATATACCACCACACCGAACCACTTAAACCAAACTAAAGGGAATAAGGGAATGAAAGAAAGGACTGACAAAATACTGAAAATACGAAAATACACAATGTGCGAACCCTATACAATGTGTTGTGTACTAGCAAAAATCAGACACTGCACAGCTATTTCTAGTGTTGTAGTTCTCGAGACATTGTCTCGTCTCGAGGCCAGTCTCAAGACAAATTTTCATTGTCTCGGTCTTGTTTTTGTCTCGCTTTGTTTTTTCTTGGTCTTGTCTCGACCTTGCTGCTCTCCACTTTATTTGTCTTGTGGTCTCGTCTTGTTCTCGTATAATTTTGTCTTGGTCTTGACTCGACCTCGGAGCCATTGTCTTGGGTTTTGATTGCCAATAAGACCTCTCGAGACAAGACAATGCAAAGGAAAAGTTCTATTCATTGTGCGGAGCGAGGACCCATTCATAAAGACAGCTGCAGGCACAAATAGCAATATACTTTTTTCTTCTGTAAATATTGAAAAGAAAGAAGACAGACACTGGACAATGTGTCTGATTAGGGATTTTTTATATTCTTGTTACCAACCATATCGCCCCAGCCCTATTATATTATTAGTAGTGTTGTTTAAAAATGTAATGGTGTTACTAATAATAGAAGATTGAAAATCATTAAGAACGTTATTATATGTTAAAATGGGCATGACAAGACTAGGTCTTGGCCTAGTCCTTGGCCCTTGGTGCTAGTCTCGTCTCGATCTCGTCTCGTCAAGTCCGTGGTTGTCTTGGTCTCGTCTTGGTCTTGACCCCTCTACGTGCTAGTCTTGTCTCGATCTCGTCTCGATCAAGTCCGTGGTTGTCTTGGTCTTGTCTTGGTCTCGATTTAAGTGGTCTCAACTACAACACTAGCTGACAGCTGTTTGCCAATTTAGTTTCACCAAATAGTCACCAATTCTTTTGCAGAATGTTTGCCATAGTACAACATGCCTAGAAATAGCTCCAAGTTCCTGTGCTATGAAACCATTCTGAAATGTAAAATGTCTCCGTCACAAGCCTGAGTTAACATAAAATCGTTCTATTTCTGGACTGGCAACTCATGACACATCAAAATCAAATCATTGAGCGTTTTCAGTCACTGTCAGCATCATCCTCGACCTCTAGATCTCCGAAATGGAAGGGGAATTATAACAAACAAAGTCTCCCCCTCCCCAGTGAAATCCTCTGTGTCAATTAAAGATGGCTGGATCACAATGAGAATTACTCACAATGTTGAAGCCTAATCTCAGGTTAAGCACATATCATTTTGACCTCTGCCACTGTGAGCTTAAATCTTTAATATCGCCCTGTGGGGCATTAAAGGGGGGTCATAAAAGACACATGCAGAGATTATATTTTCAATTATGGATTTTCAACTGCAGATCGAATGCATGGGTCTCATATATAACCCATAGTATATCTCACACTGCTTATTAGATCAAGGCTATACACCTCAATGTGGAAGGCTATTTTCTGGGTATAGAGAATTGTTTGTCTCAGCCATTCTCCAGCTTGGCCAGTTCCTAGCAACCAACAAGGTTATATGCGCTGTCTGTTTCTGAGTGGTTTGGGGAGGCATCGAGTGCAGGCAGATAATGCAATCATGTTGTACAAAATTTCACGTGTGCATGGAAGCACAGGACAAAGGAAATACATATGTGACACACACAGATGCGTACACACATGGACACAGATACACACACATGCCCGCCCGCACACACACACACACAGACACGCATGCAGACATGCACACATGTGCACAAAAATGCATGTGCACACAGGTGCACACAAGCACGCTCCCGCACACAGACACACAGACACGTACACATCCAATGATTCAAAGGAAACCTGCAAATACAAGCTAAGCTAAGATCTCTAAGGTATGAGCTTGTGAATCCGCCACTTTTGATGCCTTGTGTCACTCTGCAGTATGATCAAGTAGGGTGTTAATTTACCAATAAATAAATATTTAAATAAATGTGGGGGGAAAAAAGAAGATGAAGAGGCATAGAAAAAAGATGCTTCTACTCCACATGAATACTGCTCAGTAAGCCCCTCCCCAAACTGCTATAATCCAATCACAGCTAAGCATAACATGTGAAGGACAAACCTCTCCACCAATAGCTTTTCTATATGATAAAACATTGTTTTAAAAATAAATAAATGTCACACACATTTTCCCACTGCATAGGGCATGCCTTGTTGATGGATTTGAAAGAGATTTTGAAGGTCTGGTTCCAATCCAATCCAAATGCGTAATGTCCATGATATTTACATAGGAATGAATGAGCCCAGCTGGAAAGTATCCAAGCCTTGGGTGGATACTGGGGAGAGGGCGGGGTTTACTGAAACGTCTATTATACTGAAATACTTATTATCAGTATGGTCCTGAATTTGTAACCATATAGTTGGTGAAACACCTTTAATTGATAACAAAATAACCTAAAACTCCATATTATATTTCCAAGATGAACACAGGATAAAATAAATGTATCCTAAAAACATAAATAGTACGCTACATAAAATATGGGTAGTGGAGTAGTAGGCCTATTTGTGCAATCAATCGCATATATTGTATACAGAAATTCTCACGTGTATACTGTACAACCAAATTCAATTTATTTCAACTTCAATAATTAAGAGCGAGGAGTAGGAGATTACATTCTACAAGAGCGATAAATCCAGAGATTGTTTTTTACTTTACGTGTTTGTCAAATAAGCCTGCAGGTCAGGTTGGCCCAGTGCCCAACACTGATCAAAGAGAAAGCTTAAGCACTGCGCCAATCAAGCTGCACTCCATCAAAGTGGAGAGCCTCAGCCTGTTTGCCATGGAGGTAGAACATCCAGTTGAACAAACTAAGTAAAATGGCCCATGTAAGTTTAGAACTTGTTATATTGTTTTAATCATTGATTAGTCACATTTACAACAAGGTATGGCTTGAAGAGATCACACATTCTTGGGTTGAGTAACACTGCTAAAAATATGGGTTGCACCCTCAAAAAATGAGGCAAAATAAAAATGCTCTGTTGGTTTGAATTTCAGGTGATGGCAGGTGTGTGACAGTCAGAGCCACTCAGCCAGTGTGTGCCAGACACACACAGGCAATGGTCCTATCACGTTCTTGAATTTGTTTATACTGTTTATGACTCCATATCTTCAGTATATCTGCCTCCATGCCGGGTTGAATTTGTCATTTCGGCAGGTTTTTGGGGGTGCAACCCACACATTTAGCAGTGTTAATCATTCCAGGAAGGTCTGTTCTGGTCAGAGCCCTTTGTGGTGATTCTGGACTACTGTGAATTACAGATGTGTGTGGGTGTGTCTATGTTACAGGTGTATCGTATTTCATCGTCTTCACTACTCTACCTACCTACTATTCTGTGTTAAGTGTTCTCGACTAGACACTTGGTCACGTAGATAGCAGGGGAGCCAGAGTGAACAAGCAACCTCCCAATTCCCAGACAACCTCTCTATGGCATAAGTATCCATCTCTGTGTGTTCACTGCCGTCATATACCTGTACAATGGAGGACTCTGTAGTACTCATTTCTATGGATACCATATTATCAACACATCTTCACAAACAAAGCGCCTCGCACAGTCCCTCCTGTGGATTGATGTCGTCCTCTTCTGTGTTTGACATGGACGCTGCAGCATTAATATGAATGGAAATATTTGTCTGAACTACATGTATTGGAGGGCAGAGTATGGCATTCTGAGCTATAAAGAACGACCCTATGATCATGCCTCATACATATTATGTACTGTCTACCAATATCTAGGCTTGTTGTCTGAACTAGGTTTGTATATTTAGTGTCAGCATGGTTATTCACAAACTAATGCGTTTTTAGGAAACCATGGACATTGAATTTTGCATAGATATTGCACATTGCCTTGGATGTGCATGTGTGATGCGTCTATCAAGGAGTCTCCTCCATTGTCATTCATGAGTGCAGCCAAGACTGTAATGTTACAGCGTGGAGCCTCGCATCTCATGACTCTTTCTCATATACTGTATATATATATACACACACACATATATATATACACAGTATATATATATGTGTGTGTGTGTGTGTGTGTGTGTGTGTGTGTGTGTGTGTGTGTGTGTGTGTGTGTGTGTGTGCGTGCGTGTGCGTTTGTGTGTGTGTGTGTGTGTGTGTGTGTGTGTGTGTGTGTGTGTGTGTGTGTGTGTGTGTGTGTGTGTGTGTGTGTGTGTAAAAGAACATTGAATGTCAAATAATATAGTCCCTAAATATGTTGTATAAGACAAGTCCATTTTTTAGGATGTTTCCATTGACAAAAAATGTATGTGTGTATGACTTAGAACACTTTCCTGGTCATCAACACTACTTCCTGTACTACAATTCCCACAATTCAGTGCACTGCTCCTCCTGGTAGATAGGGGGAGGGCTGTCCTACTGACACTAGTAAGTTAGAAGGGGTAACGCACATCCTCCATTGGTGCTAAGCCAAAACTGTAAAAACAGCAAATGTAGAAAAGAAAGCAGGTGCTTGCGACTCAATTTAAGGTGCTCCAAAAATGTATTTAGCGACAGCAGGCAAATAAACGTATTTGCTTATTTGCCTGCTGTCGCTAAATCAAAATTTTCTAGCACTTTAAATTGAGTTGCGAGCCCCTGCTTTCTTTTCTGTATTACTGAGACAACATGTAGTCCAGGAGGTAGTAGTAGACACGAGGCTATAACAAGTGTTTTTTTCTCTTGTTGAAGGGCAGGACTAGACCTTTAAAAATAAAATAAAGTGCCAAGTCTCTTGGCGTTTGGACTCCAATCACATTCCAGACAAGGCAGGCATAGACAGACGCAGTCCTGAGCCTTGTGAAGTGCATCCGAGCGAGGCAGATACCCCGACGAGAGAATGAATTCCCACGCCGCCGAGTTGCATAGCGATAGGTCATTTCATTTAATTTATAATCTATTTGAAAATTGCACATGCTGTAGTATTTGACAAGGACAGTCCACCTCTAGAAACATATTTCTTAGTTCATAAATACTGATATTGAACATATATACACACTTACACAGCCTGCCATTTAAACCAAAACGTTTGGGTGTACTCTTCCCTTCAATGCAAAGTCTCCCCTTGAATGCGTAATGTAAGTTTCACATCACACCGTGGCAACATGAGAGTGAAAAGCAGGACAGACATGACCTTTTATTTTGAAAAATAGGAGCTCAAGCGGGCTGTACCAGATGAGAAGGTGAGAGCCATGAGACCGCAGCCTCAGCACTACAGCTGCTACTACAGGCCATATCGCCTAGGACCCAACCCCCCCCTCCTTCCTAATCCATCCAGCTGCCATGCTGAATATATTGCATGTTGCAAGAGATAAATTCTCTGGGAAGGCTGCCAAACTAAATTCTTGATCACTGCCGTTTCCACCAAATTTATGGGTAGAAATGAAAGCCAAAAACATTGTTTAAATAAACTACAGCAGTTCAGAGTGAAATATTGACACACCTGACACAATTGTATTCCCTTAGATGGATTAGCAGATCTGGGGTTATCGGGTTAGTCGTAAGAGGAGTGTACAATGCCCAAGCACATGTTTGGAAATGTTTGTCTCTTCCCCTCAACACGGTCAATGGAGAATGTATTTTTGTTCAAATAAGGGAATGTAATCTGTGATAAACCGCTCTTTGTTTGGACTTTCACATTTCCGACAGACAGACTTTGTCAAAGGGCATCATTCAAGTGTCAAGTAGGAACACAGAGTGGAAGACTCCAAATGCAGATGTAGGAGGCAGACAGGTCTAATTAGAGCGATGTATTACAATAACAGAAGGCACAGGGCTTACCGAGGGGTGAGGCATGGTAGAGACCAGGCAGGCCACAGACAATTAAATCCAAATAGTTGAGTAGGCAGAAATTGAAAAGGTAAAATGTGAGCAAAACTTCAAAACCAGTTGCAGGCAATTGCAGGCAGTTGTCACCCCTCAACTTCACCTTTGGTGTGTGTCTCTTCCCCCTCACTCTCCCTCTTCCCTATCTTCACTTGAAACTATCAATAAAGGCAAAAAGCCAAAAACAAATCTTAAAAAAAGAAGAAAATTAATCACTGGGCGTGGCAGTCAAGCAACACTTGAGACCAAGGCTTATATTATACCTAGTGAATGAGCTTGGATCTGCTGTTCATTCATACTGACAAACAGTAGCATGTCGGTGTCCATACCAGAAGCTCATTAAAAATCTTGGGTTAGGAGATTGGGAGTTTAGGGAATGCTTTGCGTATTTTCACCAGAGTATTACTCTCCTTAGGCGAGGCCACCTGTATCCTTTGTCAAATGCAAAATAGCGATCGGATAGAGAGAAGTGCAAACTGTCATATTTTATTCATTCAGAAAATTGTGACCAGAATTGTGATGTGTGTAACACTTTAAACGAAGGTCCTTGTTATAAGCGCTTATAAGCGCTTATTAACGGCTTATAAGACATGTTATAAGTGCTTATAAGCGCTTATAAGACATTTGTAAGACATGAATTAACTGTTTATAAGTAGGTTACAAGACACTTATGTACCTTGTTATAAGTGCTTATTAACAATTATAAGACATTTATAAGCTATGTGTTACCTGTTATAAGGTCGTTACAAGATACTTATTAATAGTTTATAAACATTTATGGGGAGTGTTAATAAACACATCATTAACTGTTAATAAGACATGTAAAACTGTTAACAAATTATTTATAAGACACCTGTTAACGTTATTATTTGCTTATAAGAATTTAACAAACACATTTATGAACTGTTAATAGGAAATTTAGAAGACACTTATTAAACCTTATTAATATGTTTATAAAACACTTAATAACCGTATTATTTGTTTATATGCATTTATAAATCATTTTACATACCTACACCATTAGGCTCCTTGTTATAAGGGTAGATTGCTAGGATATTTATAAGACTTAATGAGACATTTATAAAACCTGCATTAAATGTTATAAACTAATTATAAGACACTTACTAACCGTTTGTGCACATTTATAAGGAATTTACTATACACATTTAATAACTATTATTAATATATTTATAAGACATTAACAAAACACCTTACTTGTTTATATAACATTTATGGTACGCTTTATGAAACCAAAGGTGCTTGTTCCAACTTCGTTCAAAGTGAAAACAGGAGGGTGAAGACAACTTATAAACCTTTCATCTTGTGTTTATTAAGAACTCAAAATTGTTTACAAACATGGACAGGCGGTTAACAATGCATTTATAAACACGTTGATAGGCATTTTGGAGGCACTTCGTTTAAAGTGGGAACTGCATTTATAAGCCGTTAATAGCGTATCTATTAACAGCCAACATTGCTTTACAAGCAGGAACAGATGCTTATTAATGCATTTATAAGCACTTAATAGGCATTTTTGGAGGCACTTCGTTTAAAGTGGGGACCGCATTTATAAGCCGTTAATAGCGTGCCTATTAACAGCCAACATTGCTTTACAAGCAGGAACAGATGCTTATTAATGCATTTATAAGCACTTAATAGGCATTTTTGGAGGCACTTCGTTTAAAGTGGGGACCGCATTTATAAGCCGTTAATAGCGTGCCTATTAACAGCCAACATTGCTTTACAAGCAGGAACAGATGCTTATTAATGCATTTATAAGCACTTAATAGGCATTTTTGGAGGCACTTCGTTTAAAGTGGGGACCGCATTTATAAGCCGTTAATAGCGTGCCTATTAACAGCCAACATTGCTTTACAAGCAGGAACAGATGCTTATTAATGCATTTATAAGCACTTAATAGGCATTTTTGGAGGCACTTCGTTTAAAGTGGGGACCGCATTTATAAGTCGTTAATAGCGTGCCTATTAACAGCCAACATTGCTTTACAAGCAGGAACAGATGCTTAACAATGCATTTATAAGCACTTAATAGGCATTTTTGGAGGCACTTCGTTTAAAGTGGGGACCGCATTTATAAGTCGTTATTAGCGTGTCTATTAACAGCCAACATTGCTTTACAAGCAGGAACAGATGCTTATTAATGCATTTATAAGCACTTAATAGGCATTTTTGGAGGCACTTCGTTTAAAGTGGGGACCGCATTTATAAGCCGTTAATAGCGTGCCTATTAACAGCCAACATTGCTTTACAAGCAGGAACAAATGCTTATTAATGCATTTATAAGCACCTCAATAGGCATTTTTGGAGGTACTTGTTTAACGTACCTACAGTAAGAATGGGTATATTAACAACAGTGACGGCATTAAACAAAAGGTAAAGGCTGCACTTGTTAAAGGGTTGTTCCAAGGGGGTTAACAAAACGTAATGTATTTTGGTGGCATTTAGTATGGAAACCTGAATCTCCTGTCACCCATGCCTTCATACCTTTATGGTCATGCATTGTGACACTACACCACCATTTATGGCCATATCTGTTTATGAAGATCATAGCACTAACCTCAAACCCTGGATAACCATGTGAAGACTGATCACCTATATTTGTATATAGGGCCAGTCGGCAACTTTCATCTGACCTCCAATCAAATAATCAATCTTTTTGACATATTTTCTGGATGTTTTGCTAGCTGAAATCAAATGGCCATCTGAGGTGATTATATTAGTAACTACTTCCTGTAAAAGCAAAATAGAGAATAACAAATATTGCACCCATACATGGTTTCTAAAATGCAACTGCTATAAGAAGCGTGATGTAAGAATGTTTTGATTGGTGAATTCCTTCGCAGTCCAGTTGATGTACAGTCGTGAGCGTTGTACACCTATCTCCTTTTCTATCCATTTTATGCCATTGTAGAGCTTGAGGACTGAACCAGAAGAGGTCAGGTAAGCGCCGACACTTCATAAGGTTGACTTGACAGAGGGCGCATTTCTTTCAGTGGTGTTAAGGAGCTGCATGAAACAAAATGCAATACAGAGAAGATTAGAGGATGGGTTAAAGAAAGCCTTTGGGCATGAGGAGGTACAGTACAGGTCCAAAGTTCAATCTACAGTTCTTCAAATAAAATTATACATGATACAAATCGAAGAGCAAGTGACGAGAGAGAGAGAGAGAGAGAGAAAAAGTCATATGCATACATAATATTTCTGAACCATTATATGACACAAGTCTCATTGGTTTGTGTTTGTTAATGATCTGTTCCAGCTTGCTCCACTCACTGTGCATATTCAGGTAACCTCAGAGCGAGATATATCAATATCATATCAATATCATATTTGGTCCCATGAAAGTATCATGGCACAGCACTGTGCATGACGACCATGGCGCCTTCTGTACAGAGCTTCATTGGCAATAACCAGGAATCATAATCAGACAGAACGGACATGCGCAGTACTGCGCATGTCCGTTTCCTTCCATGGATCAATTTGATGGTGATAAACTTGACACTCATAAATATATAGGTTCCTGGTTATTATTATTTTTCTGAGATTGTATTTTGGGTTTTAATGATTCATGTCGAAGTGACAAGGCATTCTTGTTTGGGGTACACCAAATTTAGGTTGTAAATAAATCAAAACAGTAGCCAGCATGTGGGAGACTTTCAATACCTGAAGTGAAGTGTCCACGTTGCAGTGATTGTGGAGAAGCCAATCTGTCTGTTGGAACCAGTGTCAGGATGTTTGGAGGGCCATCAGAGTCCTAGTAACAACCACAATTACATGTCAATGTATTTAAACTGCACAAATCAGGTGCAGTTTGGTGCCCTCCGTCCCAGGCGCCCCTAGTCGGCGTAACAGCAAAAAAGCCCCATGTGCAACCCAGATTTGGCACAAACAAGATGTAACACCTGTGTCGTAATGGTAGGATGGACAGTTACCAAATTACAGTTAGGGGTTAGATGGTATTGGACTAGTGTTTGAGTACATATTCTTTTTTCACCAAAA
Organism: Benthosema pterotum; assembly: GCA_039105355.1. Lineage (NCBI taxonomy): Eukaryota > Metazoa > Chordata > Actinopteri > Myctophiformes > Myctophidae > Benthosema > Benthosema pterotum. Next base: position 13,509,163 of record CM076975.1, on the reverse strand, counting down.
AGAAATAATCATGCACTGTAGTGCAAAAACGTTTTTAGTTGAACAGCAAAACAAGCTTAAGCTTTTCTTTAGCAGTGGATTACATTTCCAGTACTCGAGTACATTAGACAACCAGGCACCAGCAGTGCTGGGCCTCCATGTTAGCAACAAAGCAGCTAATGCAACAACACTACTGTTTGTCACTCACCAGGATTTGCATATGAAGTCAGCACAACAGTACTGCTAGATGGCTGGAAGTTAGTCACTTCAGCCTAGAGTCATAAATGTTGCTTTGTGTAGCACACAACTGGCAGCTAACATTTATATTTTCTTCAAACTTTGTCTTTTTCTCTCTCTGCAGTACAACTCTCTCTGTGTTCTCCTCACTCTGCTTACTTGCTCTCTCTCTCTCTCTCTCTCTCTCTCTCTCTCTGATTAGGTGGGTCGTTTCACCTGCTGTCCTGCACTCACAGGCAGCAGGCTCAATTGACGATCGTTTAGACAAGTATAGGCAATGTCTCTCAACCAATAGGGCTGTGACCTATTTATTGTTTGCATGCGCTGATGTGGTAGGTGTTCTGTGTAGAGGTTTAAAGGAACACTCCGCCTAATATTGTCTATTTTAACCCACTTTCTGGACCTGGGTTACAAAGAGATTTACTTCTATTAGCTCCTACCAACAACCATTAGACTTGCAAATCCTGTGACTCAAAAGGCACCTACAAAGGTCTGCAATTCATAACTGCCCCCCCCCCCCCCCCCCCCCCCCTGAAAAAAAAAAATACTATGATCTGCTGCTTCTGACTTTATGGAAGGGAATATTTGTATGTCTCTAAATGTTTTAGTATAGTGTGGTGTGGGCAGTTCAGAAACTTCTTCCAGTGCCATCATCAATGGTGGAATCCAAGCAGAATGATGAGGTCATTGGAAGAAGTTTCTGAACTGCCCACAGCCCTCCTGTGACACACAGACTGAGTAGAAAAAAATAGTGGTATTTTATCATGTACATTAGTGAGGACCTATTATATGAAGATACATTGAAAAGTGGTGAAGTGGCCCTTTAACCGCATTATCCATTAACAGTTATCAGTGTTGATTTGGGTCACTTGTCAGTGTTGTAGTGGTACTTTTAGAAGTGGGGGACGCCTCTGAAAGGGGAATTCCCCCCATTTTATTTATTTATTTCTGAGAGTGTACAAATGGAACCAAATGGACCCGTGATGTCATCAAGATGTATTTCACCATGCTAATGATTTTTTTTCAGACCCAAAAATATTTTAGATGTGAGAAGTGGGGGGACGCCGTCCCCCCACGTCCCCCACGTCCCCTACACCCCTGCTTGTTGTATTGTAAATCTCCCAAGCTGTAAAATAAAAAATCAAAATTAGATGTTTTTGGGGTGGACTATTCAGTATTCATGGCGTTGTCATATTACTGCCACACTAGTTTCACACCCTGTATAAACAAAACCTTGGTACACAAATCACACGTTGACACTAGTACAGACAGCAACAACAGTGAAATAAACCTTTGCAAACAATTGTAGCCCTTTAGCTTTTAACATCTCTTGAAACACAAATATAACCAGAGTAAAACAATACAAAAGCAACACTGTGACTGTACCTTAGTTGCTACACAGAACCTGTGCAGATAACTTGCAGATAAATTGGCACAGCACTGGAAAAAAAATCGCGGGTGCGCACATTAATAGGAAACGAACTCCGAAACAAAGGTTCCGGATTTTGGTTCCTAGTGAAAAATACTGCACGGACGACCCAGAGGCAGTTATACTTGTTATACTTTTACACACAAAACTTCTGAACAAAAACAAATAAAGAGATAGTTTTATTTTTACTAGCCTTGCATTGGAGTTGTTTGCTTGGTATTGTATTTTTTTGCTAGGAACCAAAATCCGGAACCTTTGTTTCGGAGTTCGTTTCCGCACTGACCTATTAATGTGCGCACCCGCAATTTTTTTCCTTTGCTGTGCCAATTTATCTGCAAGTTATCTGCACAGGTTCTGTGTAGCAACTAAGGTACAGTCACAGTGTTGTTTTTGTAGGCCTATTGTTTTACTCTGGTTATATTTGTGTTTCAAGAGATGTTAAAAGCTAAAGGGCTACAATTGTTTGCAAAGGTTTATTTCACTGTTGTTGCTGTCTGTACTAGTGTCAACGTGTGATTTGTGTACCAAGGTTTTGTTTATACAGGGTGTGAAACTAGTGTGGCAGTAATATGACAACGCCATGAATACTGAATAGTCCACCCCAAAAACATCTAATTTTGATTTTTTATTTTACAGCTTGGGAGATTTACAATACAACAAGCAGGGGTGTAGGGGACGTGGGGGACGTGGGGGGACGGCGTCCCCCCACTTCTCACATCTAAAATATTTTTGGGTCTGAAAAAAAATCATTAGCATGGTGAAATACATCTTGATGACATCACGGGTCCATTTGGTTCCATTTGTACACTCTCAGAAATAAATAAATAAAATGGGGGGAATTCCCCTTTCAGAGGCGTCCCCCACTTCTAAAAGTACCACTACAACACTGACAAGTGACCCAAATCAACACTGATAACTGTTAATGGATAATGCGGTTAAAGGGCCACTTCACCACTTTTCAATGTATCTTCATATAATAGGTCCTCACTAATGTACATGATAAAATACCACTATTTTTTTCTACTCAGTCTGTGTGTCACAGGAGGGCTGTGGGCAGTTCAGAAACTTCTTCCAATGACCTCATCATTCTGCTTGGATTCCACCATTGATGATGGCACTGGAAGAAGTTTCTGAACTGCCCACACCACACTATACTAAAACATTTAGAGACATACAAATATTCCCTTCCATAAAGTCAGAAGCAGCAGATCATAGTATTTTTTTTTTTTCAGGGGGGGGGGGGGGGGCAGTTATGAATTGCAGACCTTTGTAGGTGCCTTTTGAGTCACAGGATTTGCAAGTCTAATGGTTGTTGGTAGGAGCTAATAGAAGTAAATCTCTTTGTAACCCAGGTCCAGAAAGTGGGTTAAAATAGACAATATTAGGCGGAGTGTTCCTTTAAACCTCTACACAGAACACCTACCACATCAGCGCATGCAAACAATAAATAGGTCACAGCCACATTGCCTATACTTGTCTAAACGATCGTCAATTGAGCCTGCTGCCTGTGAGTGCAGGACAGCAGGTGAAACGACCCACCTAATCAGAGAGAGAGAGAGAGAGAGAGAGAGAGAGAGAGAGAGAGAGAGAGAGCAAGTAAGCAGAGTGAGGAGAACACAGAGAGAGTTGTACTGCAGAGAGAGAAAAAGACAAAGTTTGAAGAAAATATAAATGTTAGCTGCCAGTTGTGTGCTACACAAAGCAACATTTATGACTCTAGGCTGAAGTGACTAACTTCCAGCCATCTAGCAGTACTGTTGTGCTGACTTCATATGCAAATCCTGGTGAGTGACAAACAGTAGTGTTGTTGCATTAGCTGCTATGTTGCTAACATGGAGGCCCAGCACTGCTGGTGCCTGGTTGTCTAATGTACTCGAGTACTGGAAATGTAATCCACTGCTAAAGAAAAGCTTAAGCTTGTTTTGCTGTTCAACTAAAAACGTTTTTGCACTACAGTGCATGATTATTTCTTTTTGGTGAAAAAAGAATATGTACTCAAACACTAGTCCAATACCATCTAACCCCTAACTGTAATTTGGTAACTGTCCATCCTACCATTACGACACAGGTGTTACATCTTGTTTGTGCCAAATCTGGGTTGCACATGGGGCTTTTTTGCTGTTACGCCGACTAGGGGCGCCTGGGACGGAGGGCACCAAACTGCACCTGATTTGTGCAGTTTAAATACATTGACATGTAATTGTGGTTGTTACTAGGACTCTGATGGCCCTCCAAACATCCTGACACTGGTTCCAACAGACAGATTGGCTTCTCCACAATCACTGCAACGTGGACACTTCACTTCAGGTATTGAAAGTCTCCCACATGCTGGCTACTGTTTTGATTTATTTACAACCTAAATTTGGTGTACCCCAAACAAGAATGCCTTGTCACTTCGACATGAATCATTAAAACCCAAAATACAATCTCAGAAAAATAATAATAACCAGGAACCTATATATTTATGAGTGTCAAGTTTATCACCATCAAATTGATCCATGGAAGGAAACGGACATGCGCAGTACTGCGCATGTCCGTTCTGTCTGATTATGATTCCTGGTTATTGCCAATGAAGCTCTGTACAGAAGGCGCCATGGTCGTCATGCACAGTGCTGTGCCATGATACTTTCATGGGACCAAATATGATATTGATATGATATTGATATATCTCGCTCTGAGGTTACCTGAATATGCACAGTGAGTGGAGCAAGCTGGAACAGATCATTAACAAACACAAACCAATGAGACTTGTGTCATATAATGGTTCAGAAATATTATGTATGCATATGACTTTTTCTCTCTCTCTCTCTCGTCACTTGCTCTTCGATTTGTATCATGTATAATTTTATTTGAAGAACTGTAGATTGAACTTTGGACCTGTACTGTACCTCCTCATGCCCAAAGGCTTTCTTTAACCCATCCTCTAATCTTCTCTGTATTGCATTTTGTTTCATGCAGCTCCTTAACACCACTGAAAGAAATGCGCCCTCTGTCAAGTCAACCTTATGAAGTGTCGGCGCTTACCTGACCTCTTCTGGTTCAGTCCTCAAGCTCTACAATGGCATAAAATGGATAGAAAAGGAGATAGGTGTACAACGCTCACGACTGTACATCAACTGGACTGCGAAGGAATTCACCAATCAAAACATTCTTACATCACGCTTCTTATAGCAGTTGCATTTTAGAAACCATGTATGGGTGCAATATTTGTTATTCTCTATTTTGCTTTTACAGGAAGTAGTTACTAATATAATCACCTCAGATGGCCATTTGATTTCAGCTAGCAAAACATCCAGAAAATATGTCAAAAAGATTGATTATTTGATTGGAGGTCAGATGAAAGTTGCCGACTGGCCCTATATACAAATATAGGTGATCAGTCTTCACATGGTTATCCAGGGTTTGAGGTTAGTGCTATGATCTTCATAAACAGATATGGCCATAAATGGTGGTGTAGTGTCACAATGCATGACCATAAAGGTATGAAGGCATGGGTGACAGGAGATTCAGGTTTCCATACTAAATGCCACCAAAATACATTACGTTTTGTTAACCCCCTTGGAACAACCCTTTAACAAGTGCAGCCTTTACCTTTTGTTTAATGCCGTCACTGTTGTTAATATACCCATTCTTACTGTAGGTACGTTAAACAAGTACCTCCAAAAATGCCTATTGAGGTGCTTATAAATGCATTAATAAGCATTTGTTCCTGCTTGTAAAGCAATGTTGGCTGTTAATAGGCACGCTATTAACGGCTTATAAATGCGGTCCCCACTTTAAACGAAGTGCCTCCAAAAATGCCTATTAAGTGCTTATAAATGCATTAATAAGCATCTGTTCCTGCTTGTAAAGCAATGTTGGCTGTTAATAGACACGCTAATAACGACTTATAAATGCGGTCCCCACTTTAAACGAAGTGCCTCCAAAAATGCCTATTAAGTGCTTATAAATGCATTGTTAAGCATCTGTTCCTGCTTGTAAAGCAATGTTGGCTGTTAATAGGCACGCTATTAACGACTTATAAATGCGGTCCCCACTTTAAACGAAGTGCCTCCAAAAATGCCTATTAAGTGCTTATAAATGCATTAATAAGCATCTGTTCCTGCTTGTAAAGCAATGTTGGCTGTTAATAGGCACGCTATTAACGGCTTATAAATGCGGTCCCCACTTTAAACGAAGTGCCTCCAAAAATGCCTATTAAGTGCTTATAAATGCATTAATAAGCATCTGTTCCTGCTTGTAAAGCAATGTTGGCTGTTAATAGGCACGCTATTAACGGCTTATAAATGCGGTCCCCACTTTAAACGAAGTGCCTCCAAAAATGCCTATTAAGTGCTTATAAATGCATTAATAAGCATCTGTTCCTGCTTGTAAAGCAATGTTGGCTGTTAATAGGCACGCTATTAACGGCTTATAAATGCGGTCCCCACTTTAAACGAAGTGCCTCCAAAAATGCCTATTAAGTGCTTATAAATGCATTAATAAGCATCTGTTCCTGCTTGTAAAGCAATGTTGGCTGTTAATAGATACGCTATTAACGGCTTATAAATGCAGTTCCCACTTTAAACGAAGTGCCTCCAAAATGCCTATCAACGTGTTTATAAATGCATTGTTAACCGCCTGTCCATGTTTGTAAACAATTTTGAGTTCTTAATAAACACAAGATGAAAGGTTTATAAGTTGTCTTCACCCTCCTGTTTTCACTTTGAACGAAGTTGGAACAAGCACCTTTGGTTTCATAAAGCGTACCATAAATGTTATATAAACAAGTAAGGTGTTTTGTTAATGTCTTATAAATATATTAATAATAGTTATTAAATGTGTATAGTAAATTCCTTATAAATGTGCACAAACGGTTAGTAAGTGTCTTATAATTAGTTTATAACATTTAATGCAGGTTTTATAAATGTCTCATTAAGTCTTATAAATATCCTAGCAATCTACCCTTATAACAAGGAGCCTAATGGTGTAGGTATGTAAAATGATTTATAAATGCATATAAACAAATAATACGGTTATTAAGTGTTTTATAAACATATTAATAAGGTTTAATAAGTGTCTTCTAAATTTCCTATTAACAGTTCATAAATGTGTTTGTTAAATTCTTATAAGCAAATAATAACGTTAACAGGTGTCTTATAAATAATTTGTTAACAGTTTTACATGTCTTATTAACAGTTAATGATGTGTTTATTAACACTCCCCATAAATGTTTATAAACTATTAATAAGTATCTTGTAACGACCTTATAACAGGTAACACATAGCTTATAAATGTCTTATAATTGTTAATAAGCACTTATAACAAGGTACATAAGTGTCTTGTAACCTACTTATAAACAGTTAATTAATGTCTTACAAATGTCTTATAAGCGCTTATAAGCACTTATAACATGTCTTATAAGCCGTTAATAAGCGCTTATAAGCGCTTATAACAAGGACCTTCGTTTAAAGTGTTACCGTGATGGGTCAGATCATTGTCAATGTTTAGAATAATGAGTAATAATTAATACCAGCATGCATGCCTGCATCTTTTGGTGTTTGTTCTTATAGCAGCAATGCAAAAATTGCATTGCTGGTATTTATTATCAGCAATGCTTTGACTTTCATTTACCAATGTGTTTACTGTACAACTCCTTATAGAGGATGTATGTAGGGAGTAGAGACTGAGCGAATGATTTCATGCCGTACTTATGACTAGACAAGACAAGACAGGTGGGGAGAAGAACGACTGAGACAGATGTGAGAGAGAGAGAGGGACGTGCCTGGAGGGGATATAATTTAGAACGATACAGATGTGACCGCGTAGGAGAGACAGACAGAGACAGATGTGGATGCAGAGGAGAGAACGAGATGGATGAGGCCAGAGAGGAGAGACAGACAGCGAGAGAGACAGACGAGGCTGGGTAGAGAGGAGACAGAGACAAATTGTGACACTGATGGTGCCATCAGTAGGGGACCCTGTCTCAGTCAGCCTGGGTGTTGTTAAGCCTTGGCTTCCCACCTTCTGCACAGCTCTCTTCACATCAGAGTGGCAGACTGTTCAGATTCCAAGAAGCACTGCAGCATGTCCAATATGCGGTTCCAGTCTTTGCACACATGTGACATCAAGCTGTGTAGATAAACCAGAGAGGCGGCAGTGCAAGTTAAGCTGTTGCTTTCTAAGCATTGAGCGAATGTATATTTGGCTTCCTGGGGAGGATGCGGAACACCGTTTCCCCCTCACTTTTTCATGGGGTTATTCCAAACTCTGCCTGCAGTCACGACACGTGGATACATTAAGGTAATCTTAGCAATGCACAAAAAACATATGGCATATGTCCCAGAACATGCCGCAATCTAGTACCTTCCTTTCCCGTATTACCACTAACAGGTTTTTAAAGAGGATCTTTAGACTGTGTGTCCTTTTACCTTTCCATTTCTTTGTCATTTTTTTTCTTTCCTTCTCCTTATGCCAAAAATAGCTGTTCTGGCTGAACCTTGCAGTCGGTTTTCGCTCTTCTGGTAGAGGGCGATGCCAAACAGTGATGATGCGAGGCCCATGATCATTTGCCAAATGGAGGTGCTATAGCAATCAACTGAAAATGCAAACTTTGAACAATCATCATAACTCATGAACCGTTTGACCGTTGGCAATGTAACCTATATTCGCTTATGCGTCTCCTTATGCCAAACTACTTTTGTATTCTGACTTTTGACCTCCAACCTTTAGATCAGGGGTGGCCAACCAGTCGCAGACTAAGAGCCACGTTTTTCACTGTGTTACGGCAAAGAGCCACATCAAATGGTCACAACGGTTTGAAAACCGCCGCGACGGCCGTCACGGTCGCAAATAGAAACATACATGTATTTTGAAACGGGGTTTACAATCCAAAAAAGTATGACATTCTCAAGAGTTAAAATATTCATCATGTGAATTAGCCCAAGTCTACACTGCTAGAGAAAAAAAGATTAATGGTCATTTTGATCTGTATGTTTCACTGTTTTGTTTTCTCTGAAATTCAGCCTGGAATTGTTGACACAAGTAAAGGAAATCTTTAGCTTTGGGGTCTATTGAGCTAAAATAGTGGTCTGTGGCTCAAATTCTGAATAAATGGTGGGCCCTGGTAGAAAAAAAGGCTGAAAACCACTGGTATAGGGAATGAATGACTGCGCCATGAGGCCAAGCGTTTTTGACAGCTTCATGTGGAAGCCCCTTAAGAGCCGCATGTAACCAGCTGAAGAGCCGCATGAGGCTCGCGAGCCTCAGGTTGGCCACCCCTGCTTTAGATGAACCGTCAAAAATGATATGAAAAACAGTTAAATTCCTACTCCTCTCAGATTCTTAGATCAAAATACATGAATGACCTACACATGAACTTCATAACTTCACCATAACCTCCGTCAGCAGAGTGCCAACCTTAGGAACAAAAGGTTGTTGCTTCAACTCTGGCTACTGACAATACAATGTGTTTATTCAAAAATCCTGCCCTGCTCCAACAATTACATGATGTTCTCAAGTTCAGTCTTCCCTGTTTCTATGGGTTATTTGTGCATACTGTTCTATTTGCCTATTGCCTTAGCTGCTTGCTTGCTCCCATCTTATCGCTGCTTATTTGCTTGTCTTTGTCGTTCTTATTTTATTTGCTCACAATCCAATATTATTGCTATTGCTAGCACAGTTTTGTTTTGTTTGCACCTGTATTTCCTTTTAGTTTTAGATAATCTGCTAAGTGTTCTCTAGCATAGTATAGCATAGTATGGAGAGTTCGTTTTCCAGGGTTAATATTCCGCTAGTTTATACCAAATCATAATAGCTGCAGAGGAAGCCTCTGTTCCCCTATGTCGAATTTCTCCATTGGCTAGATGTGTTATTACCGTGACATTCTTCACCACAATGACACGTTTGCCATTTGGGGTTAATTTTGGATACACCTGCAACTCCTGGCTGGCAATCCACAATTAAGGCATCACCATTTCTGTCATATTTCAGGGGCAGCTATATGACATTACATCATAAGGTTTAGCTGCAACCACAATTTCAAGCACAAAGTAATAGCTGGTTATACATACTGTAAATTATATTTTTGAGTACATGATTTTACAGCATGGCCATGAAAGTGGTATCCTATTATAAGAGGGTCTGTCTGTATGTTTGTCTGTCAGTCAGTCAGTCAGAATGTCTGTTTAGAGCAGTGGTTTTCTACCGGTGGTCTGGGGACCACCAGTGGTCCTTGAGAGGGTTCCAGGTGTTCGTCCCTCAGCTAAGTTGGCTAACCAGATGAAAAGTTGGTTAACCAGATGTAACCCTTGAGAAGAGGTCATTTTGATTTGCTGTATGTTTGTGTTAGCAAAAATCCAGCCTAGAGTTGTGGACAAAACCAAAAGAACTCTTTATTTTTGAGGTCTGTGGGGCCAAAATGTCCTCAAATGGTGGTCCGTGGCTCAAATGCAGAATAAATAGTGGGCCCTGGTATCAAAAAGGCTGAAGACCGCTGGTTTAGAGCTTATTTCAAGTGCTGCTAGAGCTGATTTCACAGATTTTTGACAACTCCAGTCCTTCTATTTCAAAGAGTAAAGACTGACAAAGGCCTTGGTTTTTTAATCCTCTTAGCAGACCTTGTATCGAACTGTGCATCCCTGTGCTTATTCTGCACACCGTTAATAACGTTTTCAATCAATGAATCAATCAATCTCTGAGCAAAGCCTTGATAGTGCACATAGTCTTTGATTTTGAGTTTGAGACTAAAAAAAGTACCCTGCAGGGCACTGGTCTCCACCAGGCTGCGGCCTCCTGGTGGCGCTATAGGCAATTTGTGAAAAGGGTTCCATTCTTTCTTATAATTTTTTTGAGTGAGTCAATCCTGCAAACTTTAAAAGCCAATTATAGACAAATAGGATGAAGTATGAAATATGGGACAGATTTGTCTTGAGCACATGACTCTAGAGAGTCTGTTTAACAATTTGCGACCAACCAGTATGATGATGGAGGATTTCTGAGTTTTTTTTATCTACCCCCTGGAATTCCCTCAGGTACCCCTAGGGGTCCCTGGACCTCACTTTGGGAACCCATGATCGCCCATATCAGACCTACACAGAGAAAAGTCTTTTGGTTTACGCTTTCTCTCGACAGGCAGCATTAGATCTATTTTAGAGACATGTTAACAAGGGTCAGTTAATTTGCCTTTGACAGCTAAGGTGAGTCATCATGACTGAGTCAGAAGCAATTACATTTAAATTGTAAAGGCCATCTATATATGTTTAAGTGGTGCAGCCACTCCAATGCACCCCCCCCCCCCCCCACACACACACACACACACATCAGTGCATCACCGCTCATTTCAGATGGGTCTGATTTATTTATTCTACTGATTTCAAATAATGCCTAAAAGGTACACAGTGACAAACACACCATCGTGAAAGGGTTAATCTTTTGGATATGTGGATTATTAACAGTAAAGGAATGTAAAGAAAGTATCACTGGCACATCCTAGCACTTAATCTGCTAGAACACTACCAGGGTGTATAATTATGCTTGACATTTGTAAAATAAACAAATAAACAAATGAATAATTAAATAAATGTAAAATAATCTGCTTTATTTTATATTGGTCATATTGAGGTGTAACATGATACTATTATATTCATTGATGTTTCCATTTTTGTATACATTATGATCTGTTGTCTTTTTTTCATCAGTAAAGTGAGACAAGATGTGTATTGACTGTTGCATACAGACTGACTGTGATGACTTAATCAAATGAGACCACCACCTGTTGTGTCTCATCCACATCAGCAAGGGAGCTTGTGGTTGGTTGGTGTTGTTTGTGGATCTCTGTGTATGCCTTTAGCTGTGGTGTTACTAGCTATCAGCAGAAGGTATTTGACCGAAACATTAGCTAACTTATAAACAAATATGTTCATAATGCAGGGGTTGACACTAAGGTCTCGGAGGCACTTGCCCATCGGGCAAGTGCAAGTCATGTTCTACTTGCCCTCAGCTCATGGTCACTTGCCCCCTAAAATATATAGGGGGCAAGTAAATATACATTTCAGTAAATATACATGTCAGCACCACGGACAGAGTCACCACAGCTACCATAACAGAAAGCTTATTTCAGCACCACGGACAGAGTAACAGAAAGCTCATTTCAGCACCACGGACAGAGTCATTGCAGCTACCATAACAGAAAGCTCATTTCAGCACCACGGACAGAGTCACTACCAGCTACCATAACAGAAAGCTCATTTCAGCACCACGGACAGAGTAACAGAAAGCTCATTTCAGCACCAAGGACAGAGTCACTACCAGCTACCATAACAGAAAGCTAATTTCAGCACCACGGACAGAGTCTCTGCAGTCAGGTTCTACTTGCCCTCAGCTCATGGTCACTTGCCCCCTAAAATATATTGTAAATTTTGCAGCTACTGTATAACCAAATGAAACCAAATGGACCCTTGCGGGTCCATTTGGTTTCATTTTTAGGCTCTCAAGAGTTAAATTTCATCATCTTAATTAGCCCCAGGTCTACACAACTAGAGAATGTAGAAGATTAGGTCATTTTGATGTGAAAGTTAAATTGCCTGTTTTGTTTCCCAAATCCAGCCTGGAATTGTGGATAGCTAGAAAGCAGGGAAAGACACAGAGGCAGAGTGCAATGACTGCCTTCAAGACAAATTTATCTTGTGTTGTGTTATAGTGCACTAAGTTGCACACTTGCCCGATCGGGCAACCAGGTAGCAGTCTTCACTTGTCCCACCATTTTTTTTACTTGCCCCGGGCAAGCGGGCAAGTGTTAGTGTCAAGCTCTGTAATGTGTTGTGAAATAAGAAATTATAATTGCTTGTGTGCTGTATCTCGAATCTCTCACCTCTCTGCAGAATGAGACCTGATGGGGCCTCAATTATAACCTTTGCACATTATTTGCACAAAAGAGGCGTATGCTACACCATCACTTCTCCCGAAAACTCCACAGGGAACATTAGTTCCTTTTCATAACTTAAACTGTCGTTATTTCTGTCCCCAACCACTAATAAGCTTTTAGCAAGGAATCCATGAAGTATTATAAATGAATGCCGCTGAACTCTATACAAGGAATGACTCAAATACAGCAGTCAGGCTGCTACAGGCTTCCTCAATGCATTCGCACTCCCAACTCAATATACATTTTTTTTCAATGCTTGGTCAGGTAACGATGTCGATGCTGAGGACAACTTTTTTCTTGCATGATGACCGTGGCGAGTAAATGCAGTATTTTCAGCGTTTCTAAGTTTATGATGGCAACAATCTACACTGCGCAATGCGAAATGCATTGCGTTAGAGAGTGATGTCAATGTAGTGTCCATACTGTAATGTGATGCATGGAGAGGGATTATGTGTTGCTTCCACAGAGCTCACAAGTGGTTACCCAGGTGGCTGATCCATGCACAGTGAATAATCCAAGCTGTCCGTTACAGCATGCCGTTTTGCACTATACTGTAGAGGTCTGAGCTCGTGGGAAGGTTGGGACAGAGCTGTTGTGTAGCCTACTGACTGCAACCCAATTTACAAATGCTCAATGCAGCGTGGATGCAGTCAGTGCTTGTGGACTTGTAAATCGACATGAAGTGAACACAACACACCCACTTGGACAACAGCTTATGATCACACTATTGTGCTTAGAAAAGCTAGAAATGACTTTTCCACACGGCTAAAATGTACTTTTACAGCTGGTCGCGCTGCTCGTGCATCAAAAAAAGACAGAGCACAAACTCTCAATGCAGCACTGATGTGATGCGTTTAGATCCGCCAGACTACCCGTCTCTTAATGTCATTTGCAACTTGTAGTGAGCCCCGCATTAGGCTCACAAAATAGAGAAGCGACTCCACGCAAAGATTTAGGACACCAGAGCTTGTTGCTAACGATTTCTCTCTTTTTATTTTATCCGCCCAACATGGTCCAGTATATTATTAAGCTACATTGGTCTGACATGAAAAAGTTTGGGAACCACTGAGCTAAGAATTTGAGTCAATAGCCTCCACCGTGTCCTTCCCTCGTCCCCTTCAGTGTTATGATCAGGGCAGTGTGTGCACTTATTAGTACACACACACAGACGCTGTGAATCACTGCAGTCAGCAACAGCTCACTTTGCTGCATTCTTAGTACAAGCCACTGTAGGGTTTTAGTACAATTTGAGTTATTTTACTCACCCGGAAAAATGACCTAATAAAAGTAATCAGCGATTTGGCTTGTAAATTCACAAATAACTATATATAACAATATACAGGTATATATCGTTACTAGGGATGTGAAAAAAAGTCGGAAATCGACACGATTGTCGACACGTGCTGACGTCGACACAAAAAAGTACGAGTCGAAAATCGCCTCTTTTTTCTTTTTTTTTATATTAATGATTTTTATTTTGTATTCTTTGCAATTTCTTGTTCAAAAACGTCACAACGTTACTGTTTTCAAGGGAAGAGAATTGCTTATTTCGGGTATTAGGCTACTATCAGTCACTGTAGTGAGACCATGTATATGCTGCGCGCGTCTGTGCCGCCGCGTCCGTCCTCCTCCTGCTTCCCCCTGCGCTCTGCCCCCGAGTAGGAGGAGGAGGCGGCGGCAGCGGCCCTCGTCTGCACCCGCCGGAATGCGTCTCTTCCTCCTTCTCCCTGCGTTCTGTCCCGCGAGTTCGGCTTTCCCCGAGGGGGAGGCGGCAGCGGCTCCTGCCTAGTGCACCCGCCGCAATGATTGACTTTTATTTCGCCGAGCAGGCGCCTCTGTCGAGGCCGAAATGGAGCGTTACGTATGGGAGAAAGCTATCTCTCCTGCACAAGACCGAGGTCTCACATGAGAGAGAGAGAGAGAGAGAGAGAGAGAGAGAGAGAGACGCGCGTGCTGCTGCTGGTGGTTAATAGAACAAGCCTATATTATTTGTACTTATCTTGTCCAGTGTTCTGTTTCACGTTGTTTGGCCATGTCTAACAGCAGACGCAGGAAAAAGCAAAGATGCAGGGAATCCGTCGCAAGGAAAGAGGAAAACTCCTCTATCAAGTCGATTAGGCTACTAATGAATGTGGAATGCCAGGTGCGGGTGCGTGTCTGTTGTCTGTTGCGTGGTGCGTTCTGCTCTCCTGCGCCCTGCTCTGCCATGCGCTTTGCTTTGAGAACATGCCTGATCATTGTGGAGCGCAGTATGGAACGTTCTCCTCAGATATGCATATTTTGGTATTATATATTGCTCGATTTCGCGGTCCCGCTTATTTTATCTTGCACCTCTCCCTCCTGCAGGCATTTTCATGCCGCCCGCGCTGCAACATTTTGCGTTAGGTCCCGCCGGCGCCGCGGGCTAAAATAAATAAATAAAAAAATCGACGACAAATCGAAAATGGGGCCCGACACGTCGACATTCCAAATATGTGTCGATTTACAGGTATATATCGTTACCCAACCCTAATGGCGGCTGCACAGACATGCGTTATGGGTTGAGTAGAGCTGGGCTACATTTTGCGGTAGCTTCTAACGTAATTCCTTACATTTCCTCACACTCTGCAAGTGTGCCCATAGCCTGACACACACAAAGCTTTGATGTGCGCACAGACAAGACACCATTGCATGTGGACAACGGTGCGACAGGACTCACAGGATGCTGTTGTAATGTCAGTCTGCTAGAGGCGTATTGTTCCCTTTTTTCATATCGCATGGCAGCTTTTGTTTTGAAGGCAAGTCGAGGCTAAAATAAAGATGCCTGTCAAAATGTCTGAAAATGTTTTGTTGTTCCACTACACCTCATGATGTTAGGCGGGAGTTGTCTTTTCTCTTTCTGTGCGGCAGAACAACAAGCCCCCCGCCCACCCCCCACCCCCCTTGGTTGTATTAAAAAAGCAAAGTAACACAGTTACTTCCATAATTTAGTAATGAGCAAAGTAATATATTACTTTACTCATAACTTTTTCATGCCAATCCCTAAAAGCACTACTTGGTCCTTGACATGAAAAAAGTTGACAACTACTGTGATATAGCAGCCAGGCAGCGCATGTTTTTTTCAGAAACGTTTAAAATACATGATGTAGAAATGGCCTCGGGTCTTTAATATGGAGATGCATATGGCAGAAATAATGTGCTGGCAGCTCTACAGCTCTTCCTGTGCACCCCTGGTGAAAAGATCAGAAACCATATGGTGAACTCATATTTACATACAGTATTTGTATAGTACCCTTCCCTGAGGACACACGGCTGCTGTGGTCGTGGTAGTCACGTCAGTCAGTGCGAAGTATACAGTAGCTGTGTGGCAAGTTTACACATCCTCGTAAAGCTTTTTATAGATTCCGCACGCTGTAGATCACTTTTATGGATCGCTATGAAGGGAGTTATTCTGTGTCACCCTCAAGCGGTCATGTATCTTACAGAGAGCATACATTCATCATACTGTATATCATATAAAGCACTATTAAACGTAAAAAACATGCATTATCCAGTAGCAGGGTAGAATCAGGACATTCTATTTCCTTTGTAAGACATATACTGGTATTGAGAAAGTATCATTCTCCCTTGAGAGGACGGTAACTTATTTGTTTTACTTTATAAGAGGTAACATTAACGTCTTAGAAGACTTATAGTTTAAACAGTATTATGCTAGTCTAGTGCTCTGTTTCTATAATTCTGTAGGAAATAAAATAGTCAATGGTGCATTTATATAGAGCCGTTATCCAGGGCACTATACATAGTGCAATACGTTCACCCATTCGCCATACATTGACCAATTGTGGAAGAAGCCATGCAAGGCACAACCAGCATATCGGGAGCAATCTTGGGTTCAGTGTCTTTACCAAGGACCCTTTGACGTGTAGACAGGAGGAACCACAATTCGAACCGCTGACCCACGGATGACTGGATGACCCACTCTACGTCCTGAGCCACAGTCGCCCTGGAAATACTTTACCACTGCCTGTGTCCTGCCATCATTGTCAATCTTAAAGCTGCCAAAGAGAAAGATGAACGTGTGCGTTTCTCAGACACATTTATTTCCAGACACAATTTGCCATCTTGCATGCACGAATTATGCACAAAAGCGTAAATACTGACAGACATGTTTTTGATTATCCATCTGACTGACAATATTTTATCACAGCAATATATTATCATCTGCCTCGGCATCATGCGGCACAAGCTGCGACATCAGCATTTTCAGACGGTGCTGAAAATTCCATGACAGTTTATGGTGGTTTTCTATCAGAGAGGAAGCAGATGTCTTTGTTTTGTCAGCTTAAAACTTCGCAGAATAACGCAGGAAGGGCGAGATCCAGCTGTGATCCGACTAGTTGCTCACTAGTTGCGACCAGGTTGCAACCTAATGTCCGGTCGAGTGAATAGTGGCAACCCTTGCAACTAGTTGCAACCTGGTCGCGACCAGGTTGCAACTAGTTGCAAGGGTTAGCGTAAGGAGTGACTAGGGAGTTATGGCAAGCTTTTGGGATAGTTTAAAGCAGGTGTTAGGGCAGGTGTTTGGTTAGTATTAGGGCAAGGGTATATTGCAACTATCAACTGTTTGAAACCAGGTTGCAAATAGTAGCGACCAAGTTGCAACTTATATTATAGTCTATATGCCTTTCTTTCCTTTTGTAGCAGGAGACAATACATAACATTGCACATAAGTTTACCCTCAGTGATATTAATAGTTTTCTGATATGATGGGCTCCAGCTAGGAGGGCTTTTTAGTTGGGTCGCAGAGACATTTTATGAAGTAAGTTAAGAGTATAGTATTCAGCACAGTATTGCAGCCCAGGACCCCCAGAGGGTGACATGATTGCATCCTTTCAATTCAGTGAGTCTAGGCTCACATTACATACTCCAGGGTTAGGCAGTGAGTTTGAGTGAAAGGGTTTTCGCCGCGGTGCAGGGTTGAGGCATATACATACTAACTACACCGCAATGAAAACACTTTCACCCAAACTCACTTCGCCCTTAAGGATGCAGGATGCAGGCTATTTGCATCACTGCCCTATCTATTCAAATTGTCTAGACAGACACCCAATTTGTGCTGCATTGGCCACAGTGTCTGAGAACCGCAAATCCATGCCACTGTCCCCCATTTCTCTCTTTTTTCCCTAAGGTTAAGTGATAAGTGATGTTGGAGGAAATGTAATGACCAGATTCTGTAAAACAGAGATACAATTGTCCACAGTCAGTATAAGAGGAGACAGTTGTGGTTAATTAAAACTGTCTAGCCTTTAAAACTGTGTTTCTGTCTTTAGCCATTTACTGCACTCTCAGGTGCCTATAATTTAGCTTCTACACGCGTATCATAGTTTTGCCAGGTGTTTGAAAAAGGCCTGGACTACATTTTCACCCACTGTTGCTGATGGTCGTAAAGATGGCCTAGTCATGATTGGCTGCCTTCTAAGGCAATAGGTAGTCTGAATGGCATAAAAAGCCATTCTCTCAATGCCACAACACGGAGCAAGTGGAAACAGAAGCTAACACTAAGAGCTCATTGGAGCTAGTGGGAAACCAACAAAACAATGATGGAAACTAACAAAAACGGGAGCTACAAGAGCTTGTTGCACCCGGCATTTATGACCAAGTCATTCTTGTTAGAGGGATGATCATCCAAAAGCATTACCAAGTGTGTTGAGAGATACCGATACGAAATGCATGATTTATTAGTGTGGAAACACAGGAGCTTTTGCTTTTGAACAGTGTGTTTTGAGCGATACTAGACTTTCGATGTTAGAGTCTCATAAGGTCGAGTTCCTTTCAATAGCACTGTACTTTCTCAGAGAACAAAGTGCATCCGGTACATACGGTCAGATAGCAGCCCACGCTCAGGTCTGTTCAGCATTGTCTGTTTGTTGTTTAATAAGGCTGTAGGTACCAGACTAACCAAAGCGAGCGCCTTCACCTTGAGTTCAGTGTTCAGTTCTGTACAGCACCCACAGCGGGGGAAGCTCATACAAAAGGAAGTACTCAGGACTTAAAAAAATACTTGAGTAAAATTCTAAAACATTATTGGCATAAAAATAATTTAAATATATTTACATATAAAATAACAAATAAATAAATAAAATAAAACTATGCATTGTGTTGTCAGCCTGTAGGTGGACTATTTTCAAATAGATCAACTATAACATTTTATCTCCCAAAACTCCCATACCTATTGGGATACAATAGGTATAACAGGTACAACAGGTCACAACAGGTGAACTGTTGTGACAAAAGCAGATTGGCCATTGGAATACAACCACCCTATGACTATTGTTTGCATATGTATTCTAGAACATATCTTGAGGAAAAATGTCACTATTTGTTATAACATGTTATAGCATAGTATAAAACAATGCCACGTGACATAACTGTTTATAAAACCCCTCCAACTCTACTTTCCACATTTTCACCTGTATTGATTGTAATGTATTTGCAACATTTTCTTTGGCAATGTAAACGTTTGTTTCCCCTGCCTAAAAGTTAATTTGTATTATTACTAGCCTCAAACCCAGGATTTCATTTTCGTCCGCACTGCGCAAAAGTCAAAGCCTGAACTAAGGGGGCGGGGGTTGACTGACAGATCAGTTAGATACAATCCACCTCTCTGAGTCAGTCCTCGCCTCTCCGGGCCAAAATGCTTTCAGGTTAGCACAGTCTAATGTCTAATGTCTGTAAACTAAATAACTAAACCTGTTAAATAATTGCAGCGGAGCCAAAGTGCCATAATTTTCTCAGACATGTGGTGGAGTAGAAGTATAAAGTAAAAGTAAAACATTACAGTACTTGTAAATGTACTTTACACCACTGTGTTGCCTGTACCTTAACTCATTAAATCCAGTAAAGTATCTGTGTGGTGGGTTTGGATTTTTGTGTTGGCTGCAAGCCTGCTATTTGGGAACACTTTGTGAAATCTGTGTGAGAACCACTGACTTTAGAAGGCATTAGAGAGGGCCTCCGGTCATAGTTGCAGCTATGAATGTAGGTACGAGTGTAGGTATGTACCAGGCTATCAGCAAAGTGAACAGCTTTCCATCCAGGAGGGGCAAAAGCAATTGTCGACCACAATGGCCGTGGTTGACCATATAACCGACCGTTTTGCATAACAGTAGCAACAGATTTCCATAACAGTAAAACGGCTTTGCATAACAGTCACGGAGGTTTTGCATAACAGTTGGCCATTTTGGATAACAGTCAACCGTTTTGCAAAATGGTTGAGGGTTAACATTCGGTTTAGGCATAGGTTTTTGTTTAGGGTTAGGGATTAGGGTTAGGTTTGGTTAAGGTTATGTTTAGGGTTAGGTTTGTGGTATAAGAATTCAATGTTTTGTATCTTACAACATTATGTATGAGTACAATACAGAGACTGTTTGCATTTGCCATCTTTGTTGAAGGAGAGTCTATCTAGGTCTGAGATAACTAATCTTAATTATCTTTTAATTATCCTATTGTTATGCAAAACGGCCATGACGGTTATAAAACCGTTGCGACGGCCATCGCAGTCAACCACTGATTTAGCTGGCTCTCTTTCCATCCTCAGTGTTGTAATGTGTACCAGAGCCTGGAGCAGGCCATTGGGGTACGGTGGTGGTGATTGAGTGTGTGTGATGTTCTGTGCTAGTGAGATTTCAATGTGGGCATTGGCTTTGTTGTTTAGTTCTGCGAGGCTGGGGCATGTGGAGACCAATCATCCTGACAGCAGGGCTATGCGTGTGAGTTTTCCCCCCCCGTTAGTAGTAGCGGATAATAAAATAAGTTGAAGGAACAGTATAGCGCAAACTGCACTCAGGTGATCGTTTCTTTAACTCACAGGCAGGTCTGCCACTGCTTTTTGTTGTAAGAACACAATTTTCTGTGGCCCAGGAGGTAGAGCAGGTCGTCCAATGACAAGTGGGTCGGCGGTTTGAATCCTAGCTCCTCCTGTCTACATGTCAGTGTCCTTTGGGGAGGCAATGAACCCCAAATCGATCCTACGGTGCTGATTGTGCCTTGCATGGTACAACCAGCACATATCCGCTGCAATTGGTGTATGAATGGAGGGCCTAAAGGCCTATATAAATGCTCCATTTACATATTACCTAATTTGAAGGGAGTCATATGAAAGAACTGTAATCCATGACTTAATTACTACTGTTAAGTGATTGATTTAAAAATCGTTGCTGCTCCACATGTTAATTTGCAATTTTCAGTACTTTTGTACAACAATCTTGAATGATAATTAGAGCAGTCATTTACGAAGCACTTTGAAATACAGATATACAAGGTTTCAGCCTGATAGCGACAGGTTCTATGAACCTGAATCCAAGGAATGTCTGCCTGTGCTTCTGCATGTGCATTAGCTGGAGAACCGCTCCTCTGATAGACTTTGCGCTGTTCCCGGCAAGATGCCCTGGTGTTGAGTGTGAGTTCGAGCAGATTCTCAAGAATGCTTCAAGCAATACGCACCCCAGAGCCAAGCAGCTGTACCGCTTGAAAAGCTACCCATACTCCAGACAGCCACGCCACTGAACTAGAAACATAGAAATGAGTATTACTAACGTGAAAGCTGTTGTAATATTTTTTACACGCAACAAAAAAAAAATCATCATACAAGCTCACAGCACACGGTTTTATTTATTATTAATTATTAATAATTTATTTAAAGGGATTTATTTCTTAGAGCGTACAAATGGAACCAAATGGAACCAGAAAAATAGGTCCTAAAAGAAAAATCATTAACATATTGAAACATTACTTGATGATCTCATCCAGTTGTGTTTCACCATGTTAATGATTTTTTCCAGACCTCCATTTCTAGCAACACAGAATGGGGGACCTTTTGTATCATGCCCACACAACATCTCTAAGGTATATTAATGACATAGTAAAATGTTGAAAATAGGTGTAATTCCGCTTTATTTGTTTTTTTTTTTACATTAACTACTTGAAGAACCCTATAGCATCTCTATTCTGGGGTGGGGGGTGGCCAATCCACAAGCTCACAAGGTGTTGTGAGAAATTTGTGGTTAATAAAAAATCTTTTGGATACAGGGGAAAAATAGAGTACCAAGCCTATGGTCAAGTTTATAAATATTGAAGTTTTAAGTTGTTCCCACACATTTAACCCAAATCTAATATTTAGTATAGGGACCCTCTGCTTCATCTCTTGCTGGGGTCCTTGGATGGAAAGACCCCCTGCTTGTCATGGTCTGAGGCAGATCATGTCACCTTACCCGTCTTTCCCTCAGTCCTAGCTACTCACCAGTCTCACCCCCTCATCAGTACCATACCATCTTCATACCTGCAGCCACTTCTGCAATCAATCACTCCTCCCTATATAACCAGACTCTTTCCACACACACACACACACACACACACACACACACACACACACACACGCACCACACACACACACACACACACACACACACACACACACACACACACACACACACACACACACACACACACACACACACACACCCTTAGCCACACTCCCTGTACCTTAGCCTGTTTGGAATTCTTGCATTTACTGTTTTGCATTTTACATAGCACATAAGCACAGAAGACGGTTTAGGGGCACAAATTGCACCAGTCAAGTACAAAATGTGACAAGCCTACGAGCGGATGGTATGACACGTTGAGAGCTTGCAGATCAGCCACGCAAGGAATCAATAAATAAAAAGTCAAAAGACAAGTAAAAAATAAATAGATTAATAAAGTGCCTTGGAGGCCTGATTAAAGACCTTCCCTTAGCAGCATTTAATGTTCCAATGGAAACGGGTACAAATGAAATTTTGTATCCTGTTTTGTGTCACGAGGGACCTGAAAAACAAAGGCCGGATGTGAGATATGTATTACCTGTGAATCAGAACGAATAGACAGAGCTTTGTTGAGCACCTGTCAAGGCTGGTCATTGGTGATCCAACATGCCAATGAAATAGGTAATGTGGATAGGCAAGGACGCTTGCGAGCCCGTTGCTGGTGTAAGACCACTAGTGGTGCCTTTTAATTAGCGTTTTTAGCATTTCTAATTGCTCTCTCTTCTCTTTGTGCAGCGACCCTGGGGACCCTGGACTTCAGTCTGCTGTATGACCAGGAGAACAACGCACTACACTGTACCATCAACAAAGCCAAGGTGAGCACCACCGATAAGCATGATACTCCGCACACATGGTTCCTCAGGAGAAGGACCTTGGGAGGCTTTTCATTCGTTTCCCTTTGTGTGGATTTTCTTTATTCTTAAGAAAAACACACTTTAGTCGCTGAATCAATAATTCAGTCAGCGCCTCTGTATTGGCTTGCACATGTAACACGGTTGAATAACGAGTGCGCCCGTCAATCGCCCGTTGATCTATAGCATTAATGTGGTCTGAGTAGACTGAAAGAAATTTGTCAATAATTGAATTGATTCAGTTGAACAATCAAGTACAGTAGAAAAGAAAGGATTCGCACACCAGGCAGTTCCCATTTGCAAATGAAGAATTTAGTTTTGTAGCAGTGGTTTGAGCACGATAAGGCTGTTCCTCAGAATTCCGCAGGGCAGTAGGAGGGGCTTATTGTCGGTATCAGCCAGCAGGACTCCGGAGTCTATCCCTGTTTCGCAATGCGCTTGGCTAGACCCCTATAGCAGATGGATTGACAAGGTGGAGGGCAGCACTGTGCTCAGTTGTCGTGTCGGTGTCGGTGACCGAAACACTTTGTGCTTGAATCATCACTGCACAAAGAAATCTCTGCAAATACAAGCTCCAGTATCTGGTGTGACGATCATTTCTTTATTGCACGGCGTCTCTTGGGTGGAGTAAAAAAGTAAAAAAAAAAAAAAAAGAAAAGTAACAAAAGCAGCAGATTTTCAAGCTCAAAACGTATTGCATGGTGGTGTGTTTACAGATGTGTTACAAGCTGCAGTAGTGTATAGGATGCTTTGATTTAATCACTGGAGAGCGCAGTACTAATCAGTACTAATCACCCCATACTGTAGGCAGAGCATTACCGAATGAGGACCAACAGTTGCATCGATCACTGTGATCAATATGCTGTACATACTCTAAGATACATTACAACATGTGTGCACAATGCAGATTGATATTCCCATTTCAATTTCTCTGTAATCCATAAAGTCTGATTGTTAATTCCTGGTGTCAATTATGTTTTTATTATCAGTCTGAGTCAAAGGTCACGATTTTCAATGGAAGTGTAGACTTCTCATTGCCTTGCTCACCACAATTATTCAGTGAGTTCATCCATCTGATTTCTAGAGAGAAAGGGAGAGAGAGAGAGACAGATAGAGAGGGAGAGAGACAGAGAGAGAAAATTAATATGGTACGCCATATAAATGCTAACAACCCAGCTAGGCCATCCTCACTCCTCAAGAACCATGTGGTGTGGTGTTCGCCAGTATTTTAAATCCTAGAATGATGGTGGTGAAACTATCCCAAGACACAATGAAACTCTGACAAGCATGTTTGACAAGGTAAGTGCCAAACAGTGGAGAGAGCAGCGGCACAACAGTGCGCAGCACCAATCACTCCTGATTGATGGTTGCCATTTAATGGCATGTGAGTTCCCTGTACGGATCAACCTGTGCACCAAAGACCAGTCAACCAAAGAAACCATGTTTATTTTTTTCTCCCTCGGTTATAAACCGATTTGTATTATAGACATACACAGCAGTGGTCCCATACCTCAAATGGAACAAATGTTGTACAAACTAGAAGTGTAAATGGACCAAAACTGACTGGTAAGGTAGTCAGTGTTGTCAAAGGGTCAATTTGAAATCCTCTGAAGGATCCCTGAGGATCCCTGGATCCACTTGTGTGTGAGGATGCTAGGTTGTATGTTTAAATGCTATTAAAGGAGTACTTCACCGGAACAGAATGCCTTTAAGGGCTGTACCTCCAAATATGTAAAATATATATAGGAAAACAAGTCATATGGTGGCGCTAGAGAGTATATTCTGTGCATGCCTTGCTGCTCTCCTCTGCAGCTCCACTACTACAGTACCCAGAGTGCACTGCTCGTCCCATTCCAACGTGACCAGAGCACAATTTGTACCACAAACGGTAATTGTTTTCTTTGCACTGCCCTGTTTACCTGACTATTTGTATTTATTAGGGCTGACTGAAAAGAACAAAAACGAATATTCAAACTTTGTTCTTTGTTCTAAGAAATATTGAAAAATCAAGCCATTTATTTTACACCACCACCACCACGCAGGCCCTGTCTTCTAAGCTTTACATTCGGCTCATTTTTATGGTTAGAAGCTTCAACTTGACAAAAAAAAGGTTAAAGGTCAGCTCTATGCTGTCATGACTTGACTAATGCCCATGCATGCCATTTACTCTAATCTTGCAATTTGTTAGTTGCCATGTATAAAAGCATCGGCTGAACGCATGGAATGTAAATCAGTGGTTCCCAACCTGTTCTGGATCAGGGCCCACTTGAGAAAACCACAAAAGTGCTTCCGGCAATCAAACCATGTTAAAGGATGACTTCGCCACTTTTCAACCTGTCTCCATACGATTGGACCTTGGTAATGTTCATGATAAAATGGCGCAATTATTTTCTATTCGGTCTGTGGGCAGTTCAGAAGCCATTCTTCCAAATCACTGAATCCTCCTTTAACAGACATACAGTAGTATAATTCAAGTGTTTTGTCAATTAATTGGGCCCTGCACTTGCAGTCTCCCCGTAACAATGTCTGTTGTAAAATGGATTGTATTATTTCTCGCTATCATTTACACTACCTTATTCCCATTCTTGGCCAGGCCAAGGCAGCACATGTCTCATTAGTACGTCGAACATGCTAATAGCTTGACATAGTGCCCCTACATCACAAAAAACTAATCGGTCAAAATTGCAACTAAACACTTCAGTCAATGGTGTTAGGTCACTTTCCTGGGTTATTTCTTGAAGCCATAACCTTTTCCTGGGTTGCAGGGATTTTATTTTGACCGAATTCATGGGTTGTTTTATTTGGTTATTGGTTTTGGGTTGTTTTAATGAGAATAACCAATTTGTTAGGTCACAGACTTTGGTTGAATTGATTTATTGATGGAGTGGACTGGTCCAATTCCCCCCCTCTTTTTTTAAACGAGTGAGTGGTATGTCCCAACTGCTGTCAGTTTTGCTACTGCTTCTTTCTCTGCAAAGTAGGGGTCCCCAGCACAGCATGTAGAAACTGATGTTAGGAATGTCCCTAGTGTATAACTCGAATAGCAGTGCAATTATTTACTAGTACAGCTAAAATAATAATTCTGCGTGGCCTGTGGGTCTGTAGCCTAATACGCATTTTATTATAACTACATTTAACTACATTTTATTACGTCATTCTTGATATTGTGTATATGTTGGTTTTCCTGGTATTGATGTAATGCATTTGTTTTGTTGTTGTCCTTCTCGCTGCTGTAATTCCTCCTCGCTGTACTCCGGCTCATATAAATAACGCTGTACAGTGGATTCCGACAGCAGGGAAAAAAACTCGTCGTCATCCAAAAAGTCGTCAGGAGCAGCCATAGTCAACAACTAACGTTGTACTACTACGAGCACGACCACCACCAACACCACTACTACTACTACTACTGCTACTACTACCACTACTACTACTAGTAGTACGAGTACAAGTACTACTACTACTACTATTACTATTACTCCGTCGCCTCCTCCTCCCCCTCCTCCTATCTCAAACGCTAACTAATCCTCCTCCTTCTCCTCCTCCTCCTCCACCAGCCCCACCACCAACTACTACTTCACTGCTACTACTATCAACACCACCACTACTACTACAACTACTACTAGTAAAACTCCCACTACTACCAACTAAATATAAAGTTTATCTTTCGATCACAACTACACTGCTTCGGCTAATACTGCTTCCACCAGTTGGACTCGTCAGAAAAGACCGCTCAACGGCTGCGCGCGCCCACTCTGCTGAGCGGATGCCGCGGTGCACTGTGGGTATTGTAGAATTTCTCGGACAAAATGACGAAAAATGAAATTATTTATACTTTTTACAGGAACAGATAGGATACTAAAGCCGAGGAATGCATCCAACACTGTAAACACAACACTGCAACGACTTTTCCTTCAGACCGGCACTCAGACCGTTACTCAGACCGGTAAGGTAACCTTACCCGTCTACATACTCGCTGTGCTGGGAAGCACGGCGCTGGAGCCACAGAATCCCAATGTTATTAATCAGGAGGCCATTAGCATGTATGCTAATGACCAACACCACACAAAGAGTGTTGAAAAGTGGCGAAGTTCCCCTTTAAATGGGTGGAATTTCCCTTTAATAAAACAAATGGGTTAACTGAATATTCTGTATCAATTCAACTGGCAGTTGGGTAATCTTGACCCTCAAAATTAGGTTATTAATGCAACTTAATATGTCTGGTCAAATCAACTGGTATTTGGGTCATCTTGACCATCAAAATTAGGTTATTGATGCAAGCTAATATGTTCGGTCAAATCAACTGGTACTTAGGTTATGTTGACCCTCATAATTGGGTTATTAATGTAACCAAATGCATTCGGTCAAATATAATAACACGCATTATTTGGTCAAATTGACCAAAGACCCAGTTGGTCCTTATTCAACCTCTACGTTTGGTTGAAATTTGACCGAAGTTAGGTTGTTTTTGACCATTGGTTTTTCTCTGTGCCCCTACATCTCAAATAAGCAGGCTGTGTTAATTAAAACCTATAGATTCACATCCTGCCAATGTAATTTCCTGGAAGAAGCAGTTTTCTCCAAGAACAGTGGAAATACCACTAATGAAATCTGGTGATTGTTATCGATCCCTTGGTGAGTATAGGAAACCTTAATGCTTTAAGGAGTGCCTTTTGTGTGTGTGTGTGTGTGTGTGTGTGTGTGTGTGTGTGTGTGTGTGTGTGTGTGTGTGTGTGTGTGTGTGTGTGTGTGTGTGTGTGTGTGTGTGTGTGTGTGTGTTTTGCTGTGGAAGCACAAAAACAAAATGTCTAGGCGACAAAATGTTACAAGATGTTAATACCCAGTCTGAACGTTCACAACAGATCTATCTATTATGCTGTTTGTGTGGAAATGTTATTTGTACTGCAGATGAAATTTAAAGCCACAAAACATTGTCGTCACAGTTAGGTGGAAAGCTACGTATTATTTTTAAAATACTTAAATATTTATAAATTCCACAGACATCATAGCAGGTCTACAGCACATGCAAGCTCACAACATTGCTACTTTGTGTGACAATGTGTGACGTGATGCAATAAAACATGAACGTTAAAATCATGGACGTGCAATGCATGCATAGACATCAAAATAATGGCCCTTTCCAGAACACAAATGCATACTATAGTGAAAGAAATACAAATGTCACTCCATTCCATACCATTATGTCATGGAATGAAGGCAGCATTCAGGAGAGTTTTTTCCAAAGTCCCTTGAACTTGAACAATGCAGCATTTTGTGTTGAACTGATGTCTTTAGAAGTCCATGTCGTACACTGGTATCTGCACTGCTAATTAGATCTGCTATTTCTGCTAATTTGGTCCAAAAGTGCCCTTTTATGGAACTTCAGCTCCTGCCCCTCTAACACTCTCTGCATGTCCCTATTTCTGCATGATATGCTATGGCTGGTGTAATGGTGTAAGCTGGCAGTGGTATCCCATTCAACAAAATTACTGCCGACTAGAGTTTTCTCTGGACTCTGGGGGTTTGTGTACCCTCCGGCAGACCCATCGGCAACCTCTTAACATTTAATTACATCTCTTACCTTGAAGTGATGTGTTGTACCGAACTACCGATATGTTGCAATACTGGTTGTAAAAAACAGTTGGCTTGAAAAGGAGTAGAAAGAAGTAATAGTTTCCTTCGAGTTCTCCTGTGGTCCCCCAGGGCCAGTCGGAGCCGGGCCCCCGTGTCAGTTGCGTCAAACTAAGAAATGTCGCCTCAGAGGTACGGTATAGTGGGGAACACGTGATATTTTACGATTCCATCCTTTTTCGGTACATAAATTGGAGTCCACTGAAGGACTTTTCAGCACTTGGGTTCGGCACGGCAGCATGCTCACTTTAGTTCACTCCTCTGCCTCACATGTACCTTACAACGATGAAACCAAGTGTACAACCACCCTTGCAGATAAAAACTGAACACAGCCTATTTAAAAGCCTATTTAAAAGACATCAACAGCAAAACAGTCACTTTGTCAATGTGAGCTGTTTTCATGCACAGGCATGCACACGCACATGCACACGATTGCACAGACACATCTGAACAAACTCACTTCTCAAAGGGGGAAAGATGTCACTTAAACTGAACAATGATGGTAGCATCAATTATGAATGTAATGTGCGTACTAAAGATAACCACAAGAACAATGATTATCTTGCCATCTGTCAGCCAAACAGCTTTGTATGATTCATAATGGCTTACTGATTTCAACAATTACAATATAGGGCTACCGCTGGCCATTGCTTTTCAAGGGAGGGAATATTAAAACACAGCCTGCCACAAATGATTCTCACTGTCAGTTTAACGCTTAACCACGTATACATCTTCAGAAGTAGATTTGAGCAAACTGCCGCTTAATCACAATGGGAACATAATATTGGAGGACCTTAACCTTACGGTCGCATTAACAATACACTGATACTCTTCTGACTGGCACTGGTGTCATGACCAGTCCCACTCCCACCCCCATGTCTTCCAGTAAAGAGAGTTTTTCATAGCCACTGCTTGCTCAGGGTGGGACAATGACGGGGGATTTGGCACTTTAATAAAATTTAATTGAACAGTATAATACCAGCTGCTACAGTTTGCCCGCACACCTTTGGACCCATCGTCTTTGTCTTTCTGGAAACAATTAAAAAACCGACAGCTTGCAGACTTGTACTAAAACGAATTTCACCCACTGTTACATGTGTAAACCTCTCTCTGTGACGTACAATTAGGGGGGGAAAAGCATTTTTTTCTGAGTTTTGCTGCTGCCAGGTCACTGCAATTAACCGCACCATTTGGGGCGGGGTTTAGCCACTGTCCAATGCCAATCTAAATAGTTTATCTACTGTCGCTATGCAGGTCAAGCTTTCCTGTATTGTCCCCCCTTTCCCAATGTGCCTATTGGACAAGGTCAGATTGGGGGGGGGAGTATTTAGCAGTGCCACGTTTTGCAGACCAAATAAAATATGTGCATGACTAAAACAATTAAGACAATTTGGAGATTACTGAGTTTCCAATTCAATACCACAAACGTGGAACGCTACAGAGAGTTTCAATGGGCGTGCCGATTATTCATCTACCTCAGGAGCAAATACCGGTACAGTAGACTTTGCCTGGCAATGCCATTTGTCCACCCCAAGAGGAATTGCACTAGTTTTTTATTGTGCACATAGCCATGAAGATTTACAAGACGCACAATGGTCAATAGACTAATTAGCTGTGAATAGTAAATGGTGCGTTTATATAGCGCCTCTTAACCAATGTGATTTACAATGTATAATGCATTACTGTACATTCACCCATCAATGGGGGCGGAAACAATATAAGGCAAGACCAGTACACCAGGAGCAATTTGTGTCTTGCCCAAGGACACTTCAGCACGTAGACAGGAGGAGGAGGAACGGAAATTCGAACCGTCGACCCACAGATCATTGGACAGCCTGCTCTACTTCCTGAGCCACAGTTTAACTAGAGTTGTCCCTATCGGATCCGGTGATCAAAAATTGGTGGGCGATCACGTCATTTTCAAATGATCAGAAGTCAACAAACGTCATTGGTACATCCCTATTGTCTGTGATTTGGGACACTGTACTAAGTTTCCGATTAGTTCCCATCATGGGTGTCTGGGTTGATACCAACGTGAAACATGAGAGCAATCAAATAATTATTTTGCTTGAGTATATTTGTATATGTCAATGTAATGGACAACTCTCCACACACCTTAACATTTCAGATCAAAATTGTTATATTGTTTCAGTTAAATCTATACTTTTTATCTCTTCCTTAACCTATATGTGACAAAAATGTTGTCACTAAATGATTGTTGATCCTTACAAGAAGGGAAAAAGTCATTACACAAGTGTGTTCATTTTATCGTTAAACCTTTTCACTTTAAGCAAAATCAATTAAATTAAATTACATTTCCAACTAGATCAAGTAATTAGCTACAATTTCATGGTCAGCAGCACATCGCTCCTCTTCTATTGGCCAGGCCTGCAGGCAGCTAGTCTGTGAGAAATCATGGTTATCACTCAACATAAAGTAAATCATTGCTGATGGGTAGAAACTTTGTATATGCATTATTTTGGTCAACAAAAGTATAATAATTGCGTGAATGAATGCACTACTTCATAAAAAATATACAATAGCAGATCAACAACACATCACACGCATTACATTACGACGTGGTACTGTAGATCTGCTGTTTTTGTCGATTGCTTGCCTGTGGTTTACATAAACAATAAATATATTGTATTATTCAAACTATTACACTATTTATAAGAGATGCTGTTGTGTTGTGTAAGTAATAAATACTTCTCTGTGCTTGTATAGGCTTTTATGATCATCCATCTACAATGTGGAATGCTGTTGGTGGTGGCTGCCGAACTCTAGAGTCTGGCTATGACTAATCTGATAAAGCATCTTCAAAAAAATAAAATAAAATAAAATAAAAAATAGTGCCCCTCTGAATTTGAGACAGTCAACAGTCTGGGGACTGCCTGACGTTTCTTCCAGTTACAAAAAAATAAATGTCTGAAGTCTGACACATGATATGTGGTGGTTTGACTGTTAGAAGTGGTGGTTGCCCTGTTAGAAGTTGAAAACAAGAATTTCCATCACCATGGGAGGTACAACAATTAAAAACAGATGAAGCAGATCAGTTGAATAAATTGCAGGTTGAGGCTTTCATTAAACATCTGAGAACATAAGGGTGTTTGAAAGACATATCTGAACACAGATTCTATTTTTGTGACCAACTGAAACAGTCTTCAACCACATAATCTTAAAATAATCCAAAACAGCCCATCTACTACAAGCTCAGGACTTGACACCTTCGTTCGATCTTGGCTTGGCCTTGTACGCTATTGTGGCTGTGTGACATGCTTCCATAGAAGACATGCTGGCTTCTATATAGAATCCAAATGACTGGCGACTTAGAACTTTAATCCATGAGATAAGAAAAACTAGCCAACCAGGTAAAAAAAAGATAAGGACATTAAAAGATAAGGAACACCCCCCCCCCCCCCCCCCCCCCCCCAAAATAAACAAACAAACACATCGGGTTAACCTGTGAAAGTTTCCTACACCTGTATTAGACCTGGAGAGCTAAATGTGTGTGTGTGGGTGCTAATGCTGTCACCCCCTGCTGTCCAATTTGTTTCAACAACTTAATTAAATACATTCACCGACCTAGTTTGGAAAACTGTCATTGATTTATGGCCACATGTGCAATGTGCAATTACCTCATTGCACATTTTCATTCATTCATTCATTATCGTCATAGTTAAATGTTGTTTTGATGGATTTTAATTAACTGGACTAAAGATAACTATCCAACTGCTATGCTTTGGTATAAAGAAGATCATTTTAATCTTTCTTCCTTGAGATGAGGGGCAGTCTTAAAGCAAAGAAAGATTTGTCCTGAAGCTCGGGGACCTGCTTTTGGATTGCCTCTTTTTTATGGGCCCTGATACACCAGCAACATTTTCATCAATATCAACTAGCATTATCAACATCAATGGGCAACATGATGAGACACATGGCAACAGGCAACACTTTCTATTAAACAGGCAACACTTTCTATTAAATGGAACCAAATGGACCCTAGCGGGTCCATTTGGTTCCATTTGTACGCTCTCAGAAAAAAAAGGTCAGACTAGAGGTCAGACTAAAAAGTTAAATGTTCTGTCCAGTGAGGCAGTGAGTTTATCTGTGGGAGTCGCAGAGAAAGGGCCACATGACACCAAGGAGGGCTGTGATTGGAGGATTCTAAAATGTCGCCCAGTAGAGGGGCGACATTAGCGCCACCATGAGGCCGAATTCTGGAAAACTCATGCAAATAGATACACATTACCTCTGTTCTCATGTGATCAAGACGAGTCGGTTGTATTTCTCTACACTGATTGGCTTGTTTATATTAACCTTAAACATCACACACAATGGGGATTGCCTTACGTACAAACTGTGTCATCCCGACCGTCAACTAACTTAGTTACATTTTTTCGGACATATGGAAACTATGCGAACCACAGAATGAGTGAGTGACGTGACGTCAGCTCTCAGCAGCCCAGAGTTGTTCCCGAGTTAGTGTCGAAGTGTCCTTGAGCAAATCTCTTATTGTTCAGGGTTGGTGCATTGCGTGCTTTCTTCCGCCCAGAACAGTTGAATGCAAATGCACACAAAATAAATTATTTGAAAAGAAATGAGTAATTAAAAGGGACGTGCGTTATTATTCATCCTCATTTCTTTTGTCTCCTTTGCTTGTTATGTTATGCCATTTCTGAAAAGACAAGGCAATATTATTGAGAGAATACTTAAATATAGTTGTCATCACTATTATTGGCATTTGCAAGCCATGCATCTAAAGGAATTAAGATATGAAAAACATATCTCTGGGGTTATCATGAAAGAACACATTGCCATCGACTTTAATGAGTTCAGGAGTGTCAGATCTCAGATGTGCTCATTAATGGTGAATTGAAAAAATGGGGAGAAAGCGCTCCCAAACAAAACCGAAGGAAAATTAAGTAAGACACAGAATAAATTCAAAGAGGTTGGTTTATTAGTCATAGTCTCATTCTGAGCCTTAAGGGCTTTTCAGATGAGGAGCGGTAAAACAAGCTTGTAGTTAATTTTCAAAGAAGACACTGTGTGATAACCAAGTGTATTTACGCCACATCCCGTGATTTTGTTGCGTGCGGGCTCGTTTTCGTGCACATGTGCCCGGGTATAATTTTAGACGTCGATTCTGGTGAGGTTTTTTTCACGGTACGAAAAACAAACATGGCTCCTGAGTCCCATTGCAGCTAAAGCATGATTTTATGTCAGAAATGAGCAGCACGACGCAATCTACGCAATAGCATGTGCACTGTATGTCGCTGGCCATCTGCAAATCCCGTATTCTTTCATTCCTTATATGAGTAGCCAATCATTTTATCCCTCTTCCACCACAATTTTGGTCATTATGCCAATTAATTCCTAACCACTACTGTTGTGCCCTACTGGCTCAGCTGCCAGTGAGGAGCCCCCACAGGGACCATGTAGAGAGCCTCCGGCCTACTCCACCCACATGACAGAGATGTATCAATAAATGAAAATCATTGAAATAATAAAATACTGAATATTGAAATACTTGATTAAACACATACTTAGTCACGGTCCACCTCAGTCCTACCCCCCGGCAAGCAGAAATGTACAGTATTGCTGTAGTGCGACAAGCAATCCCCATGTTTCTGTTCTAGTAGAAAATGATTTAGTAACTTCTGTGCATAACTGGATTTGACAATGATGGATTACTGTACATCTGTGAGTGAGTCTGTGTTGGTGGAGATACAAACCGAATGCCTAAACAAACAATTTACCACATAATGTAGCTTCCTGTTGGTAATTACTTATATCTGGTACTGATCTTTCTCAGCTAAAATTAAATAAATAAATAAATAGGACTACTCATCTTGAACATTGGTTTTAAAAAAAGGAAAAAAGTCCTTCAGGTAATGCTTACGGTATAAGTCTTTAACTCCTTAACTCATACCTGGGCATTATGCGGCCCGGGGGCCAAATGCGGCCCTTTGGCTGACTTTGACCGGCCCGGGGACCACCAGTGGTCCTTGAGAGAATTCCAGTTAAATATGGAGAACTTGTTAACCAGATGTAACTCTCTGAGAGTGTAAAAATTAAACCAAATGGACCCTTGCGGGTCCATTTGGTTTCATTTTTACACTCTCAAGAGTTAAAATATTCATCATCTGAATTGCGTAAAATGCAATCAGATAATGTAAAAAAAATGGTCATTTTTTATGGTCATTTTTGCCTGTTTTGTTTCCCAAATCCAGCCTGGAATTGTGAACAAAAAGAAAATAAATCATTAGTTTGGTCTTACTCTTACTTTTATCTTGAAAATAAATTAATATTCCACAGACTTTAGTTCAGCCTTTAGTCTTGGCCCTCCACGATATTTTATGTATCTCATGTGGCCCCTTGGGAAAAATAATTGCCCACCCCTGCCTTAACTGATCAGGCAAAAAGCTAGTCTTGTTCCCATTCGGCTCAATAGTAACGAAATGATTTATAGAAAATCCTCTGTTATGAATTTGTGCAAACCAATGATATCCTAAGACAGCTTGAGGTGTCCACTTTAAGGGAAAAAATAACCCAACTTGATAATATGTTTTCTTTTTTTTATATAAATTGTACAAAAGGGCCCCGTTGTTCACACTGGCATTTCCTCCAGGACTAGTTATGAAATAATCATGTTTAAAGTTTTATATTTCATATAACTATTTTCTGCTTCAAGTAGATACCCATATGCCTATACCATTTTAAAGCTTAGGTGGTTGGCTACAATTAAAAAACCAAAAAAAAAAAACTTTCTCACATGTTCTAAAGGTAGCATGCATGAAAAAGCTGACCTATCCATCATGATCTGGGATCTTTTGGTTTTGACTGAACAGAAACACGATCCCAGACACACACACACACACACACAGAAGAGAGGAGAAGAGAAAGGGAGAGTGTCGCGACACACACACGCACGTGCGCCCAATGCATGCGACAACATGAAGGAGAACAGAGGAGAAGAGGGGTGAGTCCCATTAGCATTGCACTGCAGCCGCATGGCACAACAACAACAACAACCAAACTAATGGCACTCTATGGGGCGGGCTGATACCACATCACATGCGCCAGTGTTTTTTCGGCTATTTTAGTGACATTAACCCCTAAGTGACTACATGGCATGATAGTCTGCAAGTTAATCTATGCTTATAGATTAAAAAAGTACAACACACGTTTTCGCGTGGCAAGCAGAGAACGGAGTAGGTTCATCACGCGTTTTCGCGTGGTGCGACGGTATAAGTCTTTAACAACAATAACTGAGCTAAAGGACCATAGTCAATCATATACAGACAGAGACAGTAAAATCACAGAGGTAGGTATAATACATATTTAAATTGCTTTCATGATGGTTGTCAATAAGGATATGGGACAGTCACCATTTGATGTCCGCATGGTGGCATATTGATTATTAATTCATTGTGTTGCTCCACATATTTATGGACAAGTTTATGTGGATTCAAACTCACTTGGATTCTCATGTGGATTCAACTCATTCATGAAAAAAAGTAAAAAAAAAAAAAAAAAAAATACATTTCATGCAACTAATAACTCACTGAAGTTCCTTTTTTTCCTCCTAAACATTACACTAAAGTAAAACAATTCATGGTGCCTGACTCAAACCGAGTAACTAAAGGAGTGGTTATAGCCTACATTGGAGAAAGTGAAACGAACGGAGACACAGCTGCAGGAGGAGTGGTGTAATTACCGGTAGGCTTTATGAGCCATGGGTTCTTTTGAAGGTAACGAGTACGGTCTCTCCCCTTTTCCATCTCACCCCCACAAAAAGTGAAGCACAGTCGCCCCGGAATTTCAGACATTGAACATACCATGCCAAGTGTGGATATCTCTCCCCGAAGTGTGGGTGTCTCGCCCCATAATTATTGTAACATATTTCTCAAATTGAAGGCGTTACTGTAATGAGAGAGCAAGTGCACTTTCTGGCAGTGGCAGTTGCCACGGAACAACCACAGCTGTTGGTAGTGTTTTAGGCGGAAACCCAAACCCTTACCCTATCCCAGGGGTCAGCAACCTGCGGCTCAGGAGCCGCATGCGGCTCTAGAACACAGCCCTAGTGGCTCAGTGGCTGTAGCATTATTACATCCACACTGGGGTGATCCACACCAAAATAATATAAACATTTCAGTCACCCAAAACGCGTTGCGCTGTCTGACAGTTGCCAGTTAAAGTAGCACTTGGCCATGTCAAAAAAGCCCAGCAGTTATCAGAGCTTTCAATCTGAACCACCCATTTTCAACGGTTTACTCAGTTTACTATGTCATTAATATACCTTAGAGACGTTGTGTGGACTAGAAATGGAGTTCTGAAAAACTCCTTTATTTATTTATTTATTTATTTATTTATTTATTTTTTAGAAACTCCATTTCTGAAGAAAGGTTGTGTTTCACCATGTTAATGATTTTTCTTTGAGGACCTTTTTTCTGAGAGTGTGCAAATGGAACCAAATGGACCCGCCAGGGTCCATTTGGTTCACACACTCAGGAAAAAATAATAATAAAATGCGGCTCCAGACTGAATTTAATTTTGTGTCGAAAAATGGCTCTTTCAACATCTTGGGTTGCCGACCCCTGCCCTATCCCCAAAACAAAACAATTACCATAACCCCCTAAGCCCCTAACAATTTAATGGGCCGAGTTGTCTGGACTTTTTGGGGCAAAAAGTCAGACTTTCAGGTGACCGCGTTTGGATGCAAGACGACAGATGGTTGACAAAACCCACCAACACTATGCAAATTACAAATCTGACATCACATCTTTAAGCTCAATGCTTTCCTCCTCGTATGCATCATTGTCTTGCCCTTCTTTTTCATGTTCATTTTTTCTTTCTTTTTTATTCATTTCAAGCAGACTGTTGTAAGAGGGGATGTCCACCCAATTGATGGGAACACTGAGGGGATCGGGAATTTTGTCATTAAGGACCTTCTGGATCTGTTGCTCAGCCAACTGGCTGGCGTAGTCCTGGGCAAAGGCATCGACGCGCTCCTTCAGTTTCCGTGCATAGTGTTTCTTGTACATGTGGAGAGCATAGGTCTCCTTAGAGAAGTAGTTTATGCAGCAAAAGACAAAGAGACCGGCAAAGAGAGCTCCAACACAGAGAAACCAGGCTATCATCTGTGGACGAACAGAGAGAGCAGACACTTCCTTAGATAGATATTCCACTGTTAGGACTACAGTATGTAGGATTCATGACTATCTAACATAACATAACATGTTGATGTAATAACATGTTATTTGTTCTTGCTTACTGTAAATCTGTCTGGATTAAGTCTGTTTTCTAAATACTTGAATTGTAAATTGTTGCATGCAATACTTTAACTCTATCCCACACAATGTGTCTTTGTGCTACCCAAAATGTCCAGCCCACATTTCATTTAATACCTGTGCATGTGCCTTAAACTTTAGAAGCTGCTCCTTGGCTCCGCTGTTGGATTCAGCACAGGGCAGTTTCATCAACTCCTGAAAACAAGCTTGTGTGTCGTTCACACAATAACCTTTCAGACCGCTGGCAGCACACTCGTAAAAGGTGCCGTTTAGCAAAGACGCACATAGCCAAATTACAGGTACTATGAAGGCGCGAACAACGATTTTGCAGTCTTCCTTTTGACATTTGCATTGCACCCTTCCACGGCTGCAGCTCTCCGTGTAGACCCACCACAGCCTGGTGCTGAAGAAAAGGCACAGAATCAGAAGCACTGCTGCCGGGGCGAGCAGGAAAGTCATCCCATACTCAAAGTTGTCTTCACTGCACGGACAATCAAAAGATACCACAGAGAAAATATGCTCACCACCGATGGTTATCAGAGCCACGAGACAGTAGCCGATGACGGCCTTCTGTGCCATGAAAAAATTTGCAAAGGATTTCAACCCAGTCATGATGCAGATCACAGCGTTACAGATGAGAATTGTCACAATAACATGAGCGTATCGTACTACTATTACTGGATTGAACTAGCAACACAACAAGTATGCCCTTATCTTTTAGAGAACCTGTATCTCAATATATGGACTCAATAAAGTGGCAAGTGGCAGGGTTCACTGATCAGCCCCTGCCCTCTTACCCATTGTAAAACAACTGCCCTTTCCGGACCATGAATGCAGCATTTACTATGGTAAAAGAAATGCATATGCCACTCCTTTCCATGGCAGCATTCAGGAGAATTGCCTTATTTCCCCTCCTGAACTTAAACACAGCATTTTGTGTTAAATAAATGTCTTTAGAATTCCATGACGTACACCACATCTCCAGTATCCATTGCTTCGTTGCAGCCTGTAAAACAGCTCGTCTATATACTGTATGTACTACAACGTATTTTTGTTAGTTTTGTCCAAAAATGCCCCTTACAGGATTTCAGCCCCTGCCTCTCTAACACTCTCTGCACATCCCTGATGTTGTCTCCATGTTTTTACTTGCATGTTGTTTACATGTTGACTTTCTTTTGATTTTTTTTCTGCCTTTCTTCCTCCACCTTATTTTCTTGCATGCTTTCATCCTGTCTCTGTGTTACTGCGTTATCTGTATGGGACAACAGCTCCCTGTCCCCAGATACAAGAAGGTAAGGCACTCAGATAACCTCTTGAACCCCAGCCAATCCTCGTCAATA
This sequence comes from Benthosema pterotum, assembly GCA_039105355.1. Taxonomy (NCBI): domain Eukaryota; kingdom Metazoa; phylum Chordata; class Actinopteri; order Myctophiformes; family Myctophidae; genus Benthosema; species Benthosema pterotum. The sequence goes on along the minus strand of CM076975.1, from coordinate 13,470,168 downwards.
CTTAACTCTAGCAAACCCAACAAATCAACAACCAAGCCCAATAATCCTGATGCAAACCTGTCTCCTCTCCCCTTCCGTCATCTAGAAAATGTAGTGCTCCCCATTTAATCACATTAAGCCTGGGTACATATTGTGTTTTGTTTAATCATTAATCATATTTGTTAATCATTATCTCTTTTCTATATACAGTAGATAATGATTAAAGAATAATTTAAAAATAGCTCACCGACAAGCTCACAACATGACGTGTCACTTTGTAAGCTTGTAGATGACCTATTACGTTTAAGTATAGGGTTGAAATGGTTAACCCTATCCACCGCACCACCCTCATGTTTGGGAATCTACTTGGAATTAGACTGCATAATACTAAGCAAATATTACCATCAGATGTAGCGCCATGTAGTCACAATGCATGGTTTCACCAGATCTTAGGGAAATACTGTCCCTGCACCTACAGTACTGTTGGTGGACTTGCTATTCCTCAAGTCAAGGTTATAAATCTAGTCTTCAGGCTCAGAGGAGTATGAATTCATTTAAAACACAGTATGAATTCAATTGAATTCTATAGCATGCATGGGATTATTGTGCTCATTTAATCTAGTCGTATACTATATTTATTTCCTGTATGTATTTTAATGAGGTAGCCTCTTGTGCCACAGGGGTAAAAAAAAATAATAATAAAAACATTCCTCCGACAAATCAATAATTCACCAGTCACTACTAATGGAGTGACTGACATTGAGACTGATATGCATGAATGTGTCGCATTGACACTCTTGAGATTTATGCACAAATCCTAAACAAGCAGCCACCGCCTCAAGGTTCCAAGCTACCGCTAACTGCAAGCCACTTGTCAACACCACAGTTCAATGTTGATAGACGACATCAATGTGTTGCTTCTTGCTTCTTGCTCTATCATGCTTTCCTCCATCAGTTTCACACACACACACACACACACACACACACACACACACACACACACACACACACACACACACACACACACACACACACACACACATATATATATATATATATATATATATATATATATATATATATATATATATATATATATATATATATATATATATATATATATATATATATATATAGTATATATACACTGACAAAGGTGCAGTATGGTACAGCAAAAGCAAAAAAAAGTATTTATTAATGGTATGCTTTCATCTTCTATTTCTTAGCTTGTAGATCTGCCAATGTTAGCCCATTGCTAACGCAAGGAAACATTAACCAAGCCGACCAGCAGCGTGTGTTGGGATTTGGCTGGTCGCCTAGCAACATGAGGCCGTTTGGATGAAAGCGTATTGATCTCAGTTGGCCCCTCGCAGAGTTAACACCTTCTAAACCGTGACAACAGGTCAGCTCGGTCGGGATGAGAGCAGTGGGCCATCTTATCCCTTCCATTAGCTACCGCCGCTGGTGATTGATGTCTCCTGCCCCGGCTTGTCTTCGAGCCGGGGCCCCGTATGCTAATAGTGATCCATGATGCGAAAGCAAAGCCCCCAAAACCACTGTGGAAAATGAGCGTGCATGGTGGACAGAGCTTTAAGCTAATAGGTGATATGAAACACGGTAATGCAACCTTGTGTGCGTGCGTACCTAGTTTACTAATCTTTTGTTGATCTTATCTTTAAAATATTCAAATGAATGAAAACGGATCATTTAATCAAATAAGGAATCCTGTTTTCTAAGGATGATAAGTAACACTCTCTAAAATGTAAAAAGAAGGTATCATACAAATGTTGGAAATTAAACCTTTTTTTCCAGTTGTATTTCCGAAATACACTGCCCATGCACCCCCCCAAGCCATGCAAACCACCTAGTAATTTCCTTCAAATCAGGCTGTGGAACATCATTTCTGATATAATTTAGATAAGTTCTTCAAAGCATTTCAATGGCTTGCTGACAGGAAGTTATTACACAGTGAAATGCAGAGTGTTATGTAGCCCTGAGCGTGGTCACATGTGGTCAGTTGGCTCCACGTGAACGCTCTCGGAGTTACATTAACACCGTGGACTTTCTGCCGTGTAGGAATAAGTAAGATATGGGTACACTGGCGCATGATACCCATCTGTCGCTCAGGATGATCATTATCTCGGCTCCCCCGGTAATTATGATCAACCGCGTATTCACACGATGCTTGTGCAATCAGTGGCATGACACAGCTGTCTGTGCCTTCCATTTCAACACCCTAATAAAGTAACACTGCTTACAGCTCAAGTGTCGGCCGCAATAATCAGCAACAGATAAGGGAGATGCGGATAATCAATGGACATCAATCATCTATCTTTTCACGGCATCTCAGTGAGCGGGGGGGTCGCGCAGTACAAAATGTTCTCAACATCTTTGGCCATTTGAAGCCTTTGTTGGCGGTATTTGCCGGTATTGGAGGCGGGGTCATGACTTGGAGCTGGTTTACAGGAGACAGAGGGATCTACCACATACACCTACAGTTGTACTGAAATTGATGTTGCTTTCAGTGTGAATGTAGAAAAATCTCCTTATGAATGATGAAGATTATGTGTGTAGGAATCAGGGGCCGCAACTTCTTCCCATAGCAGATCGGAACAAAACAGATTTCTCAGGCACCTGTAATCGTGTAGCCTGTTAATTGTGTGAGTTAACTTTTCAGCATCACTCAGTCAAAGTTTCCAATTTGAAATGGATGCCTCAGATTTTCGCTGCATATCCCACACTTATGTAGCGAGAAGTGCTTCTGTTAGAGAGAAAGATGGGGTGGGGGTTGTCATTAAATAGTCAAATTGTCTACAAATCACTTTCAAATGCATAGCCTTGAAATGTATTTGTTTTTCAAACTTGGTTGTTTTCAGACAGTGCTGCTGTCCATGGTGCTGCTGAACAGCCTTGTGAGCTCACAGTGGGTTGGATTCTCTCCCCTCTCAGGCCAATAAGCTGGGCCTATCGAATGGGCTGGGGCAACACATCAAACATGCGGACAAAACGACAACACAACAATCTAACCGTCTTATTTTCTCTGCAAGCAGTCGGCTGCTGCTCAAACCGCCGTCTGACATCCAGTGAAGGCTAGGCATCAAACATCCAGTCTACATCCACGCTATACAAATATAGATTTAGCTACGCAGGATTTTCCCTGGTTTTCAGTAATAGCCCCCAAACATCCTGTCATCACTCACTTCAATCAGTGTGTACTTAGCTGACCCCAAGCGGACTATACTGCCACAATATAGGGCAGAGCAGTGGCCTCAGTATTCTGGTTCCAATGAAAAATCGGTCATTCATATTTCCCTGTAGAGATTTACACAAAATATTTACATAAATTATTTAAATTAGAACCAAGCCTTCCTTTATCCTGGAGTCCCATGACCATAAAACCAGAAAGCCATAAAACCTTCACCTTCTGTGAAATAAATATCTAAACAAGAAAGCAAGTAAGGATGAAAATGACTTCTGCTTTAGTTATACCGGATTTCGTCTCTACTATTCCCTCCCTAACATTTTAGTCTAGTTTCTAGTCTAGTAGATTTGTTAACAAAATTGTTGATATATTTAGTTAGTTTATCCCATCATAGCTTAGTTTATATTTAGTTTTGGTCAATGAAAAAGGTAGTCGAACATCAGAGATTTAGTTAATAAAATCAACACACCATCCATCACTGTGAATGCGATCAATGGATTTAAAAGGGACAATATCAAGTTTACTCAGAGCAACCGTCTCCAGCATGAAATGTTGGTGATATTTTAGAGAAATTCAGTAGGCTGCATTCTGCACTGAACTCGGCTACTGTTTTGGCAGTGATGCATTGTCCGACAATACTAAACCCAACACTAATTCTATCCCGCAGTCTTAACCGGCCACGTAAGTCCCCTAACCTCATATCAGTCTTGGCCGGCCACAGTCAGTTGACAACGCACATCATCCCTGTTAGCCGTGATCAACCACACAGAATGCAGCCATGATGTTGGTAGGTCAGTAGATGGCTACTGAGAGCATTCAAAGATTAAACAGGTTTGTGTTCCTTTCTATGTGTTGTTAGCATTAGGAACAGGTGTACAGCAGGAAAAATGTGCGCGTGGTCTAGTAGTTTGTGAGATTAGCTTATGAAGGTAAAAAGTATGCATGGCTCCGGGCATGTGTCCTCACCTTACCCCTTTAGTTACTAGGGTTACTATCTACCTGTTATCTGTTCTCTACCCCATTACCTGGATCTTTGTTTCATCCTCACTGCAGAGCTGCTAGGCCAGTGAATTTCCCTCAGGATTAATACAATTTCTCTCATCCTATCCTACAAGACAATTGCTGGAACAAGGAGGCAAATCTAAATCTTTCCCCAAATTATTTCTTTCAGGGCCAAAGTTTTGATTTTACAGGACGCATTTTTTACTTTTCAAAGCTCAGACATGAAGCAGTAGCCTAATTTACGCTGTTGAAAGATTGACTTTGTGATTCTTCCCCCTTTAACTGAAATCAAACTGCTGTGGTTTTCTTCATTCATTGGGTAACTCTGCCTCCAACTGACTGTTAAAGACAGCCTGTAGTTTACTCCTCCTGACAGTAATTAAATAGTGAATCAGATATAGGCTTATCTAATGACAGATGCTGTCATAGGAAAAAGCTTATGAAAGATTGATGTACAAAGTAATATGGGAATGTGTCTGGTTATCACATTAAAACACGTCAAGCTAGAACAATGTCTTTTTAGATGTGTTGTTTGAAGCTTTTTGCTTGCTGTTTTGAAAACACACAAAAAAATCATTTAGCCGATAAATTGACTTATTGGAAAAGTAGCTCATTAGGGAACCCTGCGGTTCCCTAATGATCCATTTAATCTCGGGCCAAATAAAGATGGTTCTTGTTTCAGATAAAGATGGTTCTTGCTTGACACTTGCCCGCTTGCCCGGGGCAAGTAAAAAAAATGGTGGGGCAAGTGAAGACTGCTACTTGGTTGCCCGATCGGGCAAGTGTGCAACTTAGTGCACTATAACACAAGTTCACAACACAAGATAAATTTGTCTTGAAGGCAGTCATTGCACTCTGCCTCTTTCCCTGCTTTCTAGCTATCCACAATTCCAGCCTGGATTTGGGAAACAAAACAGGAAAATTAACATACACATCAAAATGACCTAATCTTCTACATTCTCTAGTTGTGTAGACCTGGGCTAATTAAGATGATGAATTTTAACTCTTGAGAGTGTAAAAATGAAACCAAATGGACCGGCAAGGGTCCATTTGGTTTCATTTTTACGTTCTCAAGAGTTACATCTGCAAAATTTACAATATATTGTCGGTGGGCAAGTGACCATGAGCTGAGGGCAAGTAGAACCTGACTTGCACTTGCCCGATGGGCAAGTGCCTCCGAGACCTTAGTGTCAACCCCTGTGTCCTCAGCCAATCCTGGGATTTAAATGAGATTACCAGATCAGATTTTCTTTTTCTGTAACGTCTTGTTTGATTGGTTTCAATAGAAGCACTACCTCATGAGTGTTAGAGGTGGCATGAAAGGAAAAGATGAAGGCCTCACTTAATTTCTGAACATGAGCATACAGTAATTAGATCATCTCAAGAGTAACCATGAACCAATCACTAACTATGAGCCCATGTATTACAGTTCATGTTTAGCCTATGAAATGAATTTATAATTTGTAGTACTGCAAACAATTTCCCAAGTTATACACTTATTTATGTTCTGGAATAATTACCCGATTAAGCATTTTGTAATCAAACTGGTGATAAACCCACCATAAACTGATACGGTTCTGTCATTATATAAATGCTAGGCTCACTTTGAGCAGAGAGCACTTCTTAGTCTCTGTCAAAGGAGTCTTCCTTAATAGTTTATGCAACCAGCAGTTCTTTAGTCATCATATTTTAAACTATTTTCAGCTAGAATTTTCAGATCGATCCATGCTTAGACAGTAGACACAACAATGTAATGTTGCCCCAAATAAATAAAGGGTGAAGTAAGGTTCACTGTGTTACCTATCTAAAGCATGTTACACGCCTTCTCTGTGAGATCATTTTCATACAGAAATAAATAAAGATCAATGGCTTTCTGGAATGTAGGAAGGATTGTATTTGAAAATGGAACAAGTTGGGATATGATAACAGGCTTCCCATGTGGCTATGTTTTTATTATATATTTTTTGTGGCTTTCGACTTTATATATTTTTTACAGAGGGACAGACAGTAAGTAAGGCTGACAGGAAATGGGGAGAGGGATGGGGCGGGGGGTAACACCCAGCAAAGGCCGCCGGGATTGGGAGCCGAACCCGGCGACACTGCCAGTGCTGGAGCAGAGTTTCAGTCAAGGAGATCGAGACTTGATCATTGTGCTTTTCTGCTCTTCTATAGGGGCTCAAGCCGATGGATCATAATGGACTCTCGGATCCATATGTCAAGCTGCACCTTCTGCCCGGGGCCAGCAAGGTATGTACAGTAGGCTACCGTACATATACAGTATTAGTCCTAAGTGAAGAATAATCTGTTTATTGCCAGTGGTACCAGTGCCAAACTTCGTCATTGTCAATTAGTTTCCTAAATTGACACTCATTAGCCCCGCGGATACGCATTTGAAAAGATATGCCAGGGATCCCCATAGGAGAAGTTTTATAATTGTAAAACCAATGTTAGTTTAACTCTGAGAGGGTGATCCATTTGGTTTCATGTGTACACTCTTGAGTTACAGACTCATAAGCGTCCATTTGGTTCCAAATGGACCCTGGGGGTCCCCGGACCCCACTTTGGGAACCACTGCATTATGCTACTGTACCTAGCCACCTTCTCTGTATCACTCACAGTGGACCTTTAATAATGAATAGCGGAATCCCCAGCTTTGTGTCATTGTCCGACCTAGAATAGCGCAGACGTGTCTCCTCGGCAGAGGTCTCTCATTCGACCGGAACAGTGCCTTCCCCTCTCGTTTTATTGCTTTGGCAGTGTATAATGTCACATACACGACACGTACGGCTGCACAGGCTGTTGTTTTCAGAGATCCACTAACTGTCAAACCAAAAGCGCTAACCTGCCTGCAGGAAACAGGTTCCTGCAATGATACAGACGAGATGGTCACGTTGAGCTGATGTTTTAGTGTGTGTGTGTGTGTGTGTGTGTGTGTGTGTGTGTGTGTGTGTGTGTGTGTGTGTGTGTGTGTGTGTGTGTGTGTGTGTGTGTGTGTGTGTGTGTGTGTGTACAGTATTTGCGCGTTTGTATGTATTTCTCACAAGAAGGTTTAGCCCACGGACACTCAAATAATACCTTTTAAAGTATTTTAAAGTACCTTTAAGAGCAGTGCACTGAAGCTGAGTGCAACATGGACGGAAGAAAAGACTCATTTTCTCGAGAGAGAAGTGAGAACTGATGTTCTCGTGTGGGAGTTGTCAACAATTGACTCTACGGTCACTAAAACAGACAAGAATCCTCAAGAGGAAATAATAAATGTGTTTAATACGTCTGGCCCTGGGCGATTCCGGCAGACTTGCTTCGAAGTCTCCCTATGTGCCAAATAGAATGTATAGTGCAATAGCAGAATGTAATGATGTATTGTATGTGTGTAATAAGCTGTAATAATAACAGCTTTGTTGGACACACATGGATAATATTTATAAGTGACAGCCGTGCAGCACACAGCACCTCAACTGTACTTTGACTAATGTAGTGTATGACTGCTGTATGACACGCAACTGCCTTGTGACCCCACACGGTTACACATCCTGTTGCTGTCATTCTTATTTACTTATTACTATAAGCTATTGTTAAGTTTTGACTTCAATTGTTGTGTGCCAACAGTTTCTCTCACTCCTTGCGCATAACGCATACCTTGAGAATATTTTTTGAAACATTACAACATAAAGCCTTAAATGTTATTTATTGTAAAGATGGTGTATACTTAAAGTACTGTGTGTGTGTGTGTGTGTGTGTGTGTGTGTGTGTGTGTGTGTGTGTGTGTGTGTGTGTGCGTGTGCGTGCGTGTGTGTGTGTGTGTGCGCGCGTGTGTCTACATTTTTATTATCCTTATTCTATTGATTGTTTCCATTATCTCACTGCAACATTTCAGGAATAAAAAGCCTGTAGTTTCAATTAGCTTGGATTCTGCACCCATATTTGCAGCAGGGGCGAAATCCAAAAGCGACCTCGCCCGCGGGCGCCCGTTTTCAAAAGCGGGCGCCCGCTTTCACAAAAACGGGCGCCCGTTTTTGTGAAACCAGGCGCCCGCTTTTGAAAACGGGCGCCCGTTTTCAAAAGCGGGCGCCCGTTTTCACAAACGGGCGCCCTTTTCAAAAGGTTATGGTTAGGGTTAGGTTAGGTTTAGGCATAGGTTTACTGAGGTTAAGTTTAGGGTTAGAGTTAGGTTTAGGCATAGCCTAGTTTGTGAAAACGGGCGCCCGCTTTTGAAAACGGGCGCCCGCTTTTGAAAACGGGCGCCCGTTTTTGTGAAACGGGCGCCCGTTTTTGTGAAAGCGGGCGCCCGTTTTTGTGAAAGCGGGCGCCCGTTTTTGTGAAAGCGGGCGCCCGTTTTTGTGAAAGCGGGCGCCCGCTTTTGAAACCGGGCGCCCGCGGGCGAGGTCGCTTTTGGATTTCGCTTGCTCTGCACCCATATTTGTGCAAAAAAAAAAAATGATGTTCTTGAAAAGTTTTATACATCCTGTCGGCTGTGTGCCAGGATACATAATTTCACAAACAACATAAAAAGTCATGTTTAACTTTCATATTATGCAATTTCAAGGTTGTTAACTGATCAAGACAGTTTGTATGACAGTGTTTACTTGCCATCTTCTGGCCTCAAAGTGCTGTCAATTGACAGTATAATTGATCTGCTCCCTCGGTCTGCTTCTCTGCCTGCTGCCAGCAATCCACTTAGCAGCTGCCAAGAAATGCCAATGAAATAAGCAAGGTGTCCGCCAACAGTTTCTCTCCTTCTCCTTCAAAATCTGTGTGCCACATGTGTGTTCTGGAGTCAGCGTGAACATAATTCTATGGACTTCGTGTACTTACAAATTACTCACTAAATGTTGTGGGAATCACTAAGATAATATTATATGGTAGAGAGGATGTACAATAATACGCACATCGACAGGCGAGTGCAAGGCTAAAATCAGGTTACAGATGCATGGAGCCTACATAACTTATCTTGTACGAAAAAAAAGTATTATATGTGTTTTTTTCGTTTGACTTGATGAAGAATCTGCACAGGATCGAAATACCAGACAAATAATAATTGTGCAGTGATGTTGATTGCCTGCATCCTGCATCCAACAATGCGGTTTATACTGAAATGATGCAAAAGCCCTTCAGCCCTGACTGAAGACACTCTCAATGCAATCGCTGTGGTTGCTCAATATCAACAATGGAATACTTTTCCAAATATCGTAACAGTACAACACTACAAAATATGACTCCTAACGTTGCTGAAGTTGGACTCATCAAATCTCCCTGAGACTCATCTAAAAGACCTTCCCTGCATCCCGGGACTCATAAGATTGAAAACCTATATAAATCACGGAATACAATCATCATATTTGTACCTAATATCATATGTGGGCTCCATCCGTCTGTAGCCTAAGGGATAACATTATATACCACATTATATTTTATGATCGTCGTCGCAGGGGATTAGACAATGTGATTTCTTGGCATTCATAATCTCTAGCAGTGATGTTACACAGTAATGTTACGGTTTGCATAACGTGCCAAGCACTGGGTTGGGAGGCAGAGCGGAAGTCTTGGCGCCAGAAGGTTCGTGGTTCGATCCCTAGCTCCATGTCAAGGTGCCTTTGAGCAAGACTTCAAACCCCTGCATGACAGAGTAGGTTGATTCTATCATGTGTGTATGACTGAATGTAATGCACTTTGGATATAAAGGCGGACAATTAAATGGTCTGCTTTTTAATCAGTAGTCTGTGTCCTTGACTCCTTGCACGGTATATGCTTATTGTGTGTACGCGTTATGTCTGAATTTGCATGCGCACGCAGTGCCGTTCCTATGAGAGCGAACACTGATTGAGAGATAAACAATCTGAGAGAGCCTTGTTATCTGGAACACGTCCATCAGACGGGCAAATCATCACACCAGTTAATTGATTAAATTCAACAGAATCAGATCTTCCTCACCACATACAACAGCACAGCGGAATTAGCATCTGGCACCGTTTAATATGTGTGCCCCCAAGCATATACCTACATTGCAAATACTCTCCCCCAAACAGCTACACTATCACACTATGTGTCATCTTCATCATCATCGTCACCATCATCGTCAACATCATTGCTGAATTATAATTGATACAGTGATCAGACATGCAAATACAATATTCTACAGCGGCAGCTCTGGCAATAGGCTTGAATATTTATGGAGGCACGATTTTCTGCTAATCATCTAACCAAGCGAGAGTTTATTTTTGCCTTGCTGAAATTGAAGATCATGGTAAACAACACAATGAATACTTAATTGTTTTTTCGTCATCATGCTGTTATAAATATCTTTATATTTTGTTCTCGGGAACCAAATAACGATATTGCGCTCTCAATGCAAGCTGACAATCGTGTAAAGTCGAGGCTGAAAGGTTCTCGAGAAATGCAAAAGAAAGTCACGCAGACATGCAGAGAATACTGGTCGATTTAACAGGCAAGCGCTTTTTTCAACATTTCACTTTACCAATATGTCCCCTCCTAGGCCAACAAGCTCAGAACCAAGACCCTGCGTAACACTCTCAACCCCGTCTGGAGTGAGACCCTGACCTACTATGGGATCACTGACGAGGATATGGTCCGCAAGACACTCAGGTACAGTGACACCCATTATACATTTCAACTGCACTTATCATCAACGTATTTGGTTACAGCCTTACAGCCACTATTTATAAGCAATGCAGTGAATAGTATGGTTGGTGAGGACAGAAACAAAAATGGCACCAAGGCCTACATACAGTAGGTCCATAATCTGGCAACATGATCCGATACCATAATATGAGTGTATAACAAAAGGATTTTATTTAAAGAAAAGAAAACGTGTGCCCAGCGGTTTCTCCTTACCAAATGTAATTCACAATCTGTGTAGTGATGGGCAAAGCCAAATGTGCCTCTGTGATGGCCCATTGATCAGTTGGCAAATGGGAAGCCCTGTGCTCATCTAATCTCAAACTGAATTAGTACATTTGTTTGGATGTGGTTGCTGGTGAGTAAGATACATCTGTTTCCTTGACAACATCTGAGAGAGTCGGCTACGTTGGAACAAATACAACCACTCTTCATTCTGAAATAGATTCATTGTCTTTTCTGGTCATGTCGACCCCAGTGGCTCAGTTATGACAATAATAGAGCTAGAATGTGCTTCTCATTTCAACAAGGCCTTATCTCTGGTGATGAAATGAGGCAATGCAATTATGTGTCATTTAGTTTGTTGGCAATGTATTCTAGATAGTATCATATGGTGGCCTTTCAGCTGTCGATGGATATTAGTTTGTTGTGTCCCTACCACCTGTTGGGAGCCCACAGAGACCAGCAATGCATGTCCTCTCATTATCACTGCTGATGGGTTTTATTAGTGGGAATATTAGCAGGCCATTTTATTTATTTTGTTTCACTAATTAGTTGCATTAGGTAAAGTGATATGGAAATGCAGGTAGTATTAACCACGTTAAACCCAGGTCTCTCCCTGTTTAGGGAAATCAGTCAGCGAAAACACAACAACGCAATACATTACATGGTGGTGTGCTGTGGTGAGACTATAGATCCATGTTGTATTCTTTACATCATCAAGAATGTCAATAATTACTTCATACAGTAGTTCGTAGGGGTGCAAATATGCAGTAAAACCTGAAAAGTCTAAGAAATGTCCTCTCTTACAAGATCAAATGAATGATTTATGATTATCTTAATAGCATGCAAGCCTGCAGGGACTTATTATGAGAAGAAACAGCGCTCCAATACCTCTGTGCACCTTGTATCCTTGTACAGAGCGTTGTTGTAATAGAAGTTAACCTCCGCATGAAACGGGAAATAATCAAAGCAATGCATTTGTTTTTGCTTTAAAGATAAACGTGTCACGAAGCTGCAATTAAATGCGTGTGCTTTTCACTGCGCTTCATCAAGTCTGACTGTGGTCTGTGTGAACACAAGGACACGTAGCCGGCATGTTATAGGAGTCAGGGGTGAGATACCATAAGAGGGCACTTCTGTATTTTGAGACATGTAAAAGGGGCAGGGGCTGTAGCCCCTTTTTATGTCTATGTGTGTGCATCCCTGCAGACTATATTCTAGCACTGAATAGATGCATGAAAGATGCCTTTTCACTACACTCCCCTTCTCGCACAACTCGCAGAGCATGTTTAGGCTATTATATTTATGTAAATGCGCACCTCAATTTTATAAATTTGGTTATCCATTTATTTTTAGGGGTTTGATAATTCGTTCGAATATGGAATATTTTTGCAGCCCTAGTGGTTTGGTTCTTCTGAATGGAACTCAAGCCTGTACGCTGCATCCAAACAATCTCGTCATTCACCTTGTGTTCTATTTATGACACACACACACACACACAGGGAGCTGGGAAGCTTGAGACTGAACAGAGCATGCATTAGCAACAGGCAAACAACGTCTGAAGTGCACATAATGTGCAGTGTAAAATAAACACCCCGCATGACTGACTGCACTACATAATGACAGTGGGATGCTCCGTTCACTATGGAGTGCAGATCGACCGCTGCTTCACAATGGTCTACAGGGCTTGACACTAACACTTGCCCGCTTGCCCGGGGCAAGTAAAAAAAAAATGGTGGGGCAAGTGAAGACTGCTACCTGGTTGCCCGATGGGGCAAGTGTGTGACTTAGTGCACTATAACACAACACAAGATAAATTTGTCTTGAAGGCAGTCATTGCACTCTGCCTCTGTGTCTTTCCCTGCTTTCTAGATATCCACAATTCCAGGCTGGATTTGGGAAACAAAACAGGCAAATTAACATACAGATCAAAATGACCATTAATCTTCTACATTCTCTAGTTGTGTAGACCTGGGCTAATTAAGATGATGAAACCAAATGGACCCGCAAGGGTCCATTTGGTTTCATTTTTACGTTCTCAAGAGTTACATCTGGTTAACCAACTTAACTGGGGACCACCTGGAACCTGGGGGGGCAAGTGACCATGACCTGAGGGCAAGTAGAACCTGACTTGCACTTGCCCGATGGGCAAGTGCCTCGGAGACCTTAGTGTCAACCCCTGGTCTACATACAGTACACACAACCAGAGGTCGGACAGGAACCCCCTTGAGAGGAGAGGCTAGAAGCCGTATATGTTTGGACATTTTAAGCACCAACTCATAACATGTTTTCCTCTACCGTCAATCTGTCATTCCCATTTTAGGCATGCGTGTGTGTGCATGCATGGGCGGATGCTTCCAGCTTTTGTAAGGGGAAATCAAAGGCAAAAAGCTTGAGAAACAGTGTTCTCGGGACTATACACCGAGTCAATCCTGGGAGAGGGCATTAAATTGATTTCAACTGACACTTAAATGTAAATTGCCAGCATTGACCTGCGTACTGCTGTCTGTCTCCGTATATTTCAGGAACCAGTAAACTATATGCAATATTATAACACTGCATCTAAGTAGAAAAGTGAGAACTCCAGTGTCCACCAGACTGGAAAACATTTAAAAATGTGGACCCAAAGTGAAATAAAATGTGCAGTATATCTCACCTATAAATGTGTCAGGTCTTGTACATGTATACGTCTGTAGTCCATATAATATGAGAACTGTTCACCAACCCACCAATTTCAAATTCAACACACATTCCACAACACCACAGGAAAAGAACTGCCCAGCCTAGAATTGAATGAGTGCCGTTTCATGAATGTATCAAAAGTCAAACCTTCCTATGATATGATATGACAACTCCTATTCACCTCATCTTGCTTAAAGGGGGTGCTGTGATTTTTGTATTTTTTCTAATTTTGTACATGTTTAAGAGGTGACAGTATGTAAATACACCCCTTGATGTGTTTTTTATGTACAATGATGTCTTCCCTTTGTATTTAGGGTTTCTTCCTGGGGGCTGAAACCTTTCCAGTCAAACGTGCCAATGAAAAAAACTTCAATATAGGACATCACGTGCTCAGCCCCTCCCTTAACCCCTCCCCCTTTATCATGCAACTAAGGCTGTGGGTGTGGCTTCAGTTCAGGTGGATCTCCACCCATCACCACCCACCAGGCAAACCAGGCATACTTAATGAACTGGTAGGGTGGAATTATAAAAATGACAGTTTAACAAACACTGTACACTCTTACTTTTCATATAACATTAATACATGATGATTATGTTTTAGGGTAGAAAAAATCTGGGCACTCCATATTTGAGATTCCCACATGATCAGAACAACCACCCCTTACAATGTTTTGGTAGACCTTACAGGCTCACCGGTCTTGAAGTGTCCGTCCGGTCTCATGGCTCGGCAAGGCTTACTAGACGTTAGACTGGAGTAGTCAAACTGCATAATTTGAGATTTTCACATACATCTGCTATCTGGCTGTGTGTGGCAGGTGCTCTATCTACCGCCTGCCTCTCCTTCATTGGCAAAACTGCCCCTTTAACAACAAAAACAAAAAGAAAACAGACCATCAGGTAACCGCCCTCTGTGTGTAAATGCCCACAGTACCACAAGGGCACATAAGAGAGCATCAACATTTTTTATTGCTTTCTCTATGAAGCATACATGAATGTGAAATTGCCCATTGGCACAGGCAGGGGCTAATGAAGCAGATTTGTCGATCTTCCCAAATTGAAATTGTTTATTTTGGCTAATATGAGGGTATCCAAACATCTGGTCTATTGAAAGGGCAGCGTGTGGGACGAGATCTGGAAATAGGCTGTATTGTCGACGACTGGACAACTTCCCCCAGCTGGATACCTGAGCATGCATTTCAGCCTACTTACTTTAATGAGACACTGTACAATTTGTATTATGGGCTAAATGGATAGCCAGCATGAGTTACATCACAGACACAGAGAGCTCCAGACTCTTCATAACCAGAGGGCACAGACAGTTTGCTAACAAAAAGTGAAACCAGATATCAGATTTTTTTTTATCAGCAGCTTTATAAAAGCTGCTGGTATGTTGTCAGAAACTCTGGAGTTTTTGAATGGATGTGGATGAGAAATAAAAATGGCTGTTGCGGAAAAGTGCCACAAAGACCTGCGTCCTGAGGACGCACGGCCTTGCGGCAAAAAGACGCTGCCTACAAATGTGCGTCACCCGGCAGTGATAGACACCAGTCAATGGAACAGAAGCAGCTAGCAGCTTCTTCACCGTATGTCCACAGCCATCTAGTGGAAGAGTTGCAACATTGAGGGGTTGGAAACTGAGCGCACAAGCTGCTGTTCATGCAGCCTGAATAGGGACAACGTGGAGTTGGAAATACAATTTGTTTTCAACGAGGGCGACGCAAATAAGAGCTATTTTAGGCATGTATGAAACATGGCAACTGTTTAAAAGTATTGTACAGTAACACCTAAAGATGCTGTACTATAGCTACAAAACTACAGCTACAAACGAAATCAAGGGATTTAAGATCATTAAAGCTGGGCTGTTGCCTGAGTTGAATGCATTTCTGCCTAGTTGTCACAGTTCAATATAGGTCTATGTGGAGCACTAGCTCAATACACTTTTGAACAGGAGTGTCGTAACTCGGTCTCACTTTGGCTCTGCTGTGCGTCTACTCCCAAAGCCTTGGAAGTACCGTATTGTCCCGAATATAAGACGACTCGGTTATAAGACGACCCTAATTTTTCAAGGGAAAAAACATAGTCTTATATTCAGGCTAATAGGGTAATTCAAAGAGCCGCACTTTAGAGTGTCAAAAGTCCGACGTCCATCCTGTAGTGTGTCCAGCGGGTAAGTCATGCTGAAGAGTAGTTCTGATTGCCAATTGGCTGGTCGTCTCTGGAATATGTGACAGGGTGTGAGCACACAATGGCGGACAAAGTCTGGCGTCTTTTCCACCATTTTTGGAGTTTTGAATGGATGTGAATGGCCGTTGCAGTGCTGCAAAGACCTGTGTCCAGGGGAAGCATGGCCATGCGGCACCTTGCCGCAACAACCATTTTTATTTCCCATCCAGAGCCATTCAAAAACACGTCACGTGACCTCAAAACACTGCGTCCAAAGTCGACAGTTTGCAGTATGGCTTGTCCAGCGCTACAGCCTGACAACATAACCTTGAGATGCTTCATAAGGTTTGACATCCCATTGGCTGCTTCTAGCCAATGGGATACAAAGCTACCTAGGCAATGGGAATTCAAGGCTCATTCAGGGGTCACCAACATATCTGTTTTAGATAATATAGTGTAGAACCAGCATAAGGCCTGCCTACTTTTTCTAAAAATCCAGTGCATTTGTTATTATTTTTGAGGGGTTCTAGCCCCTCCTATATTCTTGTCCACAAACATTAATTGCCACTGACAATTGAGAATTTACGTTGTGTCTGAGCAAATTGGCTATTTTGTGTTAACAAACATTAAATGCCTCTAATGGTGAATTTAAAATTCACGCCAGGTAAATGAGCAAATTGGCTTTTTTGTTGCAACAATTACATTCAATTCAAAGAGCTTTATTGGCATGGGAAAACATATGTTTACATTGCCAAAGCAAAAAAGCACAACACAACAGTACCACAATCAAATTAAAACAAGTGAGTTCAGTAAAGAAATTCACACAACCATGCATTCCATGCAGTGGCCCTATAGCCTAGTTCAGCCCATAGACCCTCCGCTCAGAGTCTGACAATCAGGACAGGTGTAAAAAGGTTACAGGCCATGCTATCACACATTCAACTAGTGTATGATCTTGAGACTTTGTTTTCTTGACTTTGTCTTCTGGACAGGTAATGCTTGGCAACACAAAAGGACAGCCAAGTCTGGCTCCCAGTCATGCACGCTTTAGGATAATAATTATAATTTGTTATTTGGTCAACATCCTAGGAACAATCGTTCTTTTGTGCCTTGGATTTTGTCCATTGGGTGTCTCTCTAGGTCGTCCTCAGCTCAGACAAGCCCTCCATCGTCGCTTCCAGTCTCAAGGACAAAATATATCCACCCATAATGTCCCCTCTGAGAAGAGCTACGGAGTGGGCAACAGGCCAATCCATGTACAACCATTGTGAAATGGTAGACAGTTTTTATTGCTACACAAGCTCCAAGGACAGCATTGTGTTTTGTCCCCAAAAATTGAGACTACAACAAGACAGGCAGACAATTATCTTGCCTCGACCATACTAATATAACACTGCATGGATAGGAAAACTTCTGTCACCAGCAGATTCATGTCTGGCCGCATCAAAGCTGTGTAATAATGTCATGTCTTCTGATTTAATCATATACCCAAAAAGTAATGCTGCCCAGGCTACAGTACCTGAAACCTGAGTGTAGACATCATGACCCACTGTATTTAAATGCCTGGCCACTGGTGATTTCTCATCACTGTTCAGGATGGATGGAGTTTTGATTTCCCTTGTGGATTTCCCACACATAACACAACCCACAGTGGCATTTCAAAAGATGGTTTTGTTTTGCATGAAATCCTTGACAGAATATATATTTTTACCAGAATGTGGATGTAAAAATGCCTCACTTTTAATCATGCCATTGCAATGTATGTATACAAATGACAGGGGAAATTACCAGTGGTTAGAACTGACAGAAAGTGTTGAGTGGGTCTGCGCTGAAGTGTGCCTCCAAGTCTTTGGACATCTTGTCAGCAAATAAAGGCATTTCTCTGAAGCCCTAATCACACAGGCTGCATAATATAGCGGCACAATATTGATGCACGTCAAGTGCTGCCCGTCAACGCCAACAGAATGCGGTGTTTGCCTTGCATCTGACAACACTGTACAGTTGCAATAATAATTTTTAAAAATAACACCTGTGTGAAGTGAGTGGTGCAACTATAAAGGGAACTGCTTCATGGATTATTCTATAGCAGGGTGAGTGGAAAAGTGTTCTGTCGTAGCGGTTAGTGATTTATCGTAGAGCTCTGGGGTATGAACGGCGGAGCGGGGTTGGGAAGGAGCGCTTGTTTTATCCGCCGGCTACTACTAGTAGGGCGGGGCGAAGCATAGTTTTACTGAGGTTATGTTTAGGGTTAGTAACCGCATAAAGCATCGTCTAACTCTAACCCCAACCTAACCCTAAACACAACCCCAATAAAACTAGGCTATGCCTAAACCTAATCGTAACCCTAAACTTAACCTCAGTAAACCTATGCCTAAACCTAACCTAACCCTAACCATAAAGACACAACCCCAATAAAACTAGGCTATGCCTAAACCTAATCCTAACCCTAAACTTAACCTCAGTAAACCTATGCCTAAACCTAACCTAACCCTAACCATAACCTCAGTAAAACTTCCTTCGCCCCGCCCTACTAGTAGTAGCCGGCGGATAAAACAAGCGCTCCTTCCCAACCCCGCTCCGCCGTTCATACCCCAGAGCTCTACGATAAATCACTAACCTGTCGTAGCTGATATGATAGCAAAAAGCACAGAGACAGGGAAACATTGTGGCACTCCCTATGGATGTGAATGGAAATGGTTTTGGCTCTGTGTTGGTGAAACCATCCTCAACGTGTGATTCAAATTTGGGGTGGATTGAACATTCCGTTTGTGGCATTCTAGGTAAAACAAGCCCCTCCAACAAACTTTGGATGGCAATTATTTCTGAACAATATGGACTGTCAAATTTCTGACTATGCTGTATTAATTGGAGAGGGCCAGAGATCATCTGTACTATTTTTGTGAGATTCGGTCAAAATCTGGAGGTGGAGGCAAAAATGTAAAGGAAATTCAAAATGGCGTGCAAATGGCGTCACAAATGGGCGTGGCCTACAGCATATGGGGAAATGTGGCATGGCCCCATGAATGCAGGGAAATAATTTTGATTTTATGACTTACAGTTCAAAAGTTGTATGTAAAGTTTGCCACCATGATGCAGACCAATATAATTATTAATTTATTTATTTTAGAAATTATTATAAACTTCACCTTCAAGTCTTGTAACCTTTGCCCTTACGGCCTCAGAGGAAGAAAATTGGGGAGGGCTGTTTTGACGCCTGCCATTCACAGCCTTTCAGCCACCTAGTCCCGCATTTATTTAGTTGGGTCCGTGGGATTTTGTAAATTGTATCCATCCGTAATTGCATTACCATTTCACATGGAATTTGACCTTTCCTGGCAACCTCATATTCAAAGAAATCTCCATTGATAGGAGGGGATGTTTGGCACCGGCACTAAATTGTACTTGATTGTATCACACACTATTTATGCCTCATTTCCTGTTTGTCTTGTCATAACGCTGAGGTATCAGGTGGAAACACGTCCGTTGGTCTATGAGGAAAATAACAAACATGTCAGCATGTAGGCTATTTAACTCAGTCATTTCCCTCACCTTATTGTGTCATTGTTATAGACCATAGCAACAGAGGAAGAGTGAGCGAGTGGGAGAGACATTAGCCAGTTTAAGATAGCCCTCCCTGCGACTTTGACAGAACAGGTGTGCTCCGTCTCAGTCGCCACAGAAGAAAGCGGGTGACGCCGACGGAGTCCATCTCTTCCACTAGCGTCTCTAGTTTCCATGGTGACAGTCCTCTGCAGCGTATCTCGTTCATGTTGTTAACAAGGCGTCAAAAGCTGCACTTTGCTGTCGAAGGACATGCTTCGACTGCTGTGACGTTTATATACTGTATATCGGCCACCAAATCATTCGCGGGATGCGCCGTACGTCGGGGGCGTACGTCTAAAGCAGCAGATACCAGTGTTGTCCAGCAGTTGTCGCTAGTTGTCAGTAAACAGATTGTGCTGTACATCTCTATTCCTTTACGGGTGGGAGGGGAGGACTTATATCATATGTTGTAATATGTAATATATTATTCTTTGATTCAAGTAATACGTAATAACTAATAACCATGGTGCCAACCCCTTAACCCTGTGTCTGATCACTGGTTAGATTGATATATTCACCATGTCAACCCATTACCCATGTGCCAGATCTGTTGTTAGACTGGTATAATTGCACATAATAACACAAATAAGGGCTGATAGTGATACCTTTCGATACTATACAGTATTTGCCCATACCGATATGACAAAGAAGGGCCAATTCGATACTTTCAATACCGGTACAGCAGGGGTGCCCAAAGGTAAATTGCGATCTGCCAGTAGCTCACAAAGGCTGTGCAGGTAGACCACATGAAATAACCCTAAAATTATACAGTTTATATCTTTATCTGCCATGTACAACGTATGTTATTTCAGTATGTTGAGCTAATAACCTGAAATTCAAAGGCTCAGAACACTTAAACAGCACCTTCTTGTTTCTTTTATGCCATTTCCAACATTTCAGGCTAGATTCAATGCCCTCTAATTTCTCTAACGGTTGGAGTTGAGGTGGAGAAAGAGAGAGAAGAATGATTATTGTAAAGAAATGGTAATACTCAATGACCCCTGGAGGTTTCATTTGTTACGCACAAACATGTTGCTTCTGGATATAATTCAAAACGGTGGGAGATGTATTGAACAGAACAGAGCTCATCAACATACTACATTGTTGCTCATAAGGAGATGCGTAATGTGCAATGACTTTCCTGTTTGTATTAGGTCAAGCAGGGAATAAGTTATAGGCTACCTGTTGAAAGTATGTTGCATGAAATACCATAAAACTATGGGGAGGATTATTTGTGAATCAGGCATTATAATATAGTACGTTGTAGCAGATTTTGCTGAGCTGGTAAATTTGAAAGGGCATACCTGTGGTACAGTATTGGGACATCCCTAGTACTAGTGCCACCAGCGAGACCAGCCATAGGTTCTAGATTGTTTAACTTGAAAAGGGTGCATTTCAAAGGATTTTAGTAGAGTCACAAGGAAAATATTGTATTTCAAATAGTAGTCTGCGAAGTTAAATTTCCAGGCACCAAAACAAGAAGCACTTCTCTACGGTGGATAATGGAGTTATTTTAATGATTTTGGGGCCCATATATTGGATGCCATCTCGAAAACATCACATTTCGCATGGTCAAACTTTGGTAAACATTTAGTATGTTATTAAGGACACCTAATACTACAAAAAAGAAACCTTCTGTTGCATTTTTTAGGGTAAGGTGCTTTTTCTTCATAAATGCACTTGCCTATACTTTTCCCACCAGCCTTCACCACGCACCATATCTACTGTATGTCTCATACTAGTGGGAATCATCGCTTGGCCAAGCAAGATAATGGGCTTATGTCCTATCTGTCACCAGGGATTTCTCAGAGGAACAGTATGGAGACAACCGCTCAAGCCACTGCAGATGTGTTATATTATAGTTATATTGTAATGTAATAACATGCTATTCCATACAGATGACTTAAAATAACATTTGATTGATTTAAATGAGTTCCAGGTACTGCTAAATGTCTTTTCTGAGTGTAAATTGACCATCAGCTTTTCATTCTTATGACAGGAAAATAATTACCACCACAGTAACCCTATGAACCCACTATGTGAGGTTCAAGTAATTAAAATGCTGAGGGTGCTTACATACCAAGACCATACATACATGCTTTTGTTAACGCTATGGTCTGGACTCTGTGAACAGAACACATAATTGGAACAGAGACCACAATACTCTGCTTTATGTCATAACTAAAGCTTCAACACAATGCCAAACTAACTAATCATTTCATTCGCCAATTAGTTCTGACAGAATATTTATGTCCACTATGGTTCATTGACCCAAACATTCACTGGGTGTCTGGAGAAAAAGTGACTCAAACCAGTGCCAATCCATTGTTATCCATTGAAATGGCTGAGGGTTAAACAGTGGCTCAAAGGTTAGCCAAGAGCAACATCGGAATACGGCAAACCGTGAAAAATGGCATTGGCCACGGCATACAATTGTCATCGGGCACCCTGGACGTTTCTACGGCATGAAACTTAACCATGGGAAAGGCATTGCTTATACATCGATCACTGCTATGACATAGCTACTATTTAACTATACCATTCACAAGCAATATTTTAAGCAAGTATTGAGATAAGGAATTGATGAATTAAACGTACACCAGTTATATTTCAGCTGAAGTAATTCAGTTTACCGCACAATTCCTCTCTTATTATCTCCACCAGGTTGGAGCTGCTGGGCGAGGAGGGGATCATTTTTTCTCTCCCCTGTGAGAACCTATCTGACTGTGAGCAACTAATCTCGGCCACCGCTGGACCAATCTGCGTGAAACCTTTTCAAATTGGCCTCATAGGGTCGTATTATAACACGCCACTTCACATTTTGGCGCATAACACTTCAAGCATAGGTTGTAAAAAATTAAAAAAAGAAAAGTAGCACCGTCTGTCGTACAGATTCTGTTTCCCTCCCACAGTTTAGTCATGTCCTCACGGCTACACAGCATGACACAGCCCTGGGTAGACAACCTGAACCTAGTATTGGCAAAGACCTGTGCTCTGAGGAGCATGTCAGGGCCGGATCTAGGCATGGGCATGGGGGGGCAATAATGCCCTGGCAGCCACACCAAATATGATGCCATGCAAAACAACCCAAATTTTCGAATCAAAGTGTTTACAATTAAAACGATTTGAAACACTACTATACATGCACATGCACAGCATAGCCAACAACTGATGTCATTATTGATGCTTACTTGCCTAATAAAAGTCCTGTAACCGAAAATGGTATGGGTGCGGCTTCCTCGCACGTGGTGCGAAGCGACACCTTCGATGAAGCCGCCCCATGCCATTTTCTCCTGCCCCCCCAATTGGGAAATTTTACACCTGGAGCAACGTAAGATAAGAATGTGTCATTGACTCCACTCATTCCATGGATAGCTGCACTCAGCACTGAATGTCTACGTGTGCCAAATATTTCTAGCTATCATGGTATCTTTCTTTCAGCAATTTAGGATTGAATGGTTCGTGTATATTGCTGTTCATACAAAACCTTTTATCTGGCCATTCGGCGCATTAACACCCTCTGTCTTGTGTATTGTTCCCTTTCAGGATTTCGGTGTGTGATGAAGACAAATTTCGCCACAATGAGTTCATTGGGGAAACACGAATTCCCCTCAAGAAGCTCAAACCCAACCAAACAAAGAACTTCTACAACTGCCTGGAGAAACAGCTACCTGTAAGTGTGCTTCATTGTCGGCATGACTTGATGACTATTATTCATTTCCTCCAGGATGACTGGGCGGTAGCACTTACTGAAACCAAAAACTATGATGAAAATCATTTACATCATGACTGAGAGTGCACTCAAACCATAGTCTTATTCATTCTGAACGCCATAAGAGGACTGTGACCATCTGAGTGATCATACAGTGCCACTATACAGTGTAGTGTTTCTATGAATATGGAGAAATGCATACATGCCAACATTTGAAAATATTTTTGAGTAGCAAATTACCGCGGCGCGGCGCGGCACGGCACTGCGGCGCGGCGGCGCAGCGGCGCGGCGGCGCAGCGGCCCGACAGCGCGGCAGTGCAGCGCACATTGCAAGGCACATTTGTATGCCTATATTAACTTCACATTCTCACTTATCATGGAGGTATGTTTCAGTAGATTTTAGCCCAATAGAAGTTGGGTGCCCCCAAACATTGAAATCCATGACACTGATTCAATACTATTAAATCAGCTGTAATAGCATGAGAAAATGTTACTGACTAAAACACTAATGAATAGTGTTTTAGCCAAACAGCATATCCACCTGCAGCAGTAAAGTTATCAAATGCTGTTAAATAAGGAGAATTTGTTAAAGTATTGTTAAGGGTTTTGGACCAACGTGCTAATAACAGGGATTAAAGCAAAAAAAATCCTGAGCCTTTCCAAACTATATCTCTATAGCGTTGGCTTCAAATGTGTATCCACACACACACACAACACACACACACACACACACACACACACACACACACACACACACCTTTGAGTCCAAATGTACCTATTCCATTTGTACACACTCAGGAAAAAGGCCCTAAAAGAAAAAAATATTAACATGGTAAAATAGGTTTCACCATGTTAATTTCTCCATTTCTAGGAGACAGAATGGGGGAACCACACAACACAACATCAATCAGGTGTATTTAACAACATAGTAATATGTTGGAAATGGGTGGAATTCCCTTTTTTGGGTGGAATTCCCCTGGCTTTCAGCTATAGACAAATCAACGTGGGTTCTCTCTCTCCCACACGCGCGCGCGCACACACACACACACACACACACACACACACGATCGTTATTTATTGTTTCAACTATCTTGAAGTTCTTTTGCTTTTCTCGTGCTTATCAAAAGCTTGCTGAACGAAATCCTTTATCCCTGTATGAAAATGCAGTTTTATCGACTAGATTTGGATGCTAGCGGCATAGCCCATTTAGCACATCTCGCAGTCGCTGCGTTCGCCAAGGGGAGCACATGCCGTGCCTCCCCGACCAAAGAGACCTCTGGATCGGAGAGACTCGGCGCCCCGTCCCCGTTTAGTTCACAAAAATAATTCCTTAATGGCGCTTTCTTCTTTGACATTTTGACGAGAGTCTGGCTAAGTTAGAAGATGAACGTGTCAGTAATAGCCTAGCGAAGTGCATGGGAGGACGCACTCAGAGCATATGCACTCTGTTCTGTTTGGCTACAACACTGAGTAACAAAACATAGAAGAGACGTATTCTGATTTTCCCTTCCACCCACAACATAGAGACCAGATGTGGTCTCTATGTTACTCTATGGGCTACAACGGCTAATGTATCCACAAGACACGGTGTGATTGGCCAGTCGGGGCAGAGCCATGTAGTGTCAGAGATGCGACATTGGGGGGTCAGACACTGAGCGCTGGAGCTGCTCTTCATGCAGCCTGAATAGGGACAAGCTGGAGTTGAAATACATTGTTGACGTAGCAGAGTCGCCATTGGACTGGCCCCATGAAGTGAACGGAGTTTGAGTTTGGTTGCGCTCTTTGCGTATTTTTAAGTGATTAATCGTAGCAGCGTAGTATGAGGTAAAAAAACGTAGCTGATACGAGAAATGCGTACACGTTGGGATGAATATGGAGAAATGCAATCACTAAATCATAACGGTGAACATTGGAATCATTTTAGTCTACAAATGCTTTATTGGCCCTCAGTCCCTACCAGTGTTGGGCAGTAACTAATTTTAGATTACATATTACTGTAATGTTATTACTTTTGCTCCAAAAAGTAAAGTAACGAGATTACTCTGCAAAAATGGGTAATAAGTAACGCATTACTTTGCAAGTAACGCCAAGTTACTTGTTTAAAATTAGCTTGTTGTTGCATGCAAAAATATGACAGATTTACAAGCTACTATAACAACAGAGATGTGGACTAGATTGTAGATCCAGTCAACACGCAGCATCCTGCACACAGTTATGTACACTACAAATCGCTTTCTGCTATATTTTGTATTTATTTTTAAATACAAGACCTCAACTGTCTTTGAAAACAATTGTGAAAAAGTTGAGAACTTCGGAAAGTAATAACGTAATATGTAATATATTACTCTTTGATTCCAGTAATAAGTAAAGTAATGATATTACTTTGTCTAAGGGGTAACGAGTAAAGTAAAGAAGTTACTTTCCTAAGTAATATGGACCAACACTGGTCCCTACTACCCTCATTCTGTAGCTGAGATGTGGTCACACAGATATACCATTCCACAAGGAACATTGCACATTGTATCCAAAAAGTAAAGGTCTGATTTTAGTTAAGGACAACAAAACAAAAAGGTAAGCAACGTTATAGCGGAAATCTGCCGTTTCAGCAACGCAGTGGAACGGCGTCTGTGTTGTGAACTCATCTCGGAGATACAGAATGAGCGTACGGGTCTGAGGGCACATATGGGGCCAACTGTGGCTGAGCTTGTCTTCTTAGATATACCTGGGGCTCAGAGGACAAAAGGATATAGTGCATTTTATCATTCTCTGTTACTACGTGGCTGCTCGCTGGTCCAAGCCCCAAATTGATACACAGATACACATGCAAATAATAACCGTTGCTACTATACAATCCGTGTGTGTGTGTGTGTGTGTGTGTGTGTGTGTCCACTATACAGTCTAGAATGAAGAGCAATGTATAGCACTGAATCATGATCTATAACAAATGTATTACCTGTACTTTGGCAATACTTCTATCCAAGACAGCCAGCCCTTCGTCTGTGAATGAATCAGCAACTGCATATCCACTTAAACCATTCTGGCTCAAGGAATAGAAAAGGCCAGGTCCAGTCCAGCTCCTAACAATAGCCCTGAATATACTGTCACCTAGCCTATCATTAACACAAAGAATGGACTCATAATTATATGTAATTGCTTCGGCTACAAGGTCTTTCTTGTACGGGAGATTTTTAGTGGGATTTCTTGGCATTAAACGTAAAAAACAACCTCATTGAACTAGGCTAGAGTATAAAGCAGTGAAACTTTGTATAGGTGTTTATCCCGTCCCGGGAATCGTCTCCTCACTGCTCACTGACATCTGCTCACTGCCTTCACTTGCTCAATAAAGATTGAATAGGCAATGTTACGTCAAGGACCTTCTTCAGGCATTATGCTGGCAAATAGAACCAACATCATTATGTACAACTAGCAAGGTCGACAACTCACCACTCATCATGCACGCGTTCATTAGTGGCAATAGGCTCACCGTGAACCCCTCCTACAGTAGATCACACAGGAAGTAATTTAACCCCAATCGGAAATGCATCTGCCTAATACATCTCGAAAGTACAAAAGTTTCATTACTCATGTTAATAGTAATCTGATTAAGCCAGTAATTGACTTACTTGAAACCCTTAAACCTAACACTATACAGAGGATAAACAGGCTTCTACTACAGCAACACAGCAAGAACCGGGACACATGGCCAAAGCAAAGAGGCAAGCCACACTCCAACATATGACATTTAACCCACGCAGTTGGTACGGACGATGCACGACGGTGCCATTTGATATCACAGCCCTTGAAATATGCAGCAGTCTTATAATGTTGCTATGTCATATACCGCTTACACGCAGGCAGATGACGCGAATTTTGTCAGAACTCACCGTTAGTGGGAGCCCTGGCCTTCAAGTTCTCACAGTCCGGTGGCATACTGTACACTACAGTATATGACCTGTGGAGCAGGGGTTGTCTTGTAATGATTTACTAAAGAAAAGGAGAAACAGAAAAGGGAAAGAAATGTTACAAAAAAAAATACTGTACATATACAGTAACACAGTGTCATATTTCACAGATCAAGTATGTTAGGAAACATTGGGCACATGATTCCAGTTCCTGAATTGCCACATATATTTAAAGGCTTCATGACATTACTTTTCAATTATTGAATTTGCAGGGGTTTTTTTTGCATCACAAACAGCAGGAAAATCAGAACACTACCCATGCCTGGTTTAGCAACATACAGGGTAAAGTTCCTAATAAAAGCATGATTACTTGTGCATCTTACCATATATTTAATCTATTGTCCCTGTGGACTGGTGTGTTATAGGCAAAATGTCTGGACAAATTAAGCAGATCAGTGAATATTTTAATATGTTGTCTCTGTGGACTTGTGTATGTAGGCAAAATGTCAAGACATATTAAGCGGAGGATCAGTGAACATGAGTTCAATCACCAGAAATGATCAGGGTTATCATCATCCCTCTGCAGTTCATTTTAAGGAATTAACCTTTATTTCTACACTGTGTAGACGCATTAACTGTGAGGTTTCAGCAATTATTTTTAATGAGCACCTCACAGCGACACTCTGTCGTTCCTCAATCTGAGACTCAATTCCGAGAAAAACGTAGCCAAAATGTTGCTTGTGTTTTTAATTGAAGGTGGTTTGGGGAAACATTTAATTGATGGACCACAGCACAAGCAAGCGTTGCTTACCGAAGGTATATGGTAGATACTGTAGGTCTATAAGAGAGGCTATTGTGAATAATGAATACTTTTGGGTATTCAAAAATATTGCGTCATGATAGGCTGGTACTGTAGATCTGCTATTGTGGAAATCTTTGAATACTGTACACTAAAGCAACCATTTTAACTCAAAGCTTTGCTTCTGGGGTGCCCAGGCAGAAAATATCTTAGATGGGGGTCCGTGGCCAAACAAATTGAGGGTCCTTGAAAAGGTTTGATTGAAACTGACATTGTAGAATCTGCCTCACATCTTAAAGGTTTGAGCAATGTGTATCCTACTGTATACACACACATTACAACCTCTCACCTCTCAGACTGAACAATTACTGATGAGATGTTGTAATTATATGCTGGCTATTCCCCTGATGTTGCCCTTTGTTCTGATTCTCTATCAGGCTGCACTATGCAGATCTATTTCTGATTGAGGTCAAATGACGTCCTATGATGCATTATAGAAGTTCACTGTGTGGGTGTGCCTATTGCCACTAATGAATTGTATGTCACTGGATCCTTTAATCAGTGAGATTTGCCAGAAGAAAATCCAAGACCACGTGCAGCAGATCAGTATGTGTCTAGCCTTTTATTGTCGTTCACTCCCAAACCTGGTCTAGGATTGGGAGGGAATTATTATGTATTGAAATTGTGCAGGGAAATCTCAGTATGTATGTATGTATGTATGTATGTTTGTTTTTGAGGCAGGGACCCCCAGAGATGCAGAATGCCAGCTGCCCTGAATACTGACAATATCAGCTTTCCAGTGACAACCATTTACTTAACCACCATTTGCCACAGGGCACTCCTCAGTTTGAAATAAATTTTGCTCACCCGGTGGCATCCAAATCTGGAATGATGTGACTTTTACATTAAATCACCTTGCAAGATTAATTGCTCAGAGGAACAAACTCACAAGTGCGCCTTGTGCTGTATGTGATCACTAATTTTGTTTGCATGGATGCCGCCATGCTCTGACCACCGTAATCGTGTTTTCTTAGCAAATGGCTCTGATCTACAGCATCCCGTCTTGCCTTTAGTTGAAAGGATGTTTTAACAACCTTTTATCTTTTTTGTTTGTTGTCATTTTTTTCTCTCAATGTTATGCAATTTCAATGCACCTGAAATGGAAAAATATACCCTAGTAAAAATCAATTTAAGAAGCAAAAACACACCAAGTTCTAACCCTGGCTCTAATAGCAGCCAAATTGGCTGCTGATCTGCTAACATGCAATAGACATAATTGGCTCTGGTTTCTCCCAAATAGGACAGCTTGCCAGATTGCCCACAGGAACTTGTATACCTTGTATGCCATCTCACAACTGAAACAGTGTGCCCCCACATTACTAGCGCCATTTCCTAAACAATTAACACTATGTAAATTCAATTATGTTTTAGTGATATTGTTCTGGTTGTAACTTGTTACTGTACATCATTCAGGTGAAGAAATCACAGACTGTGGCTTTATAGTGTTTGCTTTTATATGAAATATCCAAGACGATTAGGGTTTTATGGAAGATGTTTCTTTCTGGAAATAAAGCTAGTTCGACCACAAATGCTCTAATCCTAAAATAAGCAAACGTCGCCTATTCTACAAGCTCTCAATGCGTCACAGCTTGTAGAATAGGCTACTTTGGCATATTCACTTATCCTTAAATAGAGGAAATGCTGGCACTTCGAGAATTTAAATGACGGAAATCAGTTGTGACGACTGAGAACTTTAATCCATGCCTCTACATCCTAGGCTCAGGATGATGCTGCTCAACTATGACAGTCATAGAGACTGAATCATGGACCACAATGGAGTGAAACTCCAGGTGTCATTCTTCACATGAAGATTCAGCAAATTACTTTTTTATGCATTTGGATGCTGTTCCTTCGCTTTTCTGACTATGAAACAGTCCAAACTTTTTTTTCTCATTTATTTCCAGGATGGAAATGGATATGATGGAGGATGGAGGATATGAATCAGTCTACCTCCTGTGATATTAGTCATGGCAGCGCTTGCATTACAGTGTGCTTTAGGGGTTACAAGCAAAAATGTTTAAGAGACCCTCTTTGTAAAAGTTAAAACAAAAATGTTAACTGTCCAACACTTACCAGTATTGTCTTTACCAACAGCATGATGATGGGTGTCTCTGCCATCTGCCATCTGACTGCATCTATGGAAATAGAGGATGTTATTAAATAGACCATTTTGTGATTTTATTCATTGTTTGCAATGTATTATGGCAACACAGTGACATGGACACAGTGACAAGTATAGCTCTACATTCACTCAGTAATTATTATTTATATGAGTTCTCCTTGTCGCTCCGACTTCATAAAAGGTAGTGTAAGTTAGTGTTAGCTCTATTATTGTGATAGTACTCATTGATATAGTATCTCTTCAACTTGTCATTAAACACATTTTTTGCATTTTCAGAAACTAAAAATGAAACTGGGCTAGCATTTTTATCCAATCGGGTTAGAACACAGATTCAACCATACAAGGATTGTAAGTGATGACACTGAGCAGACACATCTTTAACTGGAACGCTATGGAAATTGAGCTCATAAATACCTACTATGTTTTCATTGGATGAATATTTTCACCTACTCTTAAAAAAATATATATATATATATATATATACCAACAGAACAGAAAACACATTTTCAGCCAATTTTATCCAATCAGAAGTGCATAATGTTCCAGTTTCAATGTTGTCTGTCACCAACTCTGTACAGGTGATTGCATACAATTGGTATACCAATTCTCAATTTTAATAAATTGTCAACTCACAAGTCTCAAACCAACTCATGAATAGACTTTTCTGTTTAGCATCAATTATAGAGCTATTTATTACTTATTGAATAATACACCCCTCCTAAACATCATTTAGGAGGGGTTTCTGAGTGTGTTCCAGAGTAAAGCCAGGAGCTATCCATGATGACATAACAGAATCTGTAGTAGAATTGCTGGCATCAAAATATACCTGTAGATGACAATGACTAACTAAAACATGTGAAAATGTACTAGTCTGGTCTTTACCCCGGGCCCTAAACAATGGTGGATTTGGCCACCCTGAAATACCTGTGCTGTGGCATAAGGCAGGGGTTTTCTGCCAGTGGTCCAAGGACCACCAGTGGTCCTTGAGAGGATTCCAGTTGGTTAGAGTGTAAAATGAACCAAACGGACCCAGTAAGTTAAATTATATATTAAGTTAAAGAGCTGTTATTTTTGAACGTTTTGCCAGTTTATCTGTCCTAAATTGTGGACACAAACACCTTTGGGTTAGAGTGGTGGTCCCAAAGGTGTTTGTGGTGGTCCATGGCTAAAATGCAGAATAAATAGTGGGCCCTGGTATGAAAATGGTTGAAAACCACTGGCATAATGTGTAGTAGTATCTCAATTTATATCTGCAGAAAAAAAATCAAAGAGTCGCATTGTAGTGGGGTAGTAAGTACAATGTAAAAACACCTCGAATTGTACTAAACTTAATGCATAGGTTACTAATAGTAAAGGACTATTTGTGAATGGACATTAGGCCTATTTGACTACAGTAAAGTAAAGTTGACTGACTAGACTACAGTAGGCCTACAGTAATTTTAACTCTCAGGCTGTCGATAGGCCTACTCCTATGGGTCTATATTTTCCCACCGGGACAATTTTGCCTTTGGGGGGGGCAGCTGGTAAACCAGATGTAACTCTTTGAGAGCGTAAAAATGTGAACGTGAATTAGCTCAACTTAGTCTACACAACTAGAGAATGTAGAAGATTAATGGTCATTTTGATCCAGGCGAGCATCTATCACATTCTAGTGCATTTTGGAAGTGCCACTAGTGCATTTTGGATCTTGTCCAGGCCACTAGGTGGCGCAGGCCACCGGGAAAACTCCCTGTACTCCAGATGGCCAATCCGCCCCTGTCTCAGGCTGTCGATAGGCCTACTGATATGGGTCTATTATTGCGTGTTTTAAAAACTTGATATTTACTTACGATAATAACTTACCATTCACCAACATTGTCTCGTGCACCACCTGTGTTGTTGGTCTGTCTGATGACAAAACATTATCCCGCAGAATGCGAACGAAAATAAAAGCCTGGGACTGGTACCGTTCTGAGAATAGGCAGCTCACTGACATTCAACAACTATAGGCCTACTAGCTCTTCTGTCTCTCCAACTAATTCTGCTACCACCCACCTTTTTCCTGTTTATTTATTTTTTCGTTTTGTATTTCTCCAACATTTGCAACGTATAACTCATAACTGCCCACACAAAACGCACTGTAACTGCCTGCGTGCGCATTATTACACCTTGACCTGCCGTGATGCACATCATTCCGAGCGTCTGAGGAGGAGCACACGTGAATCACATTCCCTCCAGAGCCTTAGAAATAGACAGAGTTACGACAACTCCGTTCACTACATGGGGGCAGTCCTATGGCGGCTCGTCTACATAGACTTCTATTGTATAGTGACAACGAATAGTGACAGCCGGGAGTTTCTGGATGCATTGGAGTCTATGGGCTCGCGCGAGTACATGAACCACGTGACCAGACTATTTTCTACCCCCTCTATGTCGCAACTCTGTCTATATCTAAGGCTCTGATTCCCTCATTATCAGTGTTGCCAACTGGCAAAATCCAAAATGCACTGACTAGTGGCTCCTCCAAAATGCACTAGAATGCGCTAGAGCAGTGGTTTTTCAACCATTTTCATACCAGGGCCCACTATTGCGCATTTTAGTCACGGAGGACCGCCATTTGATGTTGCGTCTAGTCTCTCGGACTAATTTAGCAGAAATAACTGGCAAATTGTTGGTCAAAATAGCAATTCTTGTACATTTGTACAAAATTAGGTAATTCAGATGGTTAATATGGTTTCATTTTACGATCTCAAGAGTTACAGATCTAAAAGGGTCCATTTGGTTACCAATGGTCCTCTCTAAGAAGGAAGGAGGACTCTATCATAGGAGGAAAAATGAGGGTTTTATCTCTGGCGCCTGGCAACCAATTTCGCCCCAACTCACCAGGAAAAAGCACCTAGATTTTCCAGACTGGAAAAGAGCTAAATATAGTGACAAATCTGCCAAGTTGGCAACACTGCATGTGGGGATGCCAGTTTGAGTTTGTTGGCGTCTTTTCCAGCAGGCCTGATAGTATTCAATGCTGTTGCATAGGCATACAGCTGTATGAGCAGATACATTTGAGTATTTTCCCCACCATTGTGGAAATGTAACTGAAAACACATGACTGGGCCATGCAATACTTTTACTTACACCCAACTAAATCTCAGAGGCAAATGTTGTACATAGCCTACTGAAGGAAGAAATAAATGCCTATTTACTATTACAACATTACATTTTGATCATTTGAAAATATGAGAGACAGATTTTTATGCAATTGTAACTTTTACTTTGTAGTACATTTTGATGTCAATAACTACAGTATACATGTATATACACTTTTACTTAGTTGTAATTAAAACACTATACCACTTGTTAACAAGCACGTTACGTCCATATTAGCCTGGCTACAAATGTTGACCATTCACTATATATTTTTAGGCTACTTATCCTATCCACCACTACAATCACATCTCTGCCATGACACATGATAAATACACATGAATGATTAAATAAACTCAAAACATAACAACACATAAATTTTCCCCTGTGATAACACAATGACAGAACAATAGCCTAATGTTAATTGCACACCATAATGCACGCTGGCCCCACTCTCCTCCACTGTGCATCCGGCTACACTCTGGCAACATTTACATTCACACCTGCAGAGGAGATGACTAATACCTACAGTTTGTTGAACACAAACAATTTGCTTGTGCTATTATTGAGATGTGTTGCTGTTTTTTTTTTCTTTTGCAATCCTGTGGAGCACAGAACAACACTATGATTCCATCCACAGAAATAATCAATCTGAGGCAATTTTCAATTGCAGTCTCTACAGGAAGCATTGGTGTGATTCCAAAGTAACCCACAATGTTTGTCAGATGAGGCATCTCAAGGGATTTATCATGTAAATAAAGGCTTATGTATATAAGCATGATTATTTACAGTCTATGAGTTCTTCTTTGCTCTGTGGGTTTAGTTTTTTATGTTTCCGTACATTGTATGCGAATGGATACTTCCCTGTGGAACACGCCAATGGCAATTTGCCATGTTCCAACACTGGGCCCCATTACGGCTGCCTTGAAAATTTATACTACCGTATAATGACAGAAAGTGATTTGTTGTTGTTTTTTTTTTTTGTTTGTTTATTTGTTTAAAATATTTGATTTTGTAACTCATCTTTTCACCCAGTGCCAAATTCCAAATCCGTTATGCTGGGCGACCTGGGGAGAGGAGGAAGTGCTACTGTTTGGTTTTATTGTTTGTCGGTTTATGATTTTTCTTTGTTGTAAAACAACTTTGGCTTCATCAGGCACGATTACTATGAAACATCTTAACAGTGATTTGATATACGTATTATGATAGGTAGATGACAATATGATACATGGATGATATTGGGTCCTTCTGGCGATATACGATTTTGATGTAGCATTGATGCAATCGATTATCTGCAAAGAAAACTATTCGATGATGATGATGACTGATGATGACTGATTTGCACTGCAAAACGATACAATACGATACATAGTAAGTTTTTTTTTTATATACTATGATTCTTGAAATTAAAAATCGATATTTCGATGCAGTTACATTCCTAGCTGTACAGCCCTAGCTCCGTGTGTGCACGTGACTTCGCCCTTGAGGGCCTTATCCTACTGGTCTATTTGTGCGTGGCGTTAGAACTTGTAGATATAATATGTGCCGCATGTCTTTTTGATCCTGTCATGTTGTCAGACAGTCTTGATATCATCCAGTCAGTATGTAGGTGGTCTGCATTTCCTCCCCGCCTGTCTGATCTTATCTTGTATTTCCATCAATCACTGCCAGTCCCCCTGTGTGTTAAAAGAAGAGAGAGTCATTGTTGGTAGACAGTAACAGAGTACATTTACCCGCAGGAAGGACGAGATCCGTCAGCGAGCATCAGCGTCTCTTTACTTGAGTACTTTATTAAGTCATGTTTATCTCTATCTGTCTGTACTGTACTTGAGTGTACAATATTGAATATTCCTAGGTAGAGGAATAGGAATTTAACATCACATCTGAACTCACAATGGAGCTATTATTTCATAGAAATTCTTTGAATTCTTTTGGAATATGTCAAAAGTGTAATAGTAATTTGTAAGTTTCAAGCATCTCTTTAAAGCAGTCCCTCCAGTACTTTAACTCGAGTTCAGATGTGACTGAGAGTATCCATGCATACTTTGCCTCTCTCTTTTTTTTTTTTTTTTAATTCTGAGAGTTTATATGTAACCAAATTGACCCATTTTTGAGTCAAGATCATGACTTCACTGTGTACATATATGGTATAGCATACTGAATTGGGGAGGCAGAGAGACAAAGGGGGTGGAAAGCATGAGAAGAGAAGGGGAGAGATGGGATGGCTGAAGTGTTGCAAAAATGAAAATGCCTTTGCAACAAGACAAAATTAATCCAATGCCCGGCATGGTTCCGCCGATTGGTCAGATGAGTCAGACATTGAGTCCACTCATACTGCTGGTAACTCAGAGATAGAGATAGTCTGCCAACTGTGTGTGTGCACGCATACGCGTGCGTGCGTGGATGTGCATGTGTGCACACATCCACTTGTATGAAGAGTCCTAGAGCTT
This sequence comes from Benthosema pterotum, assembly GCA_039105355.1. Classification (NCBI taxonomy): domain Eukaryota; kingdom Metazoa; phylum Chordata; class Actinopteri; order Myctophiformes; family Myctophidae; genus Benthosema; species Benthosema pterotum. The sequence continues at coordinate 13,434,517 of CM076975.1, read as the reverse complement.
GTGTTGAAACCATTTCTATCTCGCTGTGGCAGGGTCTGAACAAATGATTGAATACGATTTCATCCCTCTGCCTTCTTTTCACTTGCTTTCTCTCATTTTAAAACACACATTTGATTCTGGCACAGTCTACACAAGCACAAAAAACACATTATTCATACTGTTTGTTCTGGCTTTAGTCGATATACATTGTTTTAGGATTGAACCCTTCGAATGGTTTCAGTGTAATTTTCCAAAGTGTCAGTTCAGTGTGTGAGGCTGAGGCGGCTGCAGGTTAGGCAGGCCACTGGACTCAATAACATACGGTGAAACTGTCATACCTGCAGAGAAAAAGTCCATTTTGAAATCGCAATGTCCTGGACATGGTGTGAAAACCAACCACTTCGGCTACGCTGTAATACATTTCTACACTATCAGAGATTAAACTTTACACACATGCACGCATCACATGCACACACACACACACACACACACACACACACACACACACACACACACACACACACACACACACACACACACACACACACACACACACACACACACACACACACACACACGCACGTGTGTGCACACACACATAAAATAAGGTATATAAGTATAGGCTCTTGCCCTATGGGCCTTGTGACTCGAGAAGGCTTGTTGTCAAAGAAAGGTCTATTATTTTAAAAGGTATTTGTAGAATTGGCCTCTGGTCTTCTTGGGTTAACAGGATGTTACTGTGTACGACTCCATACGTCTAACCTCTCGGTTCACCGCCAACAGGTCAACAAGACAGAAGACAAGTCGTTGGAGGAGCGAGGACGCATCATGATCTCCCTCAAATACAACTCGCAGAAGTCTAGCCTGGTGGTGGGCATCGTGCGCTGTGCCCACCTCGCCGCCATGGACGCCAACGGCTTCTCTGACCCCTATGTCAAGACGTTAGTGCACTGCACACACCTAAACGCACACATACGCCTGCTCATACACGTCAAGTGTTCAAGAACTCACTAATTCACTAATGTAACCAAATTGATGGATTTGTGATAATGGAATAAATAATCATAATGCAAATACTGTTGAACTCAAATCAACACCAAATGATCCTCAGCACAAAGAACAGTGTTCAGATACTGTACATTCTGCAGCTGGTTGTTATGCTTACTGCGGGTGGTTGACGAAACACTACAGTACTTCCTCCATAATATCAAACACTGTTGTTTGAAAATGTACTGTGACAATATATTAGATATTATACCAAATAACATGAGTTATCACATCAGACACAAAATGTTTATAAAGATTTGATGTTTTGTACCTATAAGTCAGTATGAAAATGACATACAGTAGTGTCTGTCAGTGCAATCCAAACTAGGCTACTTTGGATTGGCATTATGTAGGCTACACTTTAATTATTGTTAGGCCGTTTATAATGGGTAGGCCGTGTACATGTGTTTTAGCAGAGGAACTGCTAAAACTGACTGACTAACGAAACAGTAGGGTTCAGGGCTGGCAACCATTTTCTGACAGTTTGAGGCTGATAAGCCTGAAGGACACAAAGACAGATCATAAATTTGCTGGCTGGCTGCATTATGCGCAGGCATTACCTGAATGTATTCCATGACGAAACATGCAGACGAAGGCTGGGTGATTTCCTTGATTGATTGTTTGACATCTGTGACACATGGATAGTTATCTGTCTGACACATCATTCACTTGTGCTGATAACCTTGGGTATTGTAAATTACTGTTCACATTCTTTGGACGCCAGTGGGTGGAAATGTATGAGAGTTAGGCCATTAGTTCACTCTCAGATGGAACAAAGACGCTCATGGCTGATGACTATTATATTTGAACTGTTTAATACAACTGAAAAACACATTTAATACCCAAACCTTGATTGCCATTGTTAACACTTGTTACTGTTGCATAGAGCAGTGTTTTTCAACCTTTTTGATACCAGGGCCCACTATTAAAGCAGATCAGAGACCACCATTTGATGACATTTTAGCCCCACAGACCCCCAAAACTAAAGATTTCTTTTGCTTTTGTACACAATAACAGGCTGGATTACAAAACAGTCAAACATACAGATCAAAATGCCCATTAATCTACTACATTCTCTAGTTGTGTAGACTTGGGCTAATTCAGATGATGAATATTTTTGAGAGTGTAATCATGGTCCATTTGGTTTCATTTTTACGCTCTCAAAGAGTTACATCGGGTTAACCAACTTTCCATCATTTAGCCTGGGGACCAGGTGGAATCCTCTCAGGGACCACTGGTGGTCCCTGGACCACCTGTTGAAAACCCCTGGCATAGAAGAGCATGCTATTGTACATTTTATAATAATATACATTTATATTTAAAGATATCTTGCCCTCAAAGTCCAGTAAGTCCAGTAAATATTGTCTCTATTAAGTAGGCCTAGTGGACCTAACAGTTCAAGTGAGAGATTTCTTTATCTTTTTATAATCCAGGCTGTTGGAATGCTAGGCTATCAATAATGCAGTTGATAGTTAAAACTGAATATTTGCCTGATGCCTGATCAAAGTTTAACTGTTGTAGAATGGACTGTAGGGCAGTGCCACAGCACCCTCTAGGGGATGGGATGGTATAACATCTACTCTATGACAGCCTTAACTACACTACAATTAGTTTAAATTATTATTGCAAGTACAGTGATACAAATGAATAATAATATAATAATTCAGTGCTCTGCTTGCCTGCAGGTACCTGAAGCCTGATGAGAACAAAAAGTCAAAGCACAAGACTGCAGTGAAGAAGAAGACGCTCAATCCGGAGTTCAACGAGGTAACAGCTATGAGAACCACTGTGTTATAGCATGAAACCACTACATTATGAGTCAAACATTACATACAGTATGATATTTACACCATTGTCATTAAGAAACTATGTTCTTAATGACAATATTTTTGCCATTGTTCCTCAAAAGTGTATTGAAAGTTTTTTTTAACAGAAACATCCACTCCAATGTGCCATGCCAGGTGTATTTCTCTCTGTGTTCTAAAGCCTCTCCCAAATGCAATGGAGAAACGTCTTATTTTAGCCAGCCCCCCGCCCCAGGGTCTGAAACATATTGGGAAGGGGCGGGGAGGAGAGGGGCCGGGATTTGTGGGTGTGTGATATCACCGTCTACAGCCAGATTAGAGCCTCATGTTTGAGCCTCATTTGTCAGAAAACCCACAGAAGACCACAGAAAATCCACGGATTGTTCAAAGTTCGGATTTGTTGGGGTGCAATTGTGGCCAGAAAAATACCCCTAAAAAATACAGAAAAGAGCTAAATGAATCACCCCAGACTCGCAACAGGTCACATCTTTGGAAGTGCTGTTGTCCGCAGAAACCTATCCTGAAAGATTGGCTGCCAAAGCTTGTGTAACACTTCTCAGAAATGGATTTCAACCCCCCCACCTGCAGATCCTTGTGCTTGAGGCTGCCAGAAATGCCCTCAAGCGTGAATGGGGGACTTAATGCTTACTGGGTTGTTGTACAGTGTGTTGAATGACCAAGGAACACACACAGGCCACAAACGTACTTGTCAATTCCTTTGACGTTCTGCCTTCTGTGGTGCAGGGTTCAAGTTCCTGCCCACCGCAATTCAATTGGTCGTGTTTGCAGGAGGGCAATCTGCTGGATGCCACGGTACTAGTGACATCCAGATTGGCTGGGGGATAGTGCATGTGCCTGTGCATTTTAAAACAAATTCATCTTTCTTTACTTTGCTTTTCACAGAAGTAACTGGAAAGACATCTGTTTCATGCAGAACTAAGTCCAAACACATCAATTCTAGACACAGTTGTGTATTCAGCATTACATCCTCCCACTGCAATGGCTCACACATGTATTGGAAAGACGTGGTCTTGATGTCATGCGTATCGGAGGTACATGATTGTCTGCGATTGTCTCTGTTACCAGTTTTAATGAAACTACTGCACCAAGAGCACTAGACTGTGACTAATACTTGAATTATTTTGTGGAATAACAAATAACAATACCGGTTATTTTAGTCCAAGTGAATAAATAATTTGTCTGGTATATGTTGTTGGTGGTCTTTGATGGGGATGGGGGGCACATGTAGCCTACTAGTGCATCATTTGCAACGTATGTGTCTGCAACTCAGCTATTCTTTCTGAAGATAAAACGTTTCTTGGATGTTGTTTTTTGTCTTTGTGTTCCCTCCTTCTTAGGAGTTCTCGTATGACATCAAATATGCAGATCTCACCAAAAAGACCCTGGAGGTGACAGTGTGGGACTATGACATAGGCAAATCCAATGATTTCATAGGTAAGTGTGTGAATGTTGTCGGTGCACAAGTAGCAACATGTGAAGGTCAAAACTAAGTGGTGCGTATTAGCCACCTATCAAGCCGAAATATTTACTAGTATGCAACTCCTTGCAGCCATTATTTACCCCAATGGAAGTTGCAAGGCACTTGTGGGGTTTGGTCTTTACGCCAACCTATCTGTGTGTAGCACCCAGCCATGAGCCAGCTACAACAGCCCCACCAATCGGGCTCAGCCCTATTGGCGTGACTGGTTGTGTGTTGGACTAGTGAGTGGGAGTCCCGGGTTCAATTCCCGCTTCCGCGCAATACGACAATCTGGCATAGTCGGCAGGATTTGGAGTGCGGGTGTTATCCCCAATATACCCGTCTACGTCCTTGCGGGTCCACATGAAGGACATCGTGTACTACGGTGGTCCACGGTGTGAAGTGTGAAGCGCGAAGTGTGAGCACACGCTCCAAAAGACCAAGGGGGTGAATGCAGCACCCAGCCATGAGCTAGCCACAACAGGTTGTGTGTTGGACTGGTGAGAGGGAGTACTGCAGTGACGGTGCATGCAGTGTGAGCTTGCACATCCGAGTGACATTGCTCACACTGGCTTCTGTCAGTGAACACATCAGGATGGAGTGGCTGTGCTGTGGGCTCTTGTGTCAGATTGGATCTTCACGGCTGTGATCCGATGAGCCTGATCACATGCTCAGGTGGCCTGGCTCACATTGATTTCAGACCTCAGTGAGGTGTGAACCGCTACAGTAACATTCAATTAAACCTAGGAGGCCCTTCGTCGTCTTCCCACCACAACATGTTGGGTTTGTGTTGAAATGGTCAGGGGCGTACTGCACAGACATGATGTAGTGCTAGATAGAGTTTTTTTTGTACAGTTAGTTGATTTTATTTTTGTTTTGTACAGTATGTAACATTCGTGACGTTGAACAATTCTGTATTAAAAGCTGCTGATATATTAGTTATGTGCTGTACAAGGTGCATGTCCTTTTTTCATTTGAGCACCTGCCCCTCATGGTGTCTGGATTGTGCACACTACTGGAAAATATCCCACGGTTCATTGTACAAAGCAGCTTACATGTCTTGGTGTGGACTTATATATAGTGATTGAAGACTTTATAGATCAGAAAGATCTGTGTGAGGTCACACAGTGACCGTGACCATTGCCCAGATATGCTTCAAATCGGTTCATCTTTGAGTCCAGGGAGCAGTTTGTGCCGAATGTAATGAAACACCCTGCGATATTGCATTCACAACAGTGGGAAACGTGAGGTCGCAGGGACCCTGACCTTTAGCTTTTGGCCACCTACTTCTAATCAGTTCATTCTTGAGTCCGAGTGGACCTTTGTGTCGAATGTTATGAAATTCCCTCAAAATGGGAGGGTCTCTGCCCTCCACTATTCTCTCACCAAAGCATGTATGACTGGTAGGCTATGAGCCCTGCCACGATTACTTGAAAAACGTAATAATCTATTCTAAATAATAATATCTATAGTAGATCTACATTTTGCACTAGATGCAGACATTATTGAAGTGTATACAGCTGAGGTCGGATCTGATCTTACAGCATGCGTTGACAAGACAATACTTGTGGCCACTGCATAACTCTTTGAACTATATTGCTGTTGATTTCACAATGTAATGTTTGGTATTGTTTTTTCCCCACACAGGTGGCGTTTCTCTGGGCATCAATGCAAACGGGGAGCGGCTCAAACACTGGTTTGACTGCCTCAAAAACAAAGACAAGAAAATTGAGCGTTGGCATACATTGACCAATGAATTGCCAGGTTCATCGCTCAACGACTAAAGACCCCACGACCTATGTTGTCCAATCAACCGATCCCCCCCATCCCAATATACCAGGATGAAACAGCAGAATCTGTACGACCAACGGCCTTGATGTCTTATTGCTCCTCTTTATGTGTTATATCCAGGCTGGCCGTGAACTGTGCTGTGAGTGACCGATCCCCCCCCCCTCCCCCCAACAAACCCTCCCGTGTAATCCTCTTCTGTATATCTACTGTATAGGGCTTGTCTGAATCAAAATAGCAGAAATCCTGTGTGTTTTCAACAAATGCGTCACATATATAATAGGGGTTGCACGACCAAGCCTTTTGCCCTGCTCAAATCAAGTCAGACCGGCTTGGGAAATCTATAGGTGGGGTAAGTCAATAGGGTGAAGTGCTCTCTGCTCCCTGGACCAGTTTTACTGAAGTGTGCTCTTGATCAAAAGTCTTAACCCTCTTATTCTCCCTGGGATGAGCTTCCCAGTGGCCAAACAACAGGACTGTTTCTGTTACGGTTGCACTCAGCACCTTTGCAGTGTGAGGTGTGAAGTGTGCGTGCGAAGCAGGGTATCGTTCTGATCAGAAGCATCCGTGCTTATTCGACTTACTTAGCCTGGCCAAATCAAATGCTTTCAAAGGAGTTATGAAATGAAAACGAGACAACATTATCATTGTTATAGGAGCTGTAATGTTGTGAATTGTTCTCAACATGCATGATGCATGATGTCAAAGTTACGTTAACCAATTGTAGATATTAAAGCCACCAAAACGTAGTTAATACACTGTACAAACAAGTACGACAATTACTGTGAGTTTGATGGCAAAGATATATTTTGTAGGAATAAAACACTCTTGTCGGGTCTATTAACTATTTAAACTTAAATGCCACAAAATATGAATGAATGATCTAAACTGCCATCGAATAGTATTGCAATAATTATAGATGTATGTTGCATGCTATTACAAAATAAGACCTTGAGCAAGGTGGGCCTACAGTGTGACAAAATATGGACAATGGCTCTCAAAGTCGTTTGACTGTTTTTCTTGTGACTAATTGATGCTTTGGACTTACTTGTTCATTCTTCAGTGCAACCCCTATAATGTATAGTGTGCAGTCTACTAAAACCCAAAGTTTACACTGGAAAATGTGTTTTCACAGTTCATGCTGATTGCATTTTCAACCGAAATAAATTACGGAGAACATGTATTTACCTATAAGGGCAGACTTTTAACATGGAAAGTTTACAACAGACTGCTAAAAACAAAAGCATGCAATGTTTACAACAGCCTCTCTTGCTAAAAGTTCAAGTTTGCTGCTGAAAGGGCAAACAAGCTCTTGTTAACGTGGTGAGAGGAGTCCAGCTGTGGCCTGTAGCACCTCAAGCCTTGGCTACTCACACGCACCACCACCACAACTACCACACAAGGGTTGGCTCACCCAATGACATTGGCGATTTTAGGAACGTGCCACAGGGGGTGCCAGTGTCTAGAAAAACAAGTATGTATCTCACATATTTAGTTGTTTATATTCTATAGCATTGGGTTTCCAACCCTTTTCATACCAGGCCCCAATATTTATTCTGCATTTTAGCCACGGACCAGCATTTGACATTGAGGCAACAAATAAGTTTTTGTCCACAACTTAGGAGAGATAAACTGGAAAAACATTGGTCAAAATAACAATTCTTCTACATTTTCTAATTGTGTAGATTCTTGAAAATTGTTTTGAATATAGTTTGAATATAGTTTAACTCTGGAGAGTGTAAAATACGGTCTCAAGAGTTTCAGATCTATGCCCCCCCTGGAGAGCCTAAAATTGCCTTTGCCCAATGATAACCTTTCTGAAAAATATGTTTTCGATGTCCAAAATTGTTCAGAAAGGTCATCATACCACGTACCTGTGAAGTCAGTTGGGAACATAACCCATGTTGCGGAGTGGTGGAAGGTGCAGTGTGAGAGGGCTATAACTGCGGCTTACTGGTGTTGCGGACTGTAGCCGGAGCTTTATTGTGAAAGTGGTTGCAGTGGTCCTGGGCCTGCATTGTAAGCTTTACTTAGATGGATATAGGGGTTGAATGGATGAATTCTTACCGTACTAGCTCTGTATGTATGTTGTTAGTATCCTGTAGCATACATGTATGTTCTTTGAGTATATGTTCTTTGAGGTATTATTTTTTTATGTAAGCCACCCCATTATAAGTGTATTCGACAGAATGTACATTTAATCCCCTCTATACCATAGTAAATCCACTGAGAATGTGCACCTTAGTGCTCAGTGTTGTTGATATCGTTTATGCATTGTTCAAAGGTCTTTGCTTGGACACATTATGATGGAACAGAGGCAATTGAATTTATAGCTCAACAATAATATATTGGGCTTTATAAATAAGATTGTATACCAGATCATATCTATATTTTTACTTGGCCTCCTAGTAGGCTTTTACACATTTTCAACGGCCACTCGCTGTTTGGCTTTAGACCTGTACTAGTGATGTTAATTATACGTTTGATTCTGGCTCATGACCTTTGTTTACGGCGAATTTCAACTTCGTTGCACACCAATGTCACGCCCTGAAATCAGACGATCTTCAAGCTCACAATGCATCGTGGTGTGCAACCAGGTGTAACAGACCCTTTATTTGACAACCCTTTTTTTTCCTTTTTACCTAATTCCAGATCATATATGTTTCAAAATGCAGTACTGTATGCCTATATCGTTGATTTGTTCATCTGTACTTACATGCAAGAAAAGTATATGCCTACTGCTATTGTGCACTACAGTTTTTTCTTACTGTATGTCTTTGTGGCTGACGGGATTTCAGAAAGACATATATAGGAGTATACTCATTTAATTTGAAACATCAGGTGCTACTGCACAGTAACTAACAACTTTTGGAGACCCCAAACACTAGGCTTTTCATTTCCTTTGAAACCATTCTGAACATCTCACCTATTTGTTTAATTATCAGCACCGTGCTATTTTTTACTGTATTAATTCTATGACTTATGAGAAAGGGTGACATTACATTGTCTGTGAGAAAGTTTCATTGCGACAAAGGATTTAAAATATATTAGATATAATAGTCAATATTCAAATGCAGGTGGAGGCAACGTGCATTACTTTACATGAGCACTTGTCAGCTTACTCCAATAGCTAATCACTTACACCCATTTGAAAAAGCCTTACAGTCTCTTTATGGACAGTATAATGTTACGAGGCACAAGCTGGATATGAAATCTTGCTGGGAGTCCGGTATACCCCTTGAGAACATGGTGACCCGCCACTCTCCAGTGATATACGGTACTATTAATACAGCCAACATGTGATATTTTGTAATCTGTCTGCCTTTGTACTGAAGCTCAATATTATGAAAAACAAAAACAAAATGCATGCATATGTTCTTGGTTTGTCATGAGACGACTTTGCCTAATGTTTGATACTGCTGTTTTTTCTGTAAAACACAACCGTGTATGCTATATGATAATGCTACGAGTCAGTCTTTATTCTGGACAACATTTTGTACCTTTGAAGAATATTGCATATTTGCCTGTCAGGCTGTATTGACTATCTGGAAGCGTGACTTGATGTGAATTAAATACTCTCCTTTATTTTGCTCCTTTTTAACTTGGGCGCTTGTTTGCGTTATTCTGGTGGTTGTCTGTCACGAAAACAAATGTGTTTATTCACTCACAGTACATCTTATTCTTGCACCACATAGCCAGGTAATCCATTCTTTATGGCTTACTGTGAGCCAGACAACATTTAATACTTCACACAGAAAATATAACATTTATATTCCTGTGTTATGGATATTAGGATTCATGGTGGCATTTAATGTTTGCTGATTTCTTCCACAATGGAGTAAGACAGGTATGCATACACTGTGTGACATTTTTAATGGCTATGTTAACAATTCAACTATATGGCATGTAAGCACATCACATTAAGAATTTGCTGACAAACTGAATCATGTCTTATAATGGATTCTAGCTGCTAATAAGAATCTTGGTTTATGCTTCATGATTTTGCAAATCGTGGCATTACATTGCCATGCCTACAGTTTTTAAGTGGTGCAACTACTCCAATAGACAGCTATGTGTCTGGCTGTGTCCTGTGTACCTGGGTCCCTGCCTGTGTCGCTGTATCCAAACACCAAATACTATAATGCTATAATCAGTGTTATAGCTTTTGTTCACTATCACGTGTCATTGTTGCACACAGACACACACAGGCCAGGGAGGAGTAGTTGTACAGTACAGTACAGTATAGTACCACTCACTTCAGACGGGTCTGATTTTTTAATTATCTTTTTCAACCAATCAATGGCCAGTGAAGGGGCCCTCTTCCAGGGCGTACCGGTAGTAATGCATGTTCCAATTTCCCGAAGGACCACTGGGCCACGGCCGCACTGTCCCAATGGGCCAATTGGCAACCAGGCCTACTGGATAACTATTAGACATCTTCTATTTAACAAATGACAAATAATCTCTGCCCAGACATCCTTCTATATATCACACTCCACTAACATCACTTCCATCTGCTCACACTCCACATACAGTAGTGTGAATGAGTGCATATTATGCTCTACAGCAGGGGTTTTCAACAGGTGGTCCGGGGACCACCAGTGGTCCCTGAGAGGGTTCCAGGTGGTCCCCAGCTAAGTTGGTTAACCAGATGTAACTCTTGTCTTGAGAACGTAAAAATGAAACCAAATGGACCCTTGCGGGTCCATTTGGTTTCATTTTCACACTCTCAAGAGTTAAAATATTCTTCGTCTGAATTAGCACCACTTAATTAAGAAGTCTACACTGTTTTGTTTCCCAGATACAGCCTGGAATTGTGGACAAAACCAAAAGAATTCTTTAGTTTTAGGTCTTTAGGGTGAAAATGTAATCAAATGGTGGTCCGTGGCTCAAATGCTGAATAAATGGTGGTCCCTGGTGTCAAAAAGGTTGAAAACCCCTGCTCTACAGTAGGGGGACATGCAACAGGCCAACAGCACGTGCACCAAGCAGAGGAGAATGTGATGTTTAACAGGACCCTATAGGCCCAGAGGCTTATAGGGTTCGTATTATTCAGACTAATGGGAACAAACACACAGCGTCCTATATGTAGCACAAAAGGATAAGCCCATTTTTATATATATTTTTTGGGGTGCCAACTTCATGCAGGTGAGTTTACCATGTGTAGCCACCCGCTTGATACAGACACAGCTGAAACATGAAGTGGAACCTGTCAGATCCATTCCAATTCCATTCTTTACATTGCTGCCGCAACGCAACTAGAGCGAGCGGTAAAATATTTATCCGTAGCAACCACCTTGATCACCACAAGAACCAGCTAGCATTTTCTTGAAACTTGCAGACTGGTTATGTAACTTCCCATATAAATTGTCTGGACACCAATGGAGGGATTTCTCAGTTTGAATATCCAAAGAATATAACATTCATACATAATTCATTCACCACACTTAAAATAAAATTAATTTGTATGTAAGATTTAATTTAATATTACTAGCACAACCAATGGGTTTTCCTGAGGTTTACTGGAAAATGGCTTGATATGTGCTGTAAAACCTTTTCTATTGGTTTTTGTTTTTGTCAATATGCTGTAGAGTGTAGACTGTAGGGGATGCCAAACACAAACAAAAGAAGTTGGAAACGATGTGGCTCAGATGTTGATCTCTGATTTGGCTTCAATATGGATCTCAGCTTTCTGTTTGGTTCATTGATTGAAAATGAGTCAATTCAAATACTGCTACGACAATGAAACCAAGAAAACTACCAAAAGTTCTCCATTTAAAAAAAAGGGGGAAGAAAATACAGTACAGGTAAAAAAGGGGGTCTTTGCCTCTCTCTCTCTCTTTGTCACACACACATACACGCGCGTGCACACACACACACGCACACGCACGCACACACACACACACACACACACACACACACACACACACACACACACACACACACACACACACACACACACACACACACACACACACAGACAGTGCCCTAGATGTCTTGCAGAGCCATACCACAAAATTACCAGCATGTAATGTAATACACATGACGGTTTAAACATCTGAAAGAATGTGATCTCTTTTTATTGAATGTTATGACGAGCTCGCCCGGAGTAAACCATGGCACAAACCATTAAGTGCGACTTCTCTCTTCCTGGGCTTTAAAAAAAACACCAACCACAAAGTGTTGTCAGGCTTTCTCATGGATTTTATTATAATCCTGTATAGCTCCAGGGTGGGCTCTAGTCAAAACAATAAACAAAAAAGAAACCAAATGTAAAAAGCCAAAAAACAACACACCCCACTGTACCATTACCAACAAAGGCTTTTCAATCCAGTGAACACTTCTATCAAACATTTCACAAAGGCTGTCAGTCTGGCTAGGCGTGCAGAGAGGAAAGCAGGCTCGGATGTAACATTTCCCAATTGGGGGGGCAGGTAAAAATGGCATGAGGGCAGCTTCATCGCCGCCCTCATACGTTTTTAATTTTAATTTTTTATCTTGTACAGGACTTATATTAGGCAAGTAAGCATCTATAACAGTTGATGTTGAAGCTGCAACAGGCACGCAGCATGCATAAAGCTATAAAGGTCTGACTCAGGATGGTGCCACAATTGAAGTTAGTAGTAGCTAGTAGCATAGTGTTTCAACTCATTTTAATTGTAAGCACTTTAATTTGAAATACATTTGGGTCGTTTTACATGCCATCATGTTTGGTGGGGCAGACTGGGACTTTAGGGGGCATTGCCCCCTAAATGCCCACAGCAGCCTTTTACACACCCCACTGGAAGGCTGGAACTATCAGCTCATATGAATCACTTCGCTCACCTGCTGCTACATTATATTTTATTAAAACCCAACTCCTTCAGTAATAATAGAACCTAGCGATCGATAATAAACCACATTGTTGTTTTGCTTGTACTGAATGCATAGTGAACTAAAGTAACTCAATACATTTCCGTTGTAAGGTGTGTTAAGAAGGTTGTAACCCACATGAAAAGAAAATATATGTACATACAGTATATGCCAATATATGTATTATACAGTATATGCATCATATATGTTGGATACATGCAATAATCGGGTACATATATGCGCATATACAGTATGTGGGTATGTAGGACATAATGTTGTATATGTGCCATATTATAACCATGTGCCACAATCAGGTTCATATATGTAGAGGAGCAATTTCATGTACAGTATCTCCATATATTTTCTTTCTATGTGGGAATAACAGAATAATGCCAAAAGCTATTGCTATAGGAATATGTATACTCTCAAATGTTCATAGAAGGACCTGTCTGTACAAAATGCAAATTGCAAACATCATTTCCATCTAGAATAGCTCTTGGCTTTGTATCGCTTTCTGCTGTCACATTTCAAACCAGACAGTCTTTCCCCACAATCTTTGAAAGATATATTGTCCGTAATAAGATCTGTGCATACTGTAATATCCAACAGGGCATCCAACATGTAAATAAGGAAAGGATTGACAGATAATGCCACTTTCTTGGTCTGGCAGTTCTATCTGGCACATTCCATTAATCCGCGAAAGACCATTTGAACAGATTTATGTTGTGTGCACTGGATGGGGGGAATAGTTTTAAGGTGTGAGCTGAGCCCTGCCAACTGCGGTGTTCTCACTATTTCTTCATGAGTCATGCGGAAGAGATTAAAGACTTAATCCATGTCTTCTATTCAGCCTGCTTTATATGCTTAATAGTGGAAAAAGTCTAATACTGAATGCAGTATTTTAGAGATCATAACATTTACACAATATTTTTGTTTTACTTGATTCTTCTTTTTGTTTTCATTTTCTTTTTGCATTTTGTCATTGCCCCAAGGAGGACAGAGGTGGGTTGTTGCTTGTTGTTGTCCTATGGGTCACGGCAGGTATGTCGTCGCTTTGGGGGTTAAGGTTAGGTTTAGACATATGTTTTACTGAGGTTATGTTTGTGGTATAGGACCTCAGTAATTTGTATCTTACAATATTATTTGAGTACATGAGTAGGCTACAGTCAGGGTTAGATTTGTCGGTCGCGGCCCCTTCTTCACCGCGAGTCGCCACTAAAATGTGGTATGCCCTACCAACAGCTAGAAAGAAATATGAATCCCTTGACTAAATCCCTTGACTCCTTCAAAACCACAGAGCAGCTATACTGTACGGCTGCAAATCAAAACTGGCCCCCATGAAAGTCAGAGTCCTTTTTTCTCATGCAGCTGAGTGTGCATATATGATCTTCCTTTTTCTTTTTTCCTTTCTTTATATGATGATAATGAATCAATGAATCAATGAATCAATGAATCAATCAATCAATCAATCAATCAATCAATCAATCAATCAATCAATCAATCAATCAATCAATCAATCAATCAAAGAGGTCAGGTAAGAAATGATAAACACCCCTATATCCCCACACCACCACCTCACCTCACCCAAACGGAGCAACACATACCGCCCAATAAACTCCATATTACCACTCACCCCTAACACTGTATCCTCCGTTTCCCCTATCAAGCAGTTGCCACCTCAAAGCCCCCCCGCAGAGGAACTACACTCTGTCTCCCTATTTTCCCATCTCGTACCTCATGCCTCGGTGCCTGCAGGTTTATGTGTGCTTGTGTGTGTGAGCCATGAATTACACCTTATCTGTGCACACCAGAAGCCAAACATTAAAACTATAAGGCAGGGATGAATGTTAACTACTGGAGACTTATTACACCAGATCACCAACAAATGGTAAATGGTGCCTGTATCCATGGCGCCTCACAATGGGCATTGCATTTCACATTCGGGCCTAATCGCTGTGCACTGATTATGAAAACATCATCCACGATTCACTTCATGGCATATGAAAATCTGTCACTGCGTAACAAGGAGGAGTCAGCAACACTCTGACATAGCAGGCTAAGTATTTAAAGACTGCATGTGTTTAGTGCACATTTTGGACCTGGTACAGCAGTTAAAATGTTTAAACGCATCCTCAAAAAGCTGCTCTTGACCTCAGCCATCCAGAAGGGTGATTAGATCCATTATTTTTTATTATGGATGGTTGGTATGATGTAAGAGTAGTTTATGAAAGTCGCTGTATGGATGATGAGGCTACTTCAGGTACACTTCAGAATAACTAGACGTCATTCATTCCTGAAGTCTAGACTGCTACCTCCCCGAGGCCAGAATGTCTATGTCATCCTTACACTTCAGTCAAGCTAGTTGTTTGATTGTCTGTTACCATTCAAAAGGTGACAATGTGCGCATTCTTAAGTGGCTCTGCCTATGCGCCCAGTCCATTCACGTCAGTGTTGTTGGTCTGGTCAGAAGATGGGGTATGAAATGTCTAAGGACCTGATAAAACAATCTCATCAGGGATGACAATGCTTGACCACTCTTCACCAGGGGGTTTGCTGGTGGTGCGAAAAGGGCCCTTATTGACTGATTGCAGTCGATAGTGTATTGCCACTAGATCATACCAGGGCCCACTATTTATTCATTTTAGCCACGGACCACCACTTGATGTTGAGTTTAAACTTTCGGACCCAAAAGCAAGTTTTTGTCTACAATTTAGGAGAGATAACTGGCAAAACATTCGTCATATTAACAATTCTTCTACACTTTCTATTTGTGTATATTCTTGTCAGATGTTTAAATATAATTTAACTCTTGAGAGTGTAAAATGAAACCAAATGGACCCGTAAGGGTCCATTTGGTTTCATTTTGACGCTTTCAAGAGTTACAGATCTATAAGGCTCCATTTGGTTACCAACTGTCCATCATTTAGCTGCATGGGGACCACCTGGAATCCTCTCAGGGCCCACTGGTGGTCCCCAGACCACCTGTTGAAAACCCCTGCAGTAGATGGAGAGTGTATACTTCTATGTCCATCGTATCTGAAAACAGCTACGTTCAGAAGGCTGTGAACTTCACCGGGGAGATGTTCATTAATGAAGAGATTCAGCTGCATGAGGAGGACCTCTGTCGTCATGTCAGGAGGTCATTCTGCACCTCTTTTCTTCCAGCAAGGACCAGCTGTATGCAGGGTCAGAGTTTGATGCTGCTGTCAGTGACACTGCTGCAGTCATTATTAAGAGTCCTGTGTGGACACTGTGTGTCCTGGCCAGAGACCCCTGCCCTGCCTACTGCCTGGTATTCACACTCCCCAACAGCAAGCACTATATTTACGCTGGATGTCTCCTCATTCCTGCACTTGATGGTGGACCAGGACCATGGGCATGGGGGCCCGTAAATGCCCTGACTGCCCCCACCAAACATGATGGCATGCAAAACAACCCTCATTTCAAAGATATTTCAAATTAAACTGCTTGTAATTAAAATGATTTGAAACACTACTACTGCTACTAACTAACTACAGTTGTGTCACCACTAGCCTCGACACCCAGGCTTTCATTTTCGTTCGCTTTGCACGAAAACCGAAAGCCTGGACTAACGCGTTGCATACAGTGGCCTTGAGGGGGGAGTCAACCTTCCGGGGTGGGCGTCGCTCTAAATGATGTGCCGTGTGGATCCCACGGCACCCCGCCCCCCAAGGCCAAAATCATTGAGGGTTAGGCCAGGCTATGTCACCACTAAACCATCACCATTTCATCATTGAAAACAGAAAGCTCTCTGAGTCAGACGTTTAGCTTTATGCATGCTGCGTGCCTGTTGCAACCTCAACATCACCTGGTGTTATTATTGATGTTTTATTTGCCTAATCAAAGGCCTGTAACTGAAAATGGTATGGGTGCGCCATACCATTTTCTCATTCCCCCCCAATTGGGAAATGTTACATCCGCGCCTGTGGTGAACAAGTTGTCAGCAGCACAGGGCCATACATTTACACGGCTCCATGCAGTGATCGTGGCTCTGCTGGTGCTATCTCTGTGTCCCTCCTTGCCGACAGCACCCAGGCTCATAAAAGTACAGCAGAATGCCCTGCTATAATCCCCCCCCCCCCAGTACTGTACATGAACCTGTGACCGTCTAGACCGGCAGCAGTGATGACTCAGAGATATGAACGTACTGTGACTACTGACTATAAGGCTGCATGCTTTCCTGCTGCTGTTCATATGACTTTCGGACGGAGTTAGATAAATGGCAGCGTAGATGTTCCCCCTTTTCATCTGAAAAAAGTAACAAAAGGCTACAAATCGGCGTTAAGGGGGCCTCTATACCCACGCTTTCATTTTCAAAAGCGAAAGCCTGGACTAAATCATTGGCCATGTTGGCCTAGAAGAGGAGGGTGACAGATTTGTGAAATCCAATCAGGGCAACCAACTATCTGAGTTGGCCCCTGTCTCTCTAGACCAAAATGCTTAAAAAGTTAGCTCAGGTTATAGTATTATGGCAATTGAGCTGAGCAGTCCCGCCCCTTTCATGAGGTTGCCCGTGATCCAGAAATGAATTCCGCATTCATTTTCCTCCTAGACTTTTCAAAAATGACATAGAGTATATAAAGACGATTAAATCGCATACAAAACCAACTGGGGTTGCAACAAATTATGACAACACACACAATGTTTTTGGGACAATCAAATAATTTCTAAGAAGAGAAACGAGACACAAAGTGGTGCATCCTGATGTCTATTTTCCTTCTTGCTAATTAGATATTGTACGATAACATTATTGTTTGTGTTGTCGTGATTTGTCATGATGATTTGTCTTGGCAAATTATCTTTATATAAGTCATTTTGGAAAAAGCCTATGAGGAAATTGAATGGGAGAATCATTTTTGAACCACGGGCGACGTCATGAAAGGGGCGGGACTGCTCAGCTCTATAGAGAGCTTGCCATCAAAAGATTGCTGGTTTGACAGTATGGGCGAGCCTGGTGACAGACAGAGAGACGGATGGATGGACGGACAGACGGACGGACGGATGGACGGACGTATAGGCGGACGGAAAACTTACTCTCTTTCAGAGTCAAGCCTTGAAAGATGAAAATGGTCATAGCTCATTGGCTAGAGAGGCCATGCATCTCTGTTAGTCAGAACCATAGAGTAATAAAATAATAGAGACCGGACTGGAGCGACAGCCCCGCCCCCTTGTTATTCATTTCAATACAAGTTGCTCATTGGCGCTTTGAAGCACCCGGAAGACCGCCGGAAGTGCGCCTATTTCCGCATTTGAGCACCAAAATTTGGTGCCCAAATGCGGAAGTATTTCTCCATGAACGCGCCCGACGCAAGGGATTATGGGAACCATGAACGAGCGCCGTCGCGAACGAGCAAAGGAAAAAAACCATCAAAAAGCATCAAAAACAAGCTTGTGGGTTTGCATTGAGCTTATTATCTGTCATATAATACATCTGTTGTGTTTTGAGAGGTAGTATATGACGTGAGGGCCGCTGGTTTATTCAGAAAACAACTTAAACACAAACTGCCCTGTACGCGTGCACAAAGCAAACGAGCGTGCGTGCTCTCGGGGCGTTCGTGCATGAATTCCACCCGCCTGCAGTACCAAACTTGGCCACCAGTGTGCCAGCTTCAAGCCTGGAGCCGCTGTCTGCTGGTGTGGTCAGAACATGTCAGAATGTCATCAGTTAGGCCACAGCACTCATG
>CM076975.1:13210861-13413361 GCA_039105355.1 Benthosema pterotum | reverse complement strand
CCATGCTACCACTGGTTTCTAGGATTTCAAGGATTTCTACTGTGGGAACGCACACCTACCAACTGCTGTCTCTGTTGGAGAGAAAACATAAACACCCTCGCCAACAGCTTCATTTCCGGAATCACTGCTTTGCCTTCAAAATAAAATACACATATGCCTGAAAACACAGGTCTAACAATAAATTTATAAACAAGTGTCCCACAAAGTGCAATTTATAATTAGGCATTTAGTGGATGATTTTAACCACCTCAGAGCAATTAAGTAGAATGGAATGTACAGTGAACAATAAATGCAAGCAAATTATAATGACATAGCCTACTGTAGGCCTACATAATAAATGACCAAATGCTTTACTTATTTACTTGGTAAACACCAAGCCAATTTAAAACCTAGTGTAGAATCTAAACAATACTACCAGTGGTTCACCGGCTGGTTCAACATCGCCATGGGTTCACATTCGATGAATTGCAAGGACCTATGAAGGACACATGTAAACAAGCCAATAGGCTATAGTGAGTTTAAATCCTCTTAGCAAACCACCTTGTATTGATCTGTACCTTCCTGTGCTTTTCATCTACAAACGGTTAATAAAATAATCAATCAAATCAAGCCAAAAGTTCAGCTGGGTACCCAGTGGGTCTTGAGAGCGTTTCATAGGGTCAATCAAGCATCAAGTTTAGTAATATAATATAGCCTGTATCTAACCGTCCTACATATTGGCTTACCGGTTTCTCGGTGGGTGGAGGTCAAAACAGGGGTGACCTGGGTGAGTGTAGCAGTTGTGGCTCAGATGCTCTGCCTGAAGACCAAAAGCCCAATATTGACCCAGGCCGGCCAAGGGGGATTGCCCTTAAGCCAGTACAGTATAGGCTTATAGTGTTTTTTTTCCACACTGGAAACCTTAGTTTCCAGAATTTATTTGAATGAAAACAATGTTTAAAGTTAATTGCATAATGAACAAACAAATAGGGTGAATAAAAATATAGTAAGTGAACTTTATTTATATATTCATATATATATATATATATATATATATATATATATATATATATATATATATATATATATATATATATATATATATATATATATATATATATATATATATATATATATATATATATATTAAGGCTGTTGAAAATAGTTACTTAATGGGATTAAATTAATTTTGTTGATTAATCTGATTAAAATTTTTAACGCAATTAACTCATTGAAAGAAATGGGTAGAGCACAGATTTACGGAGACATATAGCTGTGTGTCTCACTGTAACCGGAGCCATAGAGTATAGCTGGAGGATCTACAAGCATTGAGGGCTTGTAGATCACCTATTTTGATAAATATTTTAAAGATAAATGGTTTTTTTTTTACAGAGTCGGTTTCCTTTTTAAATGTTGAAATGTTGTATAGGAAAACATGCATATTTTGGACATAGTTCGAATGGTGATTAATCATGATTAAATTCATTTTGAAGCTGTGATTAATTTGATTAAAATTTTTAATCATTCAACATCCCTAATATATATATATATATATATATATATATATATATATATATATATATATATATATATATATATATATATATATATATATATATATATATATATATATAATCAATTATTGTATAACCTATTATATTAATAGGTTATTATTATATAAGTCTATCAGTTATTATTATATAAGTCTATTAGTCCTTTATAAATAGTATTTATAAAGTAGGACTAGTCTTCTTGATACTGTATGATGTCTTCTTTCTTTAATTACCAGTAGTAATTTCAATGTACTGTATGTATGACGTATGTATACGTTATGTTAGGGTCAACATATTATTACAATATTTTAGAAGGTAAGAGGAGGGGGGGTGGAAAAGCATTTCTCTCTGCCTCTATAATATCTTGAAGAAAAAATGATTGACCTCTATTATTCTACTGCTGATTTTCTGTAGCCTTGTTTTATTTGTTGAATTTATAAACTATATAGGCCTAATGATGAGCCACAATGACTAATTAATTACCCTATAGTATTGCTTTTGCTTAAATCAAATCGAATTAAGCAGGAACTGAGGTTGCAACTAAGCCTTGGCTAAAACCCTTATAATTATACTGTTATACATTGTTACATTGTTTTTGTATTGTCCCTGTTAAAAAAATAAATAAAATGACTGTAATGATGAAATGTCGTGTGAAAAGGACAAATTTAGTCGTTCAAATCTGTGTAGCCAGAGCCATCTAGTAGAAGATTTGCGACATTGAGGGGTCAATAACTGACATGCAGCCGGAATAGAGACAAACTGGAGTTGGGAAATACATTGTTTTCGAGGTAGGCGGCGCAAGTATTGTACAGTATTAACTAAAGTATCTTTAACCTTTATGTTGCAGTATTTGCTGCTAGAAAACGATCTAAAATAAAGGGGTTCAACATTATAAGATCGTTAAAGCTTGGGATGTTGCCTCAATGCATTTCTGCCTACTTCCGTCCCTATCACCCATAGAAGTCTACGTAGAAGAGCCGCCAGCACTAGACCCATGAAGCGAACGGAGTTTGCGTAGCTCTCTGACC
The DNA here is from genome assembly GCA_039105355.1 of Benthosema pterotum. NCBI lineage: Eukaryota > Metazoa > Chordata > Actinopteri > Myctophiformes > Myctophidae > Benthosema > Benthosema pterotum. The sequence goes on along the minus strand of CM076975.1, from coordinate 13,410,801 downwards.
AGAAGTAGAGTGGACTTTTATTTTGGAAAAACACAAAAGGCGGAAGCACAAGCTATTCCGCTGCTGGCTGGACACGGGTGACTTGACACTTTATAGTCCGTTTTACCTCTCATTGCTTTTCTTTATTCCTCCCCTGCTTCTCTTTCTTTCCCTAATTTAATACCCCCCCCCCCCTTTTACCCCCGTATGTGTTCATTTATTTATCCATGCCTATTATTTGAAACCGCGCGTGTAGGTTTAGATTCTAGTCGTTCCTTCAAATGAGAAGGCGTAAAAGATGGAGCTCCATATTTTAGAGCACAGCTTGAAAGTGGCGAGCATAGAGAAGGAGGGGATCCAGATTTGCACTCACGGATTAATAAAACTCGCTTTCCTGGCCTCTAAAACAAGGTAAGTTTAAGTTTGCATGCACGCATAAACATGCACGGCTCCGCTACGGTGCGATCCGCACGTCAGGTTATTGCTGTCAACGCGATCAAAAACATGATGCCCCTCATATCCTATCATATGAGGAAGGCACTGTGTGTCATTCATTTTGCCCTGATCCATGTATAAAAGACATGATCTGTGGTGTGAGCTGGTATATAGGCTGCTGTACGTTGTAAACATTAACTGGACTGGATTAACATCCAGTCCAGTTTCAGGGCCTATTGATATTAAAGGAGGATTGTACCCATTTTCATCATTTTACCATGTCATTCATCTACCTTAGATATGTGTGGACATGATCAAACAAGTTCCCCCCTTCTGTCTTACCTAGAAATGGAGGTCTGAAAAAATCATGGTGAAACACAAGTTGTGTCCCTCCATGATTTTTTAGGACCCTTTTGCTGTTTTATCATTTTGTAGCTATTGACTTCTGTGTGCCATCTATAGCTCTGTCGACACAAAGGTGTGTGTGTGTGTGTGTGTGTGTGTGTGTGTGTGTGTGTGTGTGTGTGTGTGTGTGTGTGTGTGTGTGTGTGTGTGTGTGTGTGTGTGTGTGTGTGTGTGAGAGAGACAGAGAGAGAGAGATGTTTTTGTGTTGTTACACACAGCTAAAATCTGCAATGTTAACATAGCAGCCTGAGACTGTACATACACAGAATAAGCCATTTGGATATCATGCATGCTTAACATTGAAAAAAGGACTGTGTTCCTTAAAAGGAAATGGTGAATCTAACTTCAAAAAGCAACTATTAAAGAAACCCATCACCATGCAAGCAGGGATTCTGCATCTCCTAACTGCAATGGCTTTGTTAAAACTGTTTGTTTTGAGCCCCATTTCAGCTGGATGTGTTTCTGGGGGAGCCTGGCTGTTTGCTGATGTTGATGCAATGCCAGAATTGCACTGGTGGGTGTGTTGTGTTGTGTTGTTTAGTGTGAGTGGTGCTGGCTGCTAGCTGTATATCACTGACCCTTCAACACCCTGTGAGCCAGCAGTGCAACCTAAGAGCTCAAGTCTGGAACCCTCTCATTCCAAAGTCCAGAGGAATCACTAATAGCCCCCTTCGGGACCCTAGTTTACCTTTTCTGTATTTGGGACGAGTACAGAAAAGGTCCCCAAAAGGGGTTAAGGAATCTCTTGTCCCTTTTTCTAGATCTGGACTTTAGGAACTGCTGTATGATGATGATGATGATGGTACTGAGGATGATGGTACTTTTTGTTTTTGTTGACCGGTGAAGCAGTTGGTAAACATGATTAATGTGACACTTACTTGCTTTGGCAAAGTAAACATATGCCTTCTCTCTGCCAAGAAAACTGGATTTGGATTTAGGCATGCACAATGACAATCGGCAGATTCGGCACAGATATTTATTTATTTAATCTGCACCAATACTCCGATAACATTGTTAATAGCTCTGATCTCACACACACACACACACACACACACACACACACACACACACACACACACACACACACACACACACACACACACACACACACACACACACACACACACACACACACACACACACACTCAGATAGTGCAGCGGTTAAGCAAACCAATTGTGCACTTTATGACTAAAGCATGAAACTTTCCACAGTGTTTCTACACACCATGAAGTTTGTTTTAAGATGTGGAAGCACTTCTGAGCATGAATGTTTCTATATGCCAGAGGCTGTACAAATATCGGGTTGTCAAAAACATGTATTTTTCACTTTTCTGCAGACACATTGATAATATATCAACAAGAAGAGTTCTGGAACCCAATTATCATCAAATTTCTTCAATGGGTTATATCACCAGTATAAGATGTGTCATTTGTGTTTCAGGGTCCATTAGGTCACACAAACTTACCTCACATGACCAAAGACAAAAAACGGATTTTCACCAATTTGTGTTAAATTGGATTGAGCATTTCACATCTCTTCTAGACATTTCCTAGTTGGAGTAAAGTGTCTCCTAGTTGCAACAAAGAGTGTCTACAATGCAATGACACTGTTAGTGAAGCCTAACAGTCTCCTGAGTAGGGATGACACGGTATGAGATTTTGGAAACCTATACCTCAGTGTTTCATGGTATTTAAAAATGGATAAATAAATACTATGACATAGTATGTATGTATTAATTTTAAATACCAATTTTTAAATACCATAGGTATGTGCTATAACCTACAGCAGAACTGCACTGTGCATGTTCAGAACTGCATGCCCGGAACTGTTAACACTGTCAAACTGACATCTGGAGACCTTGGGTCACCGAGAGTCATTGACTTCAGAATTGCTTTCTGACATGTTCATGTTCCAAAAGGGGCATGGTGGCACAGTGGTTAGTGCTGTCGCCTCACAGCTCCATTATAATCAGGGCTGCACATAACTATTTTGGTCTGATACTCAGTGGAGCACCAGGGGATGTTACCTGGTGCTCCAAAAATGCGGCGACCCATATCGACCCGTATCGGCGACCCATATCGACCCGTATCGGCGACTCATATCGACCCCTATTTTCAGACCTCCATTTTTAGGGAATAGATTGGGGGAACAACACAACATCTCTAAGGTGCATGTCAATGACATAACATTGGAAATGGGTGGAATTCCCCTTTAATGCGTTCTCTCTGCATGTTAATTACATAACATGTTGGAAATGGGTGGAATTCCCCTTTAATGTGTTCTCTCTGCATGTTAATGACATAACATGTTTGGAAATGGGTGGAATTCCCCTTTAATGCGTTCTCTCTCTCTCTCTCTCTCTCTCTCTCACACACACACACACACACACACACACACACACACACACACACACACACACACACACACACACACACACACAGCCCCGTTGCGTTTAAGATGAGGGGCGAACGCAACGGCAACAGGGCTAAGCAACATTGTGCATCAACCACTTTACAGCAAAGACGTCTTTTCTGTGCAGTCTCTTTGGAGATTGCGGTGATGGAACACCAAAATAATTCCTTAATGGCGCTTGCTTCTTGGACATTTGACGAGAGTTTAGCTGTAAGTTAGCAGAATAATGTCTCAGTGTGGGCTACTAGCAGTAGCATAGATCGATCGAGGAAGGAGGTAAAGACACTGCGTTTGGGCAGTGTCAGTGTCGCCAACTGCCAAAATCCAAAATGCATTAGTGTCACTTCAAACACGCACTCGAATGCATTAGAATAAAATTAATGCACTACAATGAAACCAAATGGACCCTTACGCGTCCATTTGGTTGGGGCCTGGTTGGTTGGGGTCTGGTTGGGGTCTGGAAAAAAGCTAAATATAGTGACAAATGAGTCAGGTTGGCAACACTGGCCAGTGCACCCATGTGTCCACAAGGTGTGATTGGCCAATGGGGGCAGAGCCATCTAGTTGCGACAGTGAGGGGTCAGAAACTGAGCACTCCAACTGCTATTCATGCAGCCTGAATAGGGACAACTGGAGTTGAAAATACATTGTATTTGGACTGGCCCAATGAAGTGAACGGAGTTGGCGAATTTATATGTATACTAAGGCTTCTGGCCATAAACAATATTAATTTTTATTATGAGCCCCATCTGTGGTGCGCAAAAGCGTTCCCCAGCCCGTAATTGACCGCGCCATGTGCTTGATTGGACGCGCATGCGCGCCAGTTCTGTGCAGTCCTGATTATAATATATTATGAAATGGAGGTTTTGTTCCAAGGAATCACAACAGCAATACAATACCGAAAAAACATAATTGACAGGTGCTCTTCATACAGCTCCAAAAGAGTCTGTATGAAGAGGTAAGGAGGTAAGATAAGGAATTGGTGGAGATGGTCAAAGCCAAGAAGCTTGGCTTCACTATCGCGACCAGAAGGTCTACGAGACACCCTGGGGAACCCTGTATCACCCAGCATCAGGGCATTACTGCACGTACCAAAGAAGATAGCAGTACAGAGGATGAGATTAGCTGGACACTGACACCGATAACAAGAACAACCAACCAAAGGTACTGTGGGAACCAACATACGGGCATGGATGGAGAGGACGTCCCACACCTACTTATGTGGAAGTACTAAAGGAAGATGAATCAACACACAGGCATGGATGGAGAGGACGTCCCACACCTACCTATGTGGACGTACTAAAGAAAGATGAACCAACACACAGGCATGGATGGAGAGGACGTCCCACATCTACCTATGTGGACGTATTAAAGAAAGATGAACCAACACACAGGCATGGATGGAGAGGACGTCCCACATCTACCTATGTGGACGTATTAAAGGAAGATGAATCAACACACAGGCATGGATGGAGAGGACGTCCCACACCTACGTTCTCTCCATCACTGCCTGTGTGTGTTGGTTCATCTTCCTTTATTACGTCCACATACTGTATATGTGGACAGATGTATGGAAAACCAAGATGACTAGAGACGCTGATGGAGGGCTCGTCTGAGGACTGTATGAAGAGATAAAGGTGTGGGACGTTCTCTCCATCCAGTACACACTCTTTGGCTGGTTGTTCTTGGTATCGGTGTCAGTGTCCAGCTAGACTCATCTGTACTCTGTACGGCTATCTTCTTTGGTACATGCAGTAATTCCCCGATGCTGGTTGATACAGATGCCGGTTGGTGATGTGCTCATCCTGGTCGATGTTCAGTACCACACGCAGCATTCTGGCGTAGCACCCATCCTTGGAATTCTATAGGGCTTGTGTTAGTGTCCAGCATTTACAGCCATAGAAGATGAAACTGATGTTGATGTGCTGGGGTAGGTTGGATTTCCACACACTGGTCATACCATTAGCCATTGATCTCACCCAGAATTGCAGCCTCTATTGTTATTAGGGGCAGATGTCCTTGGGGAAGTTATAGGTCATAACCTCAGTCTCAGCAGGCAGATGTCAGTGTAGTTCAGGTCTGTGAGGGTTTCCACAGGGTGTCCTGTAGACCTTCTGGGCACGATAGTGAAGCTGAGTTTCTCGGCTTTGACCATCACTACCAATTACTTATATCTCTTCATACAGTTCTGTTTGGAGCTGCATAAGAACTACATAAACAGTGAATGTTCTGTCTTTATTTTATTGCTGATGCTCACTCTCCTCCTAGATGTTTTTAATGTCATATCAATGTCATACACAATGTCATAAAATGTATATCAAACACAACTCATCATTTCTGTAGTCTATTGTTTACTTTTAAGTTATCATTAGAATAAAACTTCCACTTAACAAACTTAACATATTATTATAATAGAGAGAGGAACAACACGTGCCAAAATGCAATTCTGAGGTCAATGACTCCTCAAGGTCACCAGAGGTCAGTCTGAAAGTGGTGACAGTTCTCTGATGCAGATCTGAACATGCTCTGTTCACTTCTGCTGTAAGTATAGCGAATACAGTATTTTAGTTTAAATACCATGAAACACCTAGGTATAGGTTTCCAATAGCATAACAATGCTGTAAAATCTCATACCGTGTCATCCCTACTCAGGAGACTGTTAGTCCTCGCTAATAGTGTCATTGCATTGTAGACACTCTTTACTGCAACTAGGAAATGTCTAGAAGAAATGTGAAATGCTCAATCCAAATTAACACAAATTATGCAAAATCCGATTTTTTGGTCTTTCTTTATGAGAGATGTTTGGTGACCTAATGGACCCTGAAACCCAAATGACACATCTTATACTGCTGATTTAACACATTAAAGCAATTTTATGGTGATTAGTGTGTTCCAGGACTCTTCTTATTGATATACTGTCTTTATGCCTGCAAAAAGTGAAAAATCCATGTTTTTGACCACCTTACATTTGTACAGCCTCTAACACATGAAAGCACTTCAACTGAGAAGTGCTTCCACATCTGAAAATAAACTTCATGGTGTATAGAAACACTGTAGAAAGTTTCATGCTTTAGTCATAAAATGCACAATACCTTCCATTTCATGAGCTTAACCGCTGCACTAACAGTGTATAATCTTCTTTTTATATGTTTCCATATGCTTGCAGTTGTGGTAAATGATTGATTTATCTGGTGACAAAGCATCGAGAGGCTTTTGGATCTCCTTAAAAGAGCGTCATTACTGATATACTGCATTTTCTTTTTATTATTGGCGTTATTACTATTGTTATTGAAAAGCATGAAGTTATCTATCAGTTAAAAACAAACAAGCAAAAGAAACACTATTGTGCATCCCTATTTGAATTGAAATGAAATTGACTGTGGTGTGGTCAGTTCTTATTATCAGCCTTGATCATTCTGAGTAAGTAATTGAATAGTTTTATCATTTCACCCCTTTAAAAAACCCAAATTGACCATTGTAGCCCTATGCGGCTATTCACTGCTTCTTTAAAGTCAGGGCTGGGGGAACCACAAATCCACCAGTGGGCCAAACGGACCCATACAAGTCTGTGGCATGGATTGTGTGCAAATTGGAGGATTTTACAGAGTAGAAAGAGATTATTTAACTCCCTAGGGTCCATTTGGTTCCATTTTCTACACTGAGTGCACCCCATTTCTACACTCCCACAGTTACCACAGTACAGGCCCTGTCTGAGTCTATTTGGGCCACTGGTATTCCCCAGGCCAGACCATTTCAGAAGTTGAACCAGTGTGCTATTAAACTACAGCAGCCCGTGTCCATCTACTGTGTCAGAAGCTGTTCAATAATCTCCCGACAACGAGGGATTCAACCCTGGACTAATTTTGTAGTTTGTTTTCCAGCTTCAGGTTAAAAACCTAAAAACTACAGGTAAAACTGCACTAGCCTGACCCATAGTACACAGTGCTGTGTACTGTGTACAGTACAGCAACTGTCAGCAACACAGCTGCAGCTAATAAGATTAACAATGGGTGCGTTAGATTTCGGTGCGTGAATGACCAGTGGCACATGCCGCACACCCATGGCTTTGGGCACACCTTAAAAATCATGCCCGTTCATTTAATTAGCTGCAGCTGCGTTGCTTACAAGCCTGCCAGTGTATTATTCTGCTGTAGCTCTTGATTGTCTGAACTGGAAAACAAACGCACACAAGTCTTTGATACCCCTTATTTTGTCCTGAAACTGTAGATTCTACAAAACATTCGCTCTGAAAGAACATACTGAAAGATTTGTGCTGCATTCTCACATTCTCCCCCCAAAATAGCAGGTGTTCACGGCTCATAGCGTTCCACTCTGTGGCGCGCTATGAGTCGTGAACGCCTGCAATTTTTCAATGAAAGTTAAAACACCACAAGTACTGTACAGAATGGTTTAAAATTAGGTATGACTGCAGATCTCTGCAAGTTAAGTGACTATGAGTATGTATCATCTTCAAAACTTATTTGCTTCATCATGTCATACACAAGGCCACTAATTAGGTTTACCATGGATTCTGCATTTGTGAATGCGACTCCAATCGATATGTAAAATTGAATGTACCTCCTTAAAGATGGAGTTCCGCGAAATTTGGTCTTTTTCCAGTTTTTCACGTGTTTATTAGGTCTCAGTACTTCATTAAACCTCCTGAGATCGTTTCTATACTGGTGGTGTACAAAAAACGTAGTTACTATTTCTTCCTGGGGGCGGGACCGTTGGCAGTGGCACAGTCCAACGGAGTCAACACGAAAAGTATGACGTATCAATCTACCACGTGTCAACGCCCCTCCCCGTCATTGTCATATTTTTAAATACGCCAGCCTCTGGGGGGCGGAGCTACCACAATCACACATGGGGTACGTGTGATCATGGCGGATCGAGGTGGCTTCAAACATTACCAGCTGATGGAGGATTAATGCAATATTATTAGTTAATACTTCTTAATGAATGCCTGCGGTGCCATAGGAACTCGGGTGGACGTAAAAAGGCGAGAGAGAAAAAAAGAACGTATCGGTTTTGCTGTTGTATACTGCTTTTTGTGTATGTCTGACATGCACCATCATAGAACCACAGTTACATACGTAACTAGCGATTTAGTTTCTCTTCTCTAAGATCACCTCTAAACATCGTATAATAGTAGTCGCACCAACCCCCAGGTGTCTGCTGTTAAGACGCTGTGAATAAATGAGTTGATGTGTTGAAGAAAACTTGGTATCAAAACTTGGAAAAACTGGTATCATCTGTGTTGAAACGGAGCCATAGAGTATAGACAGAGTGACAACTCCATCCACTTCATGGGGTAGTCCAATGGCGGCTCTTCTGCTTAGACTTCAATAGAGAATGGGGACAACTCCTGGACCTGAATTAGGACCCAGGCAACAGCCCAGCGTTAATGATCTTAAATCGCTTTATTTTAGATTGTTTTTAGTGATAGTACAACACAAACATGTCAACGGTACAATAACAACGTTACTGTACCGTTGACATGTTGAAAACCTGCCTAAAGTCCCTATTCAGCTGCATCATATAAGCTGCATGAACAGCAGCTCGAGCGCTCAGTTTCTGACCCCTCAATGTCGCAACTCTTCTATGACCAGAAGAGTGCCCGCGCATGCGCCATTGTTTTCTCTGTCGGCTGCTGAATGATAGTGTACTCTAGGTGGACAAGAGTTGCGACATTGAGGGGCCAGAAGCCGAGCGCAAATGAGATAAAGTGACAAACTGTTGGAAATGCATTGTTTCTCAACGAGGGCGGCGCAAATAAGAGCTAATTTAGGAACCTGTTCATCATGACAACTGTTGTAAGGTATTATACAGGCTTACTACAAAACTATCATAAAAGCTGGGCCGTTGCTTGAATCCATTGCATATACTACTTCCAGTCCAGAACGTGTCCCCTTTTGTTGTGCTAATTCAATAGAAGTCTATGTAGAAGAGCCGCCATTGGACTGGCCCCATGAAGTGAATGGTGTTTGCATAACTGTCTATAGTCTATTATAAGGCTTTGATTTCGAGCCGAGGACCCCCAGTTTGACATGTATTAGTTTAAGGACCCCCATTTGTGGCATTTCTATCTCTGAGACCCCATTTTTAACTGTAAAATCGGTGTTAATTAACTCTTGAGTGTACAAATGGTCATATTTGATTTCATATGTACACTTAGTTTATACCCTGGCCATTTGGTTACAAAGTATAATGTAGCGAGGGACCCCCTGGACGCCTCTGTCTTTGGGAATCACTGGGCCACAACAAAAAGCAACTGCTTGTTTTAATAAGTGCTTGTTTTATTATTATTATTATTATTTTATTATTATATAGATAGGAACTTCTACACACAGGAGCTGTTACTGTAAACTCGGTACCCAGACAGAATATTAGACAGGTTGTGGTTATCCAATACTCAGTGAACTATGGGTGATACCCTATCATAACATGTTGACAGAATAAATGAATAAATAAATGTATTATTAATATATCGTTGTTATTATTACTATTACTGTTTAATGTAGGTGAATCTCCATTATTAGTGTTAATGGGGAGTTCTGTACCAGAATCTGGCTCAAACTATAGCCTCAACAGTTTGTCATCCCTCTGAAATTATGTAAACAAATGGGCAGAACCATGGGCGGTCCTTTTGTGAGGAGGGGGAGGGACTAGGAGAGGTGGGTGGTCTTAAAGTAAGAGGCGGAGGGACTTTATTAGGTGGGTGGTGCTAAAGTTAAAGTCATGCATACTTAATGAACTGGTGGCCATTGCCACATACAAACGGCTTTTTAACAAATACTATACACTTTATTGAAAAAATTCTTCCTGATTATGTTATAATAACACCTGATGATCATCTTTTTGGGACAGGAAAAAGCACGGCACTCCATCTTTAAGTGTACAAATGGAACCAGGAGAGAGTAAAGGTCCTTGACTCCTTTCGGTTCCATTTGTACACTTATATGTACTCTTAGATGTGTTGGATTTACAGACCTGTAAGGGTCCATTTGGTTTCTTTTCCGAACTACCAATGATTTTTGCTGGAGGCCCGGCCTGGATCCCCCTTAAGAACTCCTATAGTGGTCTCTGGAGCCCTTGTTGCGAACCAAGATAAGATACTTATCAAACGCCTCTGTGACATCTGTCCAGTCTTAATGTTTGAATGTAATGAGGTGAAAGGCATCTGTTTAGGTCCTACACAAACTGTCTGAGGGTCAAAGGGCATTTACATCTCCCTCAATGTAATAATATGGGAAACCTTTTTTCACTCAGAAGTTGGAATAGTGTGAGGCATGCTGTATAGGGATAACACAGGATATATATTTTTGAAATATTATGAATGATGTACGTCTGATACTTACTATTTGCTACCAAAGAGACACTTTGTGATCTTGTAGATCTATTTTTTTTTAGCTGAGAGTAGCTGGGGATGCAAGGTTTCACGTATTAATTCCAGAAAGGCCGCATAGATTTGTTATGATTAATAACATATAATTGTATAACAACTCTCAAAGCAAATGCAATTGTGCAGTTTGATGTACCCCATTAAAGGTCTAGATTTATTAGTTTAGTATTGATTGGCTCCGGAGAACACGCTCACCAAATGCATTTAGGTGCCATATCTTGGAAACCAATTTGTGAGACTGTGTTAGGTTTCTCACATTTATGCGAGGAATGCTAATTAAGTGTTTAGTGAATTAGCAGCCTACACAGAGATTAATATTCCTCTGCATTGATTTGCCATCTTGCTCATGCTGTGAGACCCCACTGACTCTGTTGATGGTGTTAGGTCCAAATATAGAATGTCATGGAGAGGTGTTGTTGACATGATCATAATTAGAAAGTGATTACAGGATTTTAATCAACACAGACTAACTCTAGGGGTGTTAAATAACAATGGCTCCAAAACAACAACACACGGTGGACATTAGTGGTGTTGTCACAGTCATAAGATTGTTATTGAAGAGTAATTGTCATAGAAATAATTGCAGTTCGTAATTTAATTGTGATGTTGACACTGAACATCAAAATTATGTTTCTGTTGGCTTTTAGAGTTTATAAACTTAACTGATGAAAAATGACTTGTACCAAGTACTAAACCAATTATATAATGTTGTTTCTTTTACCAAAATGTACAATATTTAAACAACTCCTTATATATCGGCTTGCATTTCATTCTTTGCATATTGTACGTAATAGTGGGGCCTTTTCATCTCTAGTCATGATGGGGAAGGGGAGGAGGGCGGACTTGGTGTCCCATTGGCTGTATAGTGCTAGTCTCCCATTGGCTTAGAGGCCAGCCAGTCAATGAACATCTAAATAGACAATCTCTAAGCTCACAGCACATTGTGACGCGGCGAGTTATGATCTTGTAGATCTGCTTGTAAAATGTATGGACAATTTTTTTCAAGCAGATTCAACAGAACTCGTACAGCTGGATTGGAAACAAGGCATTCTAACGATCGAAGTTATACCGATTATCTCAAATAATTCCATTCAGGCGATCACACAATAACTCTGACAGGCCCATTTAGATGTACCGCACGAAGCAAGTCACGCTCTGTCACGTCCTGCGGTTCTTCACACCTTTCACCCACGTCCAAAGTGGCATTCAAGTGCAGGCGTACAAACAATCAGATTGTCACTTTTGTGCTGTGCAAGGTTGAGTCCCACTGTGCAGCTGTCCTTTTCTCAAAAAGATGTTTGACTGATTTTTCTGAGTCATTAATTGCAGAGTTGAAATAATCACTCAATTAAGCTCAAAAGTCTTTCCTCGTGAAATGGCTCCATTCATTATGCAGGCTGGGAGGAAGATGGGGTTCACACAATGTCTCATCTATTCAAAACCGACCAGAATGTGGCCATGCACGCCTGGTGAGATGCTCAATGCACATGCCACATGAATAAGGCTATACTAGTCCTTCCCGGTACAATGATACCTGGCTTTGAATATGACCCAAGCTCTCCCCCCAACCCACACATACAGTACATACCACCAACTTTCCAGTCTCTGTTCACTGTCAAATCTGAAATAAGCATATTAAAGGGGAAGTCCACCCATTTTCAACATTCTAATATGTCATTAGTATACCCTAGAGGTGTTGGGTGGACATGATAAAAAAAAGTTCCCCCATTCTGTGTTCCCAAGAAATGGAGGTCTGAAGAAAACCACTAACATGGTGAAACATCTTGATGACATCATCAAGATTCAAGATGTATTTTCAACATGTTAATGGATTTCTTTAGACGCTTCTTTTTTCTGAGAGCGTACAAATGGAACCAAAGGAACCCGTTTGGGTTCATTTGTTGCATTTGTACGCTCTCAGAAAAAATGTTGAAAAAGGGTGGAGTTCCCCTTTAAACAACCGACAACGGAAAAACGGAAAGAAAGAAATGGCAGCAACCCTCACAGTCGCATCACATTTCACAAGCCAAACAAACGGGAATAGCCTTGTCATTTATCCTCGTAAATGATTGTTTGTGATGATCAGTGGTCATTTGTTGTAATAAAACACTGTCTTGCATCTCCTAGCCCACACAATCCCCTCCACCCCCAGTATTTATACCAGCAGGTTGTATATGTTTGCATTGAATACTGCATGGAACAAAAAATAGGGAAAATACAAGTATCAACTTACATCCACAGATGTATGAAACAAAAATTTTAAAAGAAAAACATATCTCCCTCGTCTCTAAAATTCCTTTCCCAGCATGGCCTTTACACAGTCGGACCAAGAGCCATTCACAATTATATATTGTCAGCTGACTTGTAAAATGGTTTGTCTTCCTGTTGTTGCCTTTTATAAGTTAGAGATGAGATTATTTGAGATAATTGCAGTTTTGCATGATCATCATAATTGTTTCCATTTCAAAAAAGAAGAAGAAACAAAAGATATTTGCAAATCTTTCAAAATAATAGTGGAAATGGCAGATCTACAGGCTCACAAGGTTATAAATTGTTACGTCTTGCATGATGTGTACAGGTACAGAAAGAGTTGTTCTTTTTGCTTCCTTACATACAGTAACATTCAAAACAAAAAGCAGAACAAGCACATCAAACAAAGAGATGAGAGCGCAAGAAAGATTTAAATTGTAAAAACTAAAGTAAAATACTAATTACTTTTGTTTTCCCTATAGTAGTTAGGTAAACTAAGCTTGTAGATCTGCCATGAGTTTGTTACGAAGGGGCGTTTTGATATGCATAATTGTATACACATTGCATGTTCACATGTTCCCTATTTTGTTAGAAATGCTCCACCATCATGTCCATGTCGTGCTGTATATTTTTAGTTCCCAGTCATTGTCCCGCATGTGCGTTGGTTTCAAGTTTAACCCTTTCTTCTATACGTTCATGTTTCTGAAAATATAGAAGTATGACTTTCAGTGGTTAACCGTTTGGTATGCACTCTCTCCATTTGAACTTATCTCTCACTTTCAGATGCAAGTTCTTCAGCTTGACGGAGACTCCGGAGGACTACACCATTATCGTAGACGAGGAAGGATTCAAAGGTGAGCCTCTCTCTCTCTCTCTCTCTCTCTCTCTCTCTCTCTCTCTCTCTCTCTCTCTCCGGGCAATTATTTATGGATCACTTATGTTACTGCAGCAACCATGGATCAGTGAGCAGGGAAGTGACCCATTGTGTGTTAGCCCTATGATTTTTTTTTTTGCTGCGATTCTATACAGCGTGTTCGCTGGCAATGTTTGACCACATATTGCTCCATTGCCAGTGCCCATTACAGATTAGAAGCCAAGCTGCCACGCTTTGCAGTGTTGTAGTTGGTTGGTTCAGTGAGCCAATCCATGTCATTACTGGCCATTTCCAGGGTGACCCTCGTTGGTCACCATGGACACTACAAGCTATTTGTTATTTAACAGGTTGCAGGTATTTTCTGTTGCCTGCGTGTTTCCTGTGAAACCAGTAATGCACTCTGAAATCCAACATTGCAGTACAAAGATTTGAAGATTTGCGTTGTGACCTAACACCCGAGTAGCCGAAGTAGCAATAGAAATGGCAGTATACGACCGTACCGTTTATTGTGATTATAAAGATGATTACAATTACGATTAAGATTTTATAAGTGATGGCAGTGGTTCAGGAGGTAGAGCAGCGGGCCAGCCTCCTTGAGAATCAAGGTTCCTGGTTCAATCCCTGGCTGACCTATACTACCTCCTGACTGGTGACAAAAGGTCCTCCTTCTGCCATACAGAGAACCCCTAACTGCTCCCGATGACTAGGTATTTGCCTTGCGTGTTTTGCATGCAAGGCAAATAAGCCTGCATGCATGCATATTTGCCTTCAATTCGCATTGGCATGTGAATGGGTTTTGGCAAAAAAGGCACTACCATTTTGGATTTATCTTGGAAAGAGCACTGATGGATCACTAACAGTGCTTCCCCACTCATTCCAAGGTCACTTGTAAAAGAAAAAGTACACATGTGACAGCTTTATGACAGGGGTTTTCAAACTTTTTGGCTCAAATTCTGAATAAATATTCAGAATTTGAGCCATGGACCATCATTTGATGGCAATTTCACTCCAAAGACCTAAAACTAAAGAATTCCTTTGGTTTTGTCCACAATTCCAGGCTGGATTTTGCAAACAAAACAGTGTAGACTTGTGCTGATTCAGATGGTGATTATTTTAACTCTTGAGAGTGTGAAAATGAAACCAAATGGACCCGCAAGGGTCCATTTGGTTTCATTTCCACACTCTCAAGAGTTACATCTGGTTACCCAACTTTCCATCATTTAGCCTGGGGACCACCTGGAATCCTCTCAGGGACCACTGGTGGTCCCCGGACCACCTGTTGAAAACCACTGCTTTATGAGGTTTGCTGGGAGATTTGCTCAAAGTGTTTGGGTCAGCGAGGTCGGCTGAGCGATATGGATATGACGTTGCGATCGATATCCAAGAATGCCAGACTATATCTAATTTCAGAAGCTGTTATCAAAGGTGCACAGGCTACACCAGCCACTCATTGTGAGGTGGCAGCCACGGACGGATGAAACGCTAAATAATAAAAGAGAATAACCGCACACACACTCCTGGTACCTGTAGCTGCTGATGCAAGTTTTATTGTAACGCGTGCACACAATAAAATTCACGTCGGCAGCTACGGGTGTGCAGCTGAATCCTTTTATTATTTGATATCTAATCTCAAGACTTGCAATATCGATATAATATCAGTCGGCCTACTGCTCGGCCCTAGTCAGTGGTAACAGTAGCTCACGACTTAAAACTCCTATATGTAATTTTATGGTCAAAATAATAATTATGTTGTTTTTCATTTTTTTCATGAAGTCTTCCCTTAATTACGTCATCTCCAAAATATATTGTCTTTTTGACGCCTCTAGAGGCTGCAGGAGGCCTCCAAAGAAATCCCTAAAAGCTTTGTGATTGGCTAACAAATAGTCCCGGCGGGAGTATTTGTTAGTCAATCAGGAAGACCCTTGCAAGGGCGCCTCTGATTGAGGAAAAAGGGAGGACTGGTGGAGTCAAATGTGGAGGTGGTGGAAGACTATGATTTTAAAGGGCCACAGGATTTCATATGGTTGTCATAGATACTAGATATTTTCAGGAAGTGATCTAAGAATGAAACGGTCTAAGATAAAGAAGAAAAAGAAGGGAAAAATGCCATTAAAATACTTTAACGTCATTCTCTGTCGTCTCTTCCAGAGCTACCCCAGTCGGAGCACATCAGCGTGGCCGATGCAACGTGGTTGGCCCTTAACGTGGTGTCGGGGGGCGGGAATGCCACCAATTCACAGCCAATCGGAGTTACCAAAATCGCTAAATCGGTCATCGCGCCGCTGGCAGATCATAATATCTCTGTATTCATGCTGTCGACATATCAGACAGACTTCATTCTGGTGAGTGCACACCCATTGCTGACTTTAATACACGGCTAGGCCTTGTTTATTTTTCTTTCTTCAAGGACAACCAATTTGATAGTTATGGATCAGACCATTGATTCCAACCCTGTGAGCTGTGCGTGAACCTCCAAATAAATGTCAAACACAAAGATTTATTTGATAATATAACTTTATTATTAATATAACATCATTATCAAAAACATTCACGCAGAAAAAGTAAAAAGACAATAAAAAGCTTTGTAATGGCTATAAATAATGGCTATATGGACCCATGGCAGTAGAGGGGCTGCCAGTTGGTTGGTCCAAGGTGGGCCGCGACACTTAAAATATTTTCAAGTGGGCCCTGATCCAGATATGGTTGGGAACCACTGCATTATGCCACAGAGAGTCCCTGTACGGTTCCAGCCCTGGAATCACTAGCAATGCCCAATTAAAAAAAAAAACACTGCGAAGTAGCAATGTGTCAAACAAAAGTGCAAAAGTAGCAGAACTGCTAGGTTGAAACCGGCATGAATATAGTGCTCTGAATGTGTCGTCTCTGCTACTTTTGTTATTTTTTCAAATTTCAATCATGAAAAGCAACAAGTGTTTCACAGTCTCCTTGAATAGGTTTTCTTGAACTAGGGCCTTCAATAAGTCCCTCCCCAATCCATCCTTATCCAATAGGCACGTTAGAAGAGCAAAGCTTGACCAGAAAAGCTTGACCTGCATAGCAACAGTTGCTATTTGGATTGGCATTGGACAATGACTAAACTCCGGTGAGGTGGGGTTTTGAGAAGGGCTCTTTGGCCTCCTTTTGAATCTGATGATGGAAGTAAACTGTAAGATGGTATGGAACAACAAGCAGAAACGTCTAAGCCAGGGGTGTCCAAAAGGTACAGTAGATCGCAATCTACCACTAGATCACAAAGGTTGTGCATGTAGACCACATGAGTCATGACTTACCCCTAAGATTATACACTTTATTATGGAGTGGAATTCTGACCACTCGGACAGCAAAACGACGAATAGTAATTGTAATAATGTATCCATTTTTTAATCAATTGCAGTGGAGCGAGTCATAAACGGGCATATTTAACAATAAAGGCTCAGAACACAACTAACACGCAAGTACGCAGGATTAAATCTGTCAAATTCAACATTAGAAATTACGTTGTGCGTCGTGATTTCTTCTTCTTTCTACTAGTAGTGAATATTTGTGTCTGACCGATACAGTGTATGTACTGTATACTGTATATTATTATATAGATATAAGTAATAGTCTACTTGTATGTGAAACGTTTGTGCAGCCTGTTGTGCAAAGGCTTACATCAATACGTTCTCGGCTGAAAGCTTGAGAAGGCAAAGAAGCAAAGGCAATATCAGTGGATATGCGCGTTCTCCCAGGGCTTCTGTTTTTGTTTTCAGAAGAATATTTTCATTTTGTCAACGGCGCTATTAATGTCTCATTCCAGAGCCTTTTTGGCCTCGGGGAGCAGTTTTATTACATCGTTGCATGCACACAGACACACACACATGCGCGCACGCTCACATGCACACAGCCGTCTTAATGGCACTGGTGTGTTTGTTATGAAGAAAAGAGAGAAAGAAAAGAAAGTGTGTTGATGTGGATAATCGAGGGCCAGTAGTTATATAAAGAGGATAATCCTCAGGCTCAGGCTTTTTGTTGTTGGAATTTCCAGGTAACATACATGGGTGTAGCTCTCCTCCTCCTCTGTTCACCGGCTGGCACTGTAGTGTCCACACAGTAGTTCTAATAGCCGCTTCAATCGTCCGGCTCTCGTCTCGCCGGCCTCATAAGCGTTTGTATGTCCCCCTTCTGAGAAACATAAAGGGTTCCTTTGAATGTGCCGTTCATAATGCATTCTTTCTGTTTGTCCCACGCGCAGCAGTCCGGGTACATTACCAAGGGCCTGAGTCAGGTTGAGGGAGCCAGCCTGTGTGTTTTTTCTTCTCTCTCTCTTTCTCTCGGTTATGATTATTTGCGTTACATAAACCTGTAATGCCTGACCTAAATGCTGGCTGTCATGAGTACTGTATGTTGCTGTATGCTTGGGTCAAGCCACTCTGTAGAGATGCCAGTCCAGCTCTTAACCAAAAGACCTCAGATTTCTACTCATAACAGTAACTGTAAGTCAAGGTTAGGGTCTATTATAATGCTGATATGGGTAATTCTGGGATGTCACGGGATGAAAGTTTTTATAGACATTTTATAGGCATAGACATTCTGAGCCTCTGGTTTGGTTGTGCACCTCATATACCTGCCTGGAACATGGTCTTCAAACTGTTGGGACCACTCCATATTTTAATTTTATGGGCCTTGGTTAGTCTAGCCGTAATACTTTAATTCTAATTATAATTCAGCTCGAAACTGGTCCCTTCTTATACGGGTTCCGGGATCCATCCCTAATGTAACCCTGATCAGTCTATTTTTTAGCTGACTGTAGCCTTACTTTAAAATATTTCATCATATTATAACCACATATGTGGTTATGAAAATATTTTTCATTTCACTGAAACTTTAAGCACTATGCAGTACCAATTGACATCGCTGTATTTTTTTGCCATATTGCCATCGGCAGGTAAAATGTTTTTCTATTGTGAATTTTAGGCCATTTATAGTTCTACAATAGAGCTGAGCAGTCCTGCCCCTTTCATGACATCACTCGTGGCCCAAAAATGATTTCCCTGTTCACTTTCCTCAGACTTTTACTAAATGTTTTCTATAAAGACGATTAGGCCATGGACAAAACCAACTCGGGTTGTGACAAATCATGACAACACACACAATATTATCATACTACCTATACTGTAATATCTAATTAGTAAGAAGAAAATAAATGGCATGATACAACAGTTTTTGTATCGTTTTTTGTATCGTTTGTATCGTTTTTCTTATCGTTGATTTCAAATTTGGTCAAAACATTGTGTGTGTGTGTGTTATCATGATTTGACATGACCCAAGTTGGCTTTGTCCGTGGAGTAATCATCTTTATATTAAACATTTGGGAAAGGTCTGAGGAAAATGAATGGGGATTTCATTTCTGGGCCACTGGTGACGGCATGAAAGGGGCAGGACTACTCAGCTCCATAGGGGGTGAAAAAATGGAAGATCTGCAAGCTTACAGCACAAAATACACTGCGATGCAATGTGGTGGGAGATTGTGGATGTGCTATTTTCAAATTGATAAAAGTTTGAAGTTGCTAAGGTGTACAATAATTGAATGAGCCCGTTTGAATTTGAAAGGTCATCCTCCCTGGCCTTCTCCTGTTACCTTAACATTCCTGTGTGCTCTTTAACACGCATTCGTGTCAAGAGTATCACCTGACCTTTACCGCTCAAATCAGTCGGATGTTGCTCCAACTCGGTGGTTCTCATTTAATGGACTTCTAAGGACTCCATGATGAATATGTGTTTAGAAGGGTAACAGGAAGGCTCGGCCCAAATAATACTCGGCCCTGAGTATAGACAGAGTTACACTGTCGCAAACTCTGCTTGCTTCATGCGATCAGTCCAATAGTGGCTCTACCATCAAGTTGTTTCACCGTGTTAATGGTTTTTCTTTTAGGACCTAATTTTCTGAGAATGTACAAATGTGAACCAAATGGACCCTAGCGGGTCCATTTGGTTTCATTTGTACACTCTTAGGAACATTTTGGAAATGTCCGCCTCTTGTCCCTCTTTCAGGCTGCCAGACAGCCCTACTCAGTTTGCAGCAACCCCACCTGAAAATGTTTAGTGCCAGAAGCAATGATTTATTATTATGTTCCCTTTTTTAATATATACTGTTTGTGAATATCCAAATGATAAAATATTGTCAAAGTGACAATAAAAAGTGTTGCTGGGGGACACCCTCAAACCCCCAATGACCCCTGGGAACGCCTGGAAACCCCCTCTTTGAGAACGAGCTGGTCTAACTCGCTTGTTAAAAGCCTTGCACCATAGAAAACAGTTTGCTATGTGTATCTTTGCGGATGGGAATTTGCGTATTCAAAAACAATGAGCACAACGTACACACTGACCCACACTGTTGGCACTGGCAATATGAACAGGTCAAAGACTGGCTTCTTCAGGCATCTGCTGACAGACGGGTAGAAACACCACTGCTAAAATACACAACACAGGTCTACAACAAACCCTCACAATCTCCCTTCTTGGGGATGAGACACAACCGGAATGTGAACATCTAGAAGGCTGCTTGGTCCAGCTCACACATGATGACCACGTGTTCTACAGTGTAGTGTTGTGTATTGTTGCTGTCAGACCGAAACCTCTTATCTCTATGTAATGTTTTGTGTTTTTCTCCCACATGTTTTAATGTTTAAATGTTGCAGATCTGCAAAGCCGGTGAGCTTGGCAATCGGCTACTAAAGCTACTTGGAAATGCAATTTGACCGATTTCATATTTGTAGTACAGTATAAGAACGATGTTGCCGTTATATTGGAGACCCCATGGTATCAAGCTCCTTTTCTTCTTAGTGCCATTAAAGGGCCACTTCACCCCTTTTTCCTTCCTGGATTACAAAGTCCTCCAGTGCACTTCCACTCCTTGTGGAGAGCTGGAAGGCTGCATGGTGTGAAATTGTACTCCGAAGGAACTTCTTGGATGTTCATGACCTTATGAACGTCCACTCTAAACAAAAAAAAAACAAATGAATAAGCCATGGATGTAAAAGGGGTGAAGTGGCCCTTTAACCTAACATCATCCCACATTGTAAATACTTGCATACGCAAGGCTTTTGTACATACAATAGGTGTGCACCGCATACATACGCTTGTGTAGCTGAAGCCGCATTCTTTTAAGGTTTATGTCCTTTTTTAAATGTTTCATTGTGGCTGAGCTGAGACGGAATAAAAGAAAATGAACCCCCCACCCGTTCTTCTGTTTTTCAGGTTCGGGAGAGAGACCTCCCCATGGTCATGCACACCTTATCCTCCGAGTTCACACTCCTCAGGGTGGTGAATGGAGAGACTGTCGCTGCGCACACTCTGGGAGTCACCAACGGCTTTGTAAAGCCCAAGCTTGGTAGGCAGAAGTTAATTTAATATCAGTGCTGAATGTTTACTGTATATCATATCATTGCTGTCGGGCAGAAAACATCATTATGTTACTTTTCGGAGGTTGTTTTCATGGGTCGTGTCAGTGGAGACGATATGAAAGAAGCCGTTGACACAATCGATCTTTTCATGCTTCTGCTTTTGATATGCTCCCGCCCTGGTCATTCATTTTCTATCTCTAGTAGACAGGATATGTTTTTTTTCTCTGCTTCTGTTCAGACTCAATTAAATACACGCATGGGGTAAAGGTAGACTGTCTGGTACGTTTAGTATTATCTAACAGCTTAAAACGCACGTCAACCACATTAACCCAAGCTCTACAAACTCACACCATTGTGGTCGGTTATTTTGGCTTAGTTTTCGCAGTATATAGGACCCTTTTTCCTTTTTTTGTAAATCTAAATATGGAAACAGTCATGTATGGACTATTATGGAGGTATGGTTGACATTCATATAACCCTTAAGTTAATTGAAAACATTCTTATTCACAATAAAGCCTTTTGTTTATGCTGGGGAATGCCCAGCCCAGCATAGACACACAGTACATACTACTGAACTGACCCACTGGGCAGCTTCTTCAGAGCAGTGTCTTTAATCATTGGTCCAGGGACCACCAGTTTTCTTTGACGGGGTTCCAGATGGTCACCAGCAAAACGATGGAGATGTGGTAACCAAATGGGCCCTTTATTTAACGCTTGAGAGCACAAAATGCTCCGTTTGGTTTCATTTATGCTCCCAAGAATTAAAAGGGAACTCCACCCATTTCTTTTTTTTTTTTCTGAGAGCGTTCCATTTGTACGCTCTCAAAAAAAGAAGCGTCTAAAGAAATCCATTAACATGGTGAAAATACATCTTGATGATGTCATCAAGATGTTCCACTATGTTAGTGGTTTTCTTCAGACCTCCATTTCTTGGGAACACAGAATGGGGGGGAACGTTTTTATCATGTCCATCCAGCACCTCTAGGGTATACTATTGACATATTAGAATGTTGAAAATGGGTGGACTTCCCCTTTAAATCGTGGTGAAACATCTGTTTTCAAGAAGATGTCTCTACACTATTATTACTATTTTATTTTTCTGCTGATTGCATTAAACAGCGTTAAACGACGCTAAGCTCACTTTGCCACTCGACCTGCCACTCACTTAACGCACGCACACACACCCTCTTAAGTTGATCAAGCGGTTGTCCGTGACTCAAATGCCTAATAAAGGACACTCCAAGGATATTACCCCCCTCAGATAGAACAATCTGTGCAGGCAGACCAGATGTTTATATCTGTGCTCTATTGTTTTAGCTACTCGGTAGAAGGAGTGCGTAATACAAATTAAAATAACACAATAGGAGATGATACTAGCAGGCTCCACAAAACATTAATCGTCCTCGGCTCTTTAGGCTTGCACTAAACACGCACGCACGCACACTTAATGTAATCGGTTTAAACCCTAGATAATTCAAAACACCATTGTATAACAAACAAAGTAATAAAGCAGGAGTGTTTGCAGACTGCTTCGTTTCCATAAACGAATCTTGGGAGCGAACGCCGGGTCTAACGTTCTTTTGAAAAAAACACATCAGTCTGAGAATCACTATGCTGCATATCTTTGAAAAATATACAGTGCTGTGGATCCATTCTACAAGCTCACAATGTGCTACAAACCCCACATGTCTGTCAGCATTTTCACAGAATGATCACCTATAATAACATGCAGAGAACAGGGTATGTTATCGGGGGGTTGTTTATTTGGAATTGTTCATAAAAAACATGCACAGTGAAAATGATTCTTTTACATGGGTCCAAAACTGAGACCTAACGGGTTCAAACTTTTCGCACGGATTGAAGTTCGCAGTTGGCGATGGATTTCAGTCATATGGATTATGTAGTTGTAGCCATCTACAAGCTCACAACGCAAAAGACAAAGACATTTACATTTGTACAAAACCTTTCATCCAAAGCTTAGATGCATTACATTCACCCATACATACACAGATCGTGGCAAGGCATCAACCAGAGGCTTGGCTCAGTTTCTGAAACACAGTGCTAGTGTATGGGGGCTCTTTGTTTCACCGTGCTTCACAAATCGCAGCTAGCACTTGCCCTGACCACACCTTTCAGTTGTGACTGTGAGATTGTATTATTATGCTTTGATCCATGTTTTTATTTTGTTATGTTGCAGTGCCCCGGCCTATCATCCACCCCTTATCCAGTCCCAGTAACATGTTCTGTGTGACCAGCCTGGACCCAGACACACTGCCCTCGGTAGCCACCCTGCTCATGGATGTCATGTTCTACTCTGGCGGGTGAGTGGCTCCACTTATTCATTTACGCTACACTTAACCATCTAGCATGAAATGTAAAAAGGTTTTGCTGGCACACATGGTCTAATAATTGCTATAGAGCAGTCGTTTTCCAACTTTACCAGGCCCCACTATTTATTCTGCATTTTAGCCACTCACCACCATTTGATGTTGAGTTTAGTCTCTCCAACCCAAGGGTTTTTAAGTTTTTTTTGTCCACAATTTAAGAGAGAGAAACTGGCAAAACGTTGGGCACAATAACAATTATTCTACTTGTTTTAATTGTGTAAGTAACTCAGATGTTATGTGAGAATAATTTAACTCTTGAGAGTTACAGATCTAAAAGGGTCCACTTGGTTACCAACTAAATGTCCATCATTTAGCTGGGGGACCACCTGGAATGCTCTCAGGGACCTCTGGTTGAAAAACACTGTTATAGAGGGGGGTTGCTCAACTGCAAATTACCCTTGGTGAAGAAACAATGTGGGCTTGCTGCAAGCCTAAAAAGTGTAGCAGTACAAAGGTCCCAACAGTATTGATCAGGTGTGTTCATTTTTGTAATTGTCTGTCTGTTGGTAGCAAAAATGGCGAGTACAAGTAGATCAAAATGGTACTGTGCATTGTACACAATGCAGGTAGTTACTTTGCAATGACGGACTGACTGAGGCATCACTATCTGCACTAATTCCAGGAGTGCAGCAGGACTACGGGTTGATATTAATAGTCTTAACTTAAAATGTATACATCACACAGCTTAAATCACCGGATTAAATTGGAGGATTAAAAATGGATTTTAAACATTTTGCCGACAAGACTCCTGACATTTCCTTTGGGGAGAACCCATTTCGATTCCAAATGTTGTCAGTCAAAAGATATAAATAATAGGCAATGCTGTGGTCCGCACTCGCCTGGATCATGGATGCATTATAGAAATGGAATAGGTTCTGAGTTGGCAGGTATAAACTTTGTTTTTTATTAACAAGTAGGTGCAGATTCTACCAAGTTCAGAGCTGAGGGACTTTTAAGGCACCTGCGGTTGGTTCCTGTCTGAGATTAACAGTGCTGAGTCATCTGCCAACAGGAACAAGTTGCGTTTACAAGCTAATACCATGTCATCTGTTTTATTAGACAGTAAAGGTCCTAGTGTGCTTCCTTGCGGAACCCCACAGCTCGCTGGCTGCGATTACAGGGGTCTCCACTCCCCAGCTCCTATAGTGAACAGAAAGAAAATCATATTAAAATCATATTATATAGCTAAATACTAAATGATCTTTGTTGCCCCCCCCCCTCCATCTGCTGGAGCTGAAGAGACCTTGTTAAAGGGGAATCCAAATGAACCAAATGAACCCTAACGGGTTAATTTGGTTCCATTTGTACAATCTCATAAAAAAGGATCTAAAGAAATCCATTAACATGGTGAAAATACATCTTGATGATGTCATCAAGATGTTTAACCATGTTAGTGGTTTTCTTCAGACCTCCATTTCTTGGGAACACAGAATGGGGGAACTGTTTTTATCCTGTCCACCCAACACCTTGAAGGTACATCAATGATGTAGTGAAATATTGAAAATGGCTGGAGTTCCCAATGTTACTGAACAAACACTATAGCAGTGAGTCATATTGGAATATAATAAAGAGGAGCCTTCCCCTTTTATTTTATTAACCTAATGGAACAATCGGGTTGAAAACAAAACGTAACACCAGTTTTAATTTAAATGATCAAATTCTCAAAGAAGATCAAAAGTGTTATCAACAGACCATGAAATCCTCTTGTAGGCATGGAAAAAGGAATGTGTGGGGGATCCGTGTTTCCTCATATGAATGAAAAGGGAGGAAAATGCTTTGATGTGTCATTAACAGACATATTGTCTGTCTGTTGGAAATCTCATTATGTCCCAAACTGTTACTTTTCAGGATTCAAATACCGGTATCAAAAGCAGCAGATGTAAAATCTCAAAAGTGTGTCACTTTGAAGCACCGCGCTTCAAACCTTTCGGATCTGCTACTTTGGATCCTTTTGTTGTGTGGTGCGTTTCTATGATCCTTTAGGGCAGAGGTTTTCAACCATTTTCATACCAGGGCCCACTATTTGTTCTGCATTTTAGCTATGAACCATTGACCATTGATTGACTCATGATGTTGAGTTTAATCTCTTGGACCCAAAACTAAGGATTTTCAAGTTTGTTGAAGAGACAACTACCGGCAGACAAAGGTTCAAAATAACAGATTCCTGAAAATTAAGTAATTAAGATGTTTAAATAGAATTTAGACAGATCACTAAGGGTCCATTAGCCCAATAACATCAGCACAATAATATCATCTTTTTTTAAAAGTCACTAACATAATAACTGCATGGGCTAGGCATTGTTCCTTTTTTACCAGAACCGGGTATTGTTCTCAGCATTGCTGGTCAGTATAAGAAGAGAGCTGTATGTACCCGTTTCTTTTCAGGTCCAAGGAGCCTGGAACATCGAGCGAAGACCCTAGCCACATTCGTTTCTTCTCCTTCTCGCTGATCGAGGGCTACATCTCTCTGGTCATGGATGAACAGACCACGCAGAGGTAAAAGTAGTGCCGGCTTTTTAATCCTGTTCTTCTCAACTTGCTCCGTCAAGTGGCGTTCGAGAGACACAACGCAATATTTTGTGCATTAGGATGTGAACATCCATTTCTGTTTGAGCCGGCACTGTTGCTAAGCAATACAAGAGTAGTCTGGTACCTGCTACAGTATGTACGTTTTCTCACATGCAGAATTTTATGTTTATCGCTGCTCTATACTCCGTCACTCTCATGGGAGCCTGTCGGAGCAAAAAAGCAATAAGAAAACAACGATTAGGCAACACAATAATGATTAAATTGTGTCATTAGGTGTCTCTAATTTGAACGCCACATTAGCACTTGTTAAGATTGTGCGTTCAGACATGGTACTTGCTGTATCCTTTTATATGGGTCAGTGATTTCTCCAAGCAATGTGGTTTTTGCAATAATTGGACCAGACATTCATTTTTTAAGCGATTGATTTTTTTTTCAGCCGCATGTAGGGCAGCCTTGGCCCCACACATTTACATGAGACCCATGATATTGCCTTAAGGGATGGGTCACCCATTTTACAGAATATCACTGTCTTTCTCTTACCTACAGTGTTGTTGGATGAACTGATGTTATCCGACACGACACGTCTTCAGTGAGCTTGATTACGTGCGCCTTAATACGAGAGACTGTTTTATGTTCCACAAACATTCAAAGCAAACATGTTTATCCGGCCAAACTACAAGATTGCCATTTGAGTGTCTGTGTCATGGCGAGACATCTTGTAAATCAATCCCATTTCGATTCCTGTGTTTATTCTACTGTGTTAAATGTCTAACCTACAGATCGCAAAGAAGTCAGCTTGATGTTCAGGCCTGTACTGTACTGCTACATATTCAGTCTGACAATGCCTTAAGGGCACACTTAAAAGCACCATTTTCAACTTACCTTCACACAATTCGTCCTCACTAATGTTTATGATTTGCTACTTGGCCTGTATCTCAAGGAGGCCTGTGGGTAGTTCAGAAACCCACCCACCATGCACATCATCGTTAAGCAGATTTGAAATTAAAAAAAATAATATATACTGTATTTGTATTATGAGGACGATGGCTTTCATTTTCGCATTGCAACTTTTCAGGAATAGAAAGCCTGCAGTTTCTATTAATATAGATTCTCCACCGTTGATGCACACGGTGGACTGGTGTCTGGACTGTCCACAGCCCTCCTATGAGACAGACTGAGTCAGAAAATGGGGCTGTTTTTTATCATGAACATTAGTGAGGACCTATTATATGAAGTTAGGCTGTGAGTGTGAAGCTTTGTTTTAACTTTAAAACCGGGAAAGAATTGCAGTTCTAGCTTAACTGCATGCAGTGGCAATCTGGTAGAGCCCTATGCCAAATGGTGAGAAGGCCAAAGCACACAACTGTTTATTGTCCAAAGGGTGGTGCGACAGCACTCAAATGAAAATGCATAGCTCACAAACTGTTTGTTAGCAATACAGCTTTGACATATTTTTACCTGTGACCTTTAGATCTCCCACCATTTGGATGATAAACAGTTGAAATATATCTACTGTACACTACACTAAATTTGTTTAAGTTTAGAAAATAACGTTTTATGAGCCAAAGAGGCACAGCACATGTGCCTTAAAACTGATAGTCTGCCAGAATTTGCATTTCTATAAGACCATTATCTGAAATCTCAGTTGAAGAGAAGTTCATATTATGTGAAATCTTAAAATAAATAATTAAACTCAACGGCAAAGAGTGATGAAGGGCACTTTGAACCGACATAACTCATGCCCATGCATTATTAATCGTACCATTATATGATGGCAAAGGTCTTCTCGTCTGATGTGTTGTTGTTGTTTTGCTGCATTCTCTATTTTAGGTTTCCAAACAATGTCCTTTTCACGAGTGCTTCAGGAGAGCTGTGGAAAATGGTTCGCATTGGAGGACAACCTTTAGGATTTGGTGAGTTCTACATTCACAAGAGTTAAGGTCAAGTATAATGGACCATTTGTATGAGTTTCTTTCAACCTGGGCCTCAGTTGTTTCCATGGTGCGTGCTGGTGACGAAAAGAAAATCAATTCCCAATTTAAATGCCGCTGGCTTTGAAGGTAGTGCAAGTGATATTCTACATTATTTTCTTTTATTTATTTTTTATTTTTCAAATGTTAAATCAATAATAAACAAAAATGTTTTTTTTTTGTTTTGTTTTTCTGTAAGGTGGTCTCTCCAGCTCTTTTAAGAAAAGAAAAGGCATTTTCAGATCTGGATACCAATTTTATTGGTCTGAATTGGTATTCTAACAGTACAATTTAAGCTGTAATAGATGGGCAATCTCTCCTGCTTGGATACAAAGGGAAAATGAAAATGTATTTTCTCCATAGTATAGAAGAGAGAGGTGACACCTATATTACTGAACAACTAAACCCTAAATCTATGAGAATATAGAATTACCATGCATTTAATTTAACAGATAAATATCACTTACTGTACCTTCAACTGGAATCTACCTAATGAAGCTTTAGGCACAAGTTAACAGGGAGAGACGTGATGTGAGGAACTATAAAAATAAGGCCCAGGTTGAAACTAAAACAATTTACTCCTCCATTAAGAATTTAGTTTTGTTTGTAATTAATGGCAAGCCCAGATACTAATTACATGCGTAATCAACGTCTAATTTGCTTTTTTTTTTTCTTTTTTTTTTAGATGAGTGTGGTATTGTGGCTCAAATATCGGAACCCCTGGCTACTGCTGACATTCCAGCTTATTACATCAGCACCTTCAAATTTGATCATGCCCTGGTAAGATTTAATTTCTGCAAATATAATTACAATTTATGTAAACAAAAAATTAACCAGAAAACAAGATGGTCATGCCCGTCCACATCCAGTTGTACTGAAAGGGTTGTAATGAAAAATTGGAAAACGCTGGCGGTTTTGGAAGAACAAATTCACCACCACACCCCTTCACCGTTCGCCCTCATTTCCTCGCAGGTCCCAGAGGAAAACATCCAGAGCGTGATTGGAGCTCTGAGGACCAACGAGACGGCGGGACATTGAAAAAGGAGGCGGAGCGAGAGACATTGAGAAACTACCGTTTTAATTCATTGTGTTCAGACGTTGATTTATCATGCCCAAAAAGTGCCAAGAGCTTATCAGTGGACTACTGTGGACTGGTTTGTGAGAGAGGAAGGGATTCCAACCCTGACGCACGTTGTACAGAGGCGAGGTGGAAGAGAGAGAGAGGAGTATGACTGTGTTTTAGGATGCCTTTTGTTCCTATGATTAACCTTTTTCTCCCATCCGTGGCACTCGAGGCCCATGACTGCCTGCTCTGATAGTTGTTGCTTTAACGTTTACCAGACTGAATCTTTCCCTTTTTGACGTTTTTTGTTTTCTTTTTGGCTTTTTTCCTGCCGAAGCTGCTTCCCCCCCCCCCTCTTGCCCCCCTTCATATCGACTATACTGTTATTAGTTAAATAACACTTCTGTGGTGGAAGAAGCAAGAATGTATTCTCAAAACAAAAAAAAAAAAAAAATCGATTATCAAGCTGTCTCCCCCATCCCCCACTCCCCCAACCTTATAGTTTTTTTTTTCTTTTCTCAGTGCCAAGATGTTTTAATGCCTAAACTGATGCCTTGTCAAAAAACGTATGTGTGCAATTGAAGGAAAAGTTGCCAGCAGCAACGACAGTCTGTGCGGTTTAAAGATAACGGCATGTTTTTTTTTTCTTTTTACTTGATATTTTAATTACAGCTCCGATAATGATCTGATTATTCAAGTCCCCTCAGCCTTCTTGGGGAATTGGGTCTTGCGACCATGTCGGGTTCCCTTATAGCAGCGGTTCTCAAAGTGGGTTCCAGGGACCGCCAGGGTTCATGAATTAAAAAGGGTTCTAAGTGGGTCTTGAGCCCTTAGATCCATAACTAAGTTAAAAAAAGGTCCTGGTCCAGTTGGTCATATTTGAGTTATGGCGGTCCTCGGAACTAGTTTTGTCAACTGGGTTACGAACATAACCAAGGTTCTGTAACAAGCGCAGTATGAATCTAGAGTTGCAATACCACGGCCGAGGCCGACGTTGAACTTAAATTGCTCACCCATAGTGAGCAGTTTGTGAAGTGCCAGTTAACAGAACTGGGGGTTACAAACGTAACCAGGGTTATGTAACAAGAGAACAAACTGCTTACTATGGGTGAGCAGTTTGTGAAGCATCATTTAACCCTTTGTGTCCTGAACGCGTTTTGGTGTTTTATCTGTTGAAAAATAGCAGATCAACAAGCTCATGTCGCGCCACCGAGTGGCGCGACATGAGCTTGTTGTTCTGCTATTTTTGAAAAATTGTGAAAAATGATGTGCAAATCTAAGAATATATTCTATTTGACACCTGATTGTACTTTCTGACAGTAAATTCTAGTTTGTGACTAGTTTCTAGTTTCTGATGCTAGATTCTGACAGATTCTAGTTTCTCTGAAAAATCTGTGTTCCTGTGTCAGTGATGCTTAACATGTTTCATGCCAAGGACTGTCCATATTTGGCTGCAGACCCCCCACCTGAAAACATGTTGTTCTAGGGATCCCCCAGAAGCAAAACTTGCGTTAAAAATGTTTGCTTCCAAAATAATGTATTCAGAGTTTTGCAGCACATTTTCACAATTTTTCAAAAATAGCAGAACTACAAGCTCATATCGCGCCACTCGGTGGCGCGATATGAGCTTGTAGATCTGCTATTTTTCAACAGGTAAAACACCAAAACACGTTCAGGACACAAAGCGTCATTTAACAGAACTTGGTGTTACGAACGTAACCGTGGTTCCGTAACAAGCGAACAAACTGCTCACTATGGGTGAGCAGTTTGCGAAGTGCCAGTTAACAGAACCACTGCCATTATCGGAAACCTCGCCGTCTGCGGATATGCGCTTTTCAAGAGTCAGCTCTGACGAGACATCCAGTAATAAAATGACTGAGCCACTTTTTTGATGATGTAATATACTCCAACGATGACAAGTTGTGTTTTACATAAGCTAGTGTTCACCCAGGGAACATTTCATTCGAAGCCCCCCCTGGTGTCCAGTTTAAGCCTTCAAGAAGCTCCCCCTCCCCCATCCCAGTCTGCACTTTAATACAGGTCAACCCCCAGAGGCCTGATGTACTGATGTGAAAAAACGGGGGGAGGACTACTTTTTGAAGGATTTATCGAGTAAAGGGGAGACTTAAGCAAAAGGGTGAGGGTTTTTCCTCCGCCTCACGTCGCACCCCCCTCAAAAAGACAAAAAAAAAACTTTGTTAGATTTCATTTTGCTGAAAAAAAGAAAAGTATTTATCAGTGTTAAACAAAAAGAACGTGAGAAAGGCAACAATTCTTCTGATAAACAAGAAAGCTTTTTGTTTTCTAGCTTGTGTGGAAAATAAACATGAAAGCTTTTTTTATTTTAAGCTTGTGTGTTCCGTTTTGCAAGGACATCATCGTGTCATTTTTACTTTACTGACATTAGTAGGAAATCAGAGGAATGTCCTCTTTACTGTTATTTGCTCCCAATGTGTACTTTAATCAATAAACTGGTGACAATAACATGCAGCTCGTCTTCATGGGATGGCCTCCATCTATTAAACACTTTATTAATAGAGGCATTAACCAAAAGTCTAAATAGATAGCTATATTGTTTTACCTTTTTCTTTTTCTACCTGTTTCTTCTGCTTTGCTGCAGACACTTGCTTCGTCCTGCAGACGGTCCAGAACTTTGTCAACAAATCATGAAAGTGATGAAGTTGTTTCTATTACCTTTAACCTAATGGATTGAATCAATTGTAAAACAATTGGTCATTTATTAAATTAATAGTTTTTCTTTCTATACTGTACTGCTGTAGCCGCGATCCTGACCTGTCTGTGTTTGTGTGTTAAGATGACTCGCATACTGTATACACATCTTAGTTCATGTACTGTGCCAAGTTACAATTCTCATCTTTGCATTGACCATCCTGGTCAACAAGTGCTATTCCTGTACTCAAATGAACGGGCAGACACTGCTGTCTATAGGACAACAGTGTCCAAAAATGGAAATACTCAAGTATAGAGTACCTCAAAATCACACTGGAGTGCATTACGTGAGTAAATTACTTATTTACTTTCCCCAGCTGATGGAGATTAAATCGACCCACGCGTGGCCCTTTTCCTCCTTGAGAAATAATGGCAGTGTTTCCCATCTGTGATCCTGTGTGCAGCTTCAGTGATTGGATAGACCTCTGGGACACCAGTGTGTGATTGAGAAGGGAATTCTAATTCAGACTCTTTGCTCCTGTCCTCACATCTTCACCCAGCCAACCTCCACCTGTGAACCGTGCGTGTTGTTGCTGTCCGCCACAAACCTATGCTGAAATTGTTTTTTTGGGGGCTGTGACCACTTCATTACGGAGCTATGTGTCTCGGTTCGTCCCTGGCTGGCAGGGTCTGTTCGTCTGACCATGGACATAACATGAAATAGCTTTTATTTTGTTTGCACAACCAAGTGTTACTACTGTCGCACAGGCTTAGATACACGTGTGCATATTAACTGTATATATGATATGATTTTGAGGTGTTGTAGTTCAATACAGTACAGAAGGAGGTCTTGTGGGTCTGGAAGAAAAGTTCCCCAGGGGGATGCCTGCAGGTCCAATCAGGATGAGGGAGGCCTTCCTCCAATCAAGATCAAGTGGGGGTGGGTCTTGTTGTACATGCTGTTGGCCTGTTGCACTTCACCCCACTGTAGAGTGTGTCCCTTACTGCTCCTTTAATGATAATGATCATTTAAAAAAGAAAAGAGTTAGGGGCACTGTTAGCCAATTAACTAATCAAATCATCACATGCCATGCTACTTACAACAAGCACACAAACACAAAGCTACAGCGCATAGGAAAGCAAGCAAAGTTAAGGAACAATTTCATGGACTAAAAAGGGTAAAATAGACAGTTGCTACGCCAAGTCAGATCTCAAACAAAATAAACCTGCTCTGATTCTGAAAAAGGGTTGTGGACCCTTTTAGATTTTCGAGTATGCCCTGATGCACACGAGGTTGAGAACCACTGCTGACATTAACACACAAAAATGGTCCCTTTAAATCCTATTGTGCTTTGTTACTTTTGCTGTAGCCAAAATGACCAATCTGTGGGCTCACAATGCATTGTGATGTGAACTTGCAACTAGTCTATAACTAGGGTTGCCACATGTGTCTGACAAAAATCCTGGACATTTTGACCATCCAATCGGTGGCCTATAATCGGACTTTTGGTCAGAAGTAACGCACCTCTTTAAACATCTAACCCAGAAATATCACACTTTTACACTGAAATATTACTGCTCTCATTATTTCATTACTCTTCTACATATCAGATTAATAATTAGGCTACTTAACCATTAATTTCCAACTCTTTCTGGAGCAGTCCAGTTTTCATTTTTCTCATCTCCGTTATCTTGAGATAAACAGATTTAGATTTTCCGTCAGGAGTTTTTCCACTAATTTTGGTGGTAGGGGGTCTGAGTCTGTGAGTCACGCAAGTCAGGTTAGTTAAACTTGGTCTCTAGTGGCCATGTAAGAAAAAATAAAATAAATGTATGAATGTATAAAAATCAGGGAATTTAAGTGTCCAGGATTTATTTTATTTTTTCCTGGACAGACCATGAAAATCCTGGACGTGTGACAACACTATAACATTTCACATATCCAGAATAAAGGCTAGGTATAATGTACTCACTATCCAGGATGTTGTGAAGTGGTGGAAATGCACATCAACGTAGAAGGGATTTCCTCTATGCATTTCCTAAATAAACCCCTTTATTTAGGGAAAAAAACACTTCAAAGTCAGTGGGCCAACTCACAAGACCATGTTTGGAGGGAGAACTCCACCCATTTTCAACATTCTAATATGTCATTAGTATTACCCTAGAGGTGCTGGGTGGACATGATGGAACCAAATAAACCCGTTAGGGTTCATTTGGTTGCATTTGTACACTCTCAGCAAAAATGTTAAAAATGGGTGGAATTCTCCTTTAACCATTTGACCAGTGGCTGTGTGCTATATACTAGTATATAGAACACAGCAATGGATATATTATGTCTATGGGCCTGTTTCATGCCTTTTCATGTTTGACATAATCTAGGATTATCCGTTATTTCCAATGTACAGGCTTTTAAAGAAAAGAGAAAATAGGAAGTAATACTGTGCCTGATCTGAGATTTGTATATTATTGGACCGTTGAGTGCTTATGACATGTATTAAGAAGTTGTCTTTTTCTTTTGAGCATCCGTCCGATAAGAGCGCAAGCTCTTATGATTATTTTAATCAGCATCGGTGAGTTTAGTCCATTATTCAGTACTGATTGAAAACGGATGAATCATTGTGTACACCTACTGTATGTGTGGATGGAGATGTACAAAGGGTAAGATGGAGAAATGCAACTAAATGAAACCACTCAAGGTCTACTACATTATTCTGATTAGAGTAGATGGCACTTCCGAACATGTTATGTTCTGTAGACAGCTGAGTACTTCTGTGAAGCAGTTGATGAATGAGTAACATCAGCACATTGTGCTCTATTGGCAATGATGACATCACTAGAGGACACTGCTTTATATTTAGAGGACTCTTTAGAAGTCCTAGAAGTTGCAGTGGGTAACATAGGTTATAGTTATAGGAGAATATTTGTGTGGATATAAAATATAACAAGGAGTCTTTGGTTTATTAAGACCCTGACAGTGGCTCAGAGACTGAAAATATTTGGTTTTAATGGACATGTCATCTCAACTATGGAAGATATTGATTGACCATTGACGAAAAAAAACATTGGAAATGGATATCCTTTGTACAATCAGTACATCAGTGGGGGCCAGAGTTGTTCTGCGGGCCACCAGTTGAATACCACTGAATTAGAGTAGGACAAACGCACACATACTGTACACACACCATAGTTTTTCCCCTCTACACACCATCCCTTTGCTGACAACAGCTGATCCACAAGCTTACAATGCATTGCATCTATGCAGGTGCATCCATTTGCACTGAATATAGATGTTAGGATCCATGTGGTTAGAATGGAGACGGGAGACATCATCATTGCCATAATGACAGCCTATCTTGGTCAGGTACTTGCTGTAAAAGAAATATCAGAAGGCCGACACTCTGGGGATTGATTGTTATTTATTCACAACCAGTTAAGAACAGGCCTGACGTTTTAACAGTTTTGCAAAGGTAGAACAAAGGTAGAACTAGGGTTTTCAATGATAATCACAAGAGATATATTCCATATTTATTTATTTTCATAAGTAAATAAACGGCTTATCACACCCATGTGAAGTGAGGGCCGCTCTTATCATCTTACAACAGTGATTACCCTGTGTGAAGTGAGGGCCGCTGTTATCAACTTACAACATCGATTACAACATAATGTTTGTGTTAGCGACGGGTGATAATGTTTGTTTAGGCCTCAAAACAAACAATCTTGTGTCTTCATTGACGTTTTTTAAAAAACAAACAAACATTAAAGCCGTATCGGAGGGGCCTCCAGACATAAAACTCCAGAAGAACGGCACTGAGGTCTCCGTGTCAATGTTTTAAAAGATTGTGTTAAACTTAGCCTCCTTTTTATTTACCTGTATTATTATTTTTTTTCGTAACTCTTCATCTTCTAGGGCAGTGGTTTTCAACTGGTGGTCCGGGGACCACCAGTGGTCCTTGAGAGGGTTCCAGGTGGTCCCCAGCTAAGTTGGTTAACCAGATGTAACCCTTGAGAGCGTAAACATGAAACCAAATGGACCCGCATTTTGGTTTCATTTTTACTCTCTCAAGAGCTAAGATATTCATCATCTGAATTAGCCCAAATCTACACAACTAGAAGATTTATGGTCATTTTTGATCTGTATGTTTGACCGTTTTGTTACTGAAATCCAGCCTGGTATTGGAGACAAAAGCAAAAGAAGTCTTTAGTTTGGGGGTTGGTGGGGCTAAAATGTCCTCAAATGCTGAATAAATAGTGGGCCCTGGTATCAAAAAGGTTGAAACCCCCTGTTCTAGGGGTCCCTGGCACAAGTTCTCTTCAGGTGGGTCAGCTTCAGACCAAAAACGAAATAAACGTTTGCGAAGCAACGCTGCCCAGCCAGGGCGTCGATGGCTGGCCTCACAGCTGAGATTAACCAGCCTCCTCCTTCTATCATCCTGATCACACATGCAGCTGAGTGCTCTGACACTGCACTCGACAGTTGCCTGAGAAGTGAGCCTCCGGTTGGCCTGGCTGGCTGCATTCTGAACCATATCAGTGCAGAAGAGAGAGTGAGTGAGTGAGAGGAGAGTGGTGGTTGGTGGGTGGGTGTGTGTGTGGTGTTGGGGGCTATAAGGCCCCCCCCCCTCGCCTGCCCCGTGGAGAACAGCTGGCTCGAATCACTCAGTGCTTTAAAAAAAACCCAGCCCAGGGCCTCGTAAGGCAAGCCCCGCTCCCTGCAGTGTGCAAACATCCAAGTTTGTTGTCCAAGGCAAGGAAGAAGAGAGAGTGTGGGCTCCTCAGATAATGGACTTGACCAGCGCCACCGTGTGGTCCACGCCGCACGCTACATCCACCACATGACCCGGCACTGTCACCTGGAAGAAACAGTCAGGGGGAGGGGAAGGAGGGGACACAAAAACAGGTTTGGGGCTTGCTTATGATGCATAATACGGTGTTACCACAACAGCATCAAAAGTTGCTGATCTTCAAGCTGGAAATGGCCATGCTGCCATGTTTCGAATTGTAGATCTGCAAATTTTGTGTCCTGAAAGTTAAAAGGTATTATAGGCAACTTTTTATCCAAAAACGTGTATATAGCTACAGTATATACAGGTAGCTGTATATAGAGCGGAATTACAGCGCGTCATAGAACCTCCTGCTCTGGGGCAAACTTAACCATAGTGGAGAGCTGCACTGTTGCTGGTGACAAAGTCCCATTCTCTCCTATTGTCCTACTTGCCCTAGGACAGGGATTGGGGCTAGAAGCGAAAATGTTTACACCCATTGGGGCGTTTCTGTTCTATAGTGGCCTTTTTCCTCTCTAGGTCGCTTCTGCTTTGATGCTGCAGCGGTTTCCCTGCAGACAGACACTTGCTTTGCCCTGCAGGCGGTCCAGAATTTTATTGTTGCCAACAAACCCCTTTTGTCGCGCTCATGACAAGGCGGTGCTATGTGGCAGGGAGGGGGTTGTGGGGGGTGAAGTGGCGTTTCATCCAATCACAGTGCAGCAGTCTCCAGTAGTTTCATAATGAGCCAATAGAGTGGAAGGTGAGGTGGAGTTAGATTTAAAATCTGTTTACAAACGCAGATTTTGAACACCCTACAGTTGCCTATAATACCTGTAACAGTTTTGGACATCCTCCCGACAAGACAAGATGAACCAGTAATACTGTTACCACTGACGCTATTACTTTGCCGTTACCGTACTTCTTTATGTTTTACAAATGAAGTCATCTTACTCGCCATGGGAAGTACTGATCCTCTTTCTTCCCGATGCCCAGGCAGCCTCGCACATTCTTGCCCCACACGAACAGCTCTCCTCGATCTGGGGGAATAAATGACACGGTCAAACGTCACCTGTGACCTCCATCGACCGTATTCTCATCAAGAGTAAACACTGATCAACTGACCTGTGACTGCGGCAAAATGACTGAGTCCACACTTGATGCTCCTCACGGCCACGGAGGGGTTGAACTCAGACTGTCCAAACAGCGTCTGGGGAATCATCTCGGGGGTGGAGGACTCCGAGAGCTCTGGTCCTTTTCCAAGGATGCCGTAGCCCCACACGAACACCTCTCCTCTGTCTGGAAATGCCACAAGAAAACAAAATGTATCAGTACCATTGGTTTTCAACCTTTTTGATACACCAGGGCCCACTATTTATACGGAATTTGAGCCACGGACCACCATTTGATGACATTTTATCCCCACAGACCCCAAAAACTAAAGATTTATCTTGCTTTGGTCCTCAATACCAGGCTGGATTTGGGGAAACAAAACAAAAGAGTCTGTACTGTCGATCCAAATGACCATTAATCTTTTACATTCTGTAGAGTGTAGACTAATTCACATGAAGATGAATATTTTAACTCTTGAGAGCGTAAACACGAAACCAAATGGACCCGCAAGGGTCCATTTGGTTTCGTGTTTACGCTTTCAAAGAGTTACACCTGGTTAACCAACTTTCCATCATTTAGCCTGGAACTCTCTCAAGGACCACTGGTGGTCCCTGGACCACTGGTTTGAAAACCACGGTATTATACAAAAATAGTATTAGGACGTCTCTTTTAGTGTGGATAGTCACTCTAAAAACTGCATGTTTTGATGTGAATAATCACTCTAAAATCCAGGTTTGTTTTGACTTGGATGATCACTCCAGGGCAGGGCAGGGTAGTTTCAGTGCTTTGACTCAACTCACCATTGAGAATGGCCACCTGTGTCCCTCCGCAGGCTGCCTGGACCACTCTGCCCAGCCCCTTCAAAGGAATCTGCCGGGGAGAGTTCATCTAATGGAAAAGAATACATATTTCATGGTTCATACAATACCCTTTGGGGCAAACAGACATGGTTTTGAACGCCGCTAAACTCCTCTGCTATGCCCAGTCTAGATCTCTACAGTGCCAGTACCTAATATTTCATGGTTCATACAATAACGATAAAAAAGAGGAAGAGGTTGTACAACTCGTAGTCCTAATGCAAATAAAACAACAAAGTGCCTTCTTCAGGGTTAAGTTCATACTCGATATCGATATTTAGCGTGCCGAATGGATTTATATTGGAATTCTTAATTACCGTATGTTGCGATTCGATTTGATATATCGATATAATATTTCGATTTTTTTTACTTTGCTTTTATTATACCAAAACATTTTGAAGCAATTCTAAACAATATAGACCAGGCGTTTTCAACAGGTGGTCCGGGGATCACCAGTGATCCTTGAGAGGGTTCCAGGTGGTCCCCAGGCTAAATGATGAAAAGTTGGTTAACCAGATGAAACTCTTGAGAATGTAAAAAACCAAACGGACCCTTGCGGGTCCATTTGGTTTCATTTTCACACTCTCAAGAGTTAAAATATTCATCATCTGAATTAGCACTATGTAAATAAAAAGTCTACACTGTTTTGTTTGCAAAATCCAGCCTGGAATTGTGAACAGAACCAAATGAAATCTTTAGTTGTAGGTCTTTGGAGTGAAATTGTCATCAAACGGTGGTCCGTGGCTCAAATGCTGAATAAATGGTGGCCCCTGGTGTGAAAAAAGGTTGAAACCCCCTGATATAGACCATGAGAAGTTAAATCGTGCACTTCAATGCAGCCAGAACACAGTCAGTATTTCTGACATGGATGGAAAAATTTATAAATGCATAAATATCCAAAACATCGACTATGCATCGCA
Organism: Benthosema pterotum; assembly: GCA_039105355.1. Lineage (NCBI taxonomy): Eukaryota > Metazoa > Chordata > Actinopteri > Myctophiformes > Myctophidae > Benthosema > Benthosema pterotum. The sequence goes on along the minus strand of CM076975.1, from coordinate 13,371,386 downwards.
ATACAGTATATTGGTATATCATTTTTTATTTCATACCTGCGTAGCCTCAGTGACAGCAGCCAGCTGGCGGTACTCAGAGTTGCCCCAGCCGTACAGCCGTCCGTCTCTGGACACGGCCAGGCTGCAGTCAGCGTAGGTGTTGACCTGCTGCACCTCCACTCCGCTCAGCTCCCCTCCCACCTGCACCGGCCTGGAGCTCATGTTGTGGTGTCCCAGACCTGTAGCACAGGGGTAAAGATTTCTTTTGCTTCTGTCCATGATCAATTCATCTTCCAGATGATTTGGACTAATTCGCATGATGGATATTTTTAACTCTTGAGAGCGTAAAAATGAAACCAAATGGACCCGCAAGGGTCCATTTGGTTTCATTTTTTACGTTCTCAAGAGTTTAACCAACTTAGCTGGGGACCACCTGTTGAAAACCTCTGCTGTAGCAGAACAGGATGGAGCAGTTATTCATGGTGTCGCTGTCGGCCAACAACAAACCTCTTTTTTATTATTTTTTTTAATCCTGAAAAGTTACAGTTTTGGACAGAGATGATACGTACAATAGTAGTAGGGCTTGTGTCTGAATGAATGACTGTTGGAAAAGAGGAAAATTACAGATCTGCTATTCATGTTTTCACGATTTGCTTTGTGGAGGAAAAAAATCTGAAAGTCTAGGATCAGCTTGAAACACTGATGTAAGCAGGGGCACTTACGTAATAAAGCAGGAATTCCTTCCAACATGTGGTTATAGCAAGTACTAGGCTCCCAGATAACTGGCAAACACTTGATAATGATACAAAATGTGTACAACATTGGCATTTCTTTCTTTAAAAGTCAGAATTTAAAAGAATAATACAGTGTTTACATTGATCCAAGCCGGAACACAATCGACAGATCCTTAAAATGAGTGTGCCCCATAAATACCACTGCAGCATGTGTTACATCAAAGTGTGACAATGTGGTCTTGCAAAAAAAAAAGAAAAAAAAAAGAAATTGGTAGTTTCTCAATAGTATAGAGTAGTTGCTAAATCCAAGACACCCATTATTGTTTTTATTAGCTTCTGCTTCTGCTTACTCTAGTGTACATTTTATTGTCACCCTTGGGAGAGCAGATAGAACACTATAATTCTGAGCTGTAATTGAAAGTATGGAGTGAACATAAACATGCTGCGAGCGTAAAATGGTGTCTCATATACCCATGAGGGTTGGGCCCCTTGTGTGGAGGACACGAAAATAAACAAATCAATCGGATCAATCAAATCAAATCAATCAAGGAGCATGCTCAGCCTTGGCCTGTCGATTACGTTTAACCTTCAGATAGCAGCACACCAAAACAAATTGATTCAAACGTGCCACTAGGGTTTACTAGTAACTTCAGTTCCCCTTTCAAAACGTGCAGCCTGCTTAGGAATCACATATTGTAGGTCACACCAGTGGGCTCTCGACCTGGGGGTCGCGACCCCTCAGGAGGGATCTACAGTATATATTAGACTTGGCCAGGGGATGAAACAAGAACTGACCGGTCTGTCCGTCAGCTCCCCATCCACATGCGTACACCTTCCCCGACTCGGTGAGGAACAGACTGTGGTCTTGTCCGCACGCCACCTAGAGGAAAAAACAGAGATCGCACTTTACACTGCGCTGTAGGGGTGTGCTGATATATCATTATCGTGATAATATCGTATACTTCCTCCCGCAATATATATTATATATTCCTCAGGATATATCACGAGGAAAAACATGTTGCAGAGCATGTTTCCGGGAGGAAAAACGTGTCGCAGAACTAAAATGTTAAATGACTTCTATTGCTGCTTCATTCCCAAAAAAACAAACACAAGATAAAAACAAAAAGCCTGGTATGAAAATCAGTTGAGACAAATAAAAGCTAAGATTAATAACTGAGGATATACTTTAGTAAGTTCTGATTTTTGCCTTTTAGTTTTTTATTCATTCATTTATTGTTTTTTGTTTCTGTTTTTCAGCCACAGTTACAATATCATGATATATTGTTGATAGATTTCATGCAATATATTGATATATCGTAAATATCGCAATATATCAAATATCGTGATATATAAATTAATTATCGAAGGCCTAATATCGCCACCTATATCGTAACATGAGGTACCAATATCGTCCCACCCCTACTGCGCTGTCAGACATACTGGTACACAACGCAGATCTGAATCCTCTTTCGTTGCTTTTCATAGGGCAGAATCCTCTCCATCTCCATATTTTAAGCTTTTTTTGGGTGATGTTTCATAAATGAATGATGAAGTAAGCCAGCAGCAATGCTGGCTTACTATTGTTAATTCTCAAGCTCTGTCTCGCTACTCCAGATCTAAAGGAGTGTACATACCTGGGTGAGCCTCTCACCGATGCCTCGGATTTTATGAATCACATGACTGCCACTGGGGGGGTGAGAACGTGGACAACAAGAGATAAGCAGTAGTATTTTTTCTGTGTGTGTGTTTTGTGTGTACTATATGTATGCAATGAGATTTACCTGTAGACTTCGTCTTCAATTATCGGTCTCCCGCACTGTCCATACGCATTATTTCCCATGCTGAAAGCTTAAAAGCAAAAGGGTCAGAGATTGAACCTCAATACAAATTAAATTTCTCTCGATTGTCTATGGTGTTTTCTGCTGTGTACAGGTTGGGTTAGCACCCCATATAAAATAGTGGAAATGGCTGATCTGCTATGTCTGCTTTTTTGAATGCGCATGGACACAATTACCCATGACAAAAAATAGTGGCAATTATCTCAAATAATTGCAATTAGATAATTGTGTAATGCAATGATCAGGGGTTTTCAACAGGTGTTCCGCAGACCACCAGTGGTCCCTGAGAGGGTTCCAGGTGGTCCCCATCTAAGTTGGTTAACCAGATGTAACTCTTGAGAACATAAAAAATGAAATCAAATGGACCCTGGCGGTTTCATTTTTACACTCTCAAGAGTTAAAATATTCATAATCTGAATTAGCCCAAGTCTACACAACTAGAAGATTAATGGTCATGGACAAAAGCAAAATAATAAATCTTTAGTTTCGGGGGTCTGTGGGGCTAAGATGTCCTCAAATGGTGGTCCGTGGCTGAAATGCTGAATAAATGGTGGGCCCTGGTATCAAAAAGGTTGAAAACCCCTGCTGTAAATGCATGCACTAGCAACATAAACATCATCTTACCACCCTCCTGGTCAGTGAGGACCAGGGAATGAGCGCGGCCACAGGCTACCTGCAGCACTCTGGTCTCCTGGGGCTTGCGGAGCGGCAGAGCTACTGGCGAGGGCTCCAACACGTAGTCATAGCTCTTGTCTGCTCAGAAAGACAAGAAAGGGGGACAAGAACGTATCAGGATCATCGCAGTTGAATGCTTAAAGACTATCGAGTGCGGTTGATTTCATTCTCTAAACAAAGCCAGTCTAACAGATACTGTACTACATGAGAGGGTTGATAAAATTATAACGTCTGTCTCACGGCGATCGTGTTGTGTGCGCTGAAAGCCCAGCTGGGAGTCCTGGTTGAGGCCCATGCCCCACAGCTTGGTCACGTCTCTGGTGGACGAGGCCATGAGGGTGAAGCCGTAGCCACACGCTGCAGATGAGATCTATGGAGAGAGAGAAAACACTTGTCTTATCAGCCATCAGGCGGTTATCAGAAATAGACGATGGCCATCTTGAAATAGCACCCTGCATTTTCACTGCAAAATGCCAACTTTGCTGCTGTGTGAATATGGTCTACTCTACGCAGATTTTTCTTACCATGAAAAAAATATTTATATTTTATTATCGGGAGGACGATGGCTTCCATTGTCGCACTGCAATTTTTCAGTGATATAAAGCCTGTAGTTTCTATTTGTATGCTTGGATTCCAAATTAATTTATGTGTGCATGGAAGACAGGTTTCTGAACTGCCCACAGCCCTTCTGTGAGACACAGACTGAGTAGATAACATAGTGGTATTTTATGTACAGTGAGGATCTATTAAATGAAGACACGTTGAAAAGTGGTCCTTTAATTGTATTTTCTTAAAAATGGGGAGAGCAGCAAGACTAGACACTTGCATTTGGATTTAATCTAGAGTTGAGTCTGCACAGTTAAAATCCTGTAAGCAAGTGTTAATCTAACTATTTGCACTGTGTGTGAGTTTACCTGGTCTTCCGTGTCCAGTCTGTATGGAGTGAACTGGTACTTTCTGGGTTTTTTCCTGCCAGTGTTGGGCACTACAAAGCTGGGGACACCCAGAGCACCTGTGTAGCTGAATCCCCACACAAACACTTTGTGGTTGGGTTTCCTGTGTTGGCCGACATACTGGAAAACTGGAAGGTTGTCCAATTTCTCCCGTGACTTGGACGGAGTGTGAGGCACGTACCAACGAAGACCAAGTCCCACTCCTTTTCTGGACTGGGTGCATAGTCGAAAACATTGCAACGCCATCCTGCAGAAGACAAAAAATGTGTTGTGATATATATCGATCCATATAGAAGCCTCTCTATGAATATATCTATCGCCCAGGTGTTCGATCGATATATTGTGATAGATATGTATTGAATACACCACTATTTGAACCCTTTAATTAATCATGCACTACTTGATCATGCCCTATAGGCTATAGCTTCATAACAACACAAGTAGCAGATTCCCAAGCTGACACATTTTGGGCGTGTAGATCTGATACTTTTGCTGATTTGAAATCCTGAAAATTACCCAGTTTTGGTACAAAGAAGCTTGCAAAAGACAATGAAATAGAAAAGCAAATACTTATTTGCAGTTATGCTTTTCTACAACCTGTATATTGCATTTGACTTGCTTAAACTTACTAATAAAATGTTATGGCCACAGTTCAAAATCAAAATACCCAGGAAGCAATCACTGCACTATCACTCCATTCCTTAATTGTAGGCTACCATGATATATTCTTCAAAATGTGGGCTATTCATAGCATCACTCACCACAGCTCTCATCTAGCCATTGTTAAAACTGAATTGCCTTTACAAACATTATAGTATTTAATACAATGCCAGTTGTTTATAATAATCACATGAGCTCATTTGAGTGGCCAGACATGTCAATTTCTCCTCTTGTTCTAGCCTTGGGATCCTGGAAAATTCAAGACGATCATAGATGGAGCGATTTTTGATATTTGCAGGGTATGCAAAGATACTATTTATAGTCCATACAAGGTTAAACATCAAACATGTATACATTACCTGTGCTGCAGATGCCAGTCAGCCCAGGCTGTATTCCTTCAAACACGGTGTTGGTACAGTCAGTCACTGTGCGAACATCAGCTGTAAATTGTTGTTGTTCTGTAAAAGTAGACCTGATAATCATTCATATCAGTCATAAATATTATTCAGCATGCTTTATCATTCCACTTCCTCCATTGTATTCTTCTACGCCTCCATGGCAGGAGGGACAAGAGCATATGAAACGTACCGTCCGCCATCTACTGGCAGGAAGCATGCACTGACCTTCCAATATTACTAGTGCACACAGCAGAGCCACCTAGAAGAGTTGCGACATTGAGGGGACAGAAACTGAACGCTGTTTCGTGTAGGACTGAATAGAGACAAACAGGAGTAAGGATACATGGGCGAAGCAAATAAGAGATATCTCAAGCCCTGTGTGCAACATACCAACTGTTTCACTACAAAACGAACTAAAGAATAATGTAGAATAATGATTTAAGATCATTAAAGCTGGACTGTTGTTGTTGCCGCAGCCTGAGTCTAATGCATTTTCTGCCCACTTCTCCTCAATAGAAGGCTGTGTAGATTTACTAAAAGAGCCGCCATGGGACTGGCCCCATGAAGTGAACGGAGTTTACGTAACTGTCTGTCTTATATTTCTTGTAGAGAGAGAGGCAGAGAGCTGAAACGCTTTGGAACCACTAGGGTGCGATCGGGTACAATGACAGCCGTCAACCGTCACACACACCATACACAGAAGAATTAACCCCGGAAGGAAACACTTTGGTGTGGGTCACGCACGTTTTTCTCCACAGCACCGATCCAGCATGGAGCAGATGTGTGTTGTCGTGTGAACAACATACACCATCATCATATTTTACTATTCTTCATTAACGTGTCGCGGTACATGGACAGCACCATGGGGGAGATCACCACCACAGCAGCCTCAGAGACGGAGCAGGCCCGGGCCAGGGTGGTGGACGCCCGCGGCGTGCTGCAGCAGAACCGAGCCTTCCTGGACTTCTTCTGGGACATCGCCAAGCCCGAGCAGGAGGTCCGTCTGAAGGCCATCCAGGACCTCATCGCCTACCTGAAGAGCAGTGACAAGGTACTGTAGCCTACTATAATAATTAAAACTCTCAAAATGACAGTCCCCCATAACCATACTATCTCTGACGGTGAACTAATGGTCCATTTGGTTTCATTCTGTTGTGTATGTAATACAGTACTGGGTCCAACCCAGGGGCGGATTTAGGACTGGGCCTGGGTGGGCACGTGCCCACCCATTTATGAAGTCTGCCCAGGTACGAAAAGAACGAATAAAATATTATTTTTATGATTCTGCACAACGCCGGCGCAATGTTGAGCAGCTCCAACTCTGCAGCTGCGTAAACACTGCGCAGTGCTGAGCTGCATGATGTCTTTCACTATTCTCTCTACTGTTCTCTCAGCTCCGTCCACTTCATGGGGCCAATCCAGCGGCGGCAGTTTGCCCCTAATCGTGCTGCATGAACAGCGCTCGAGCGCTCCGTTTCTGACCCCTTAATGTCGCAACTCTTCTACTAGATGGCCCCATATAGAGTAAGCATGGCTCTGACTTCCGCGATGAGCTACTGTGTTGTTGTTTTCTGCAGTATGCGCGAAATAGTTTTATTAACACTGGCAGCCTGCCTGCCTGAGCGAAGCCTGTCCAGAGGGGAAAGGAGCCGGCCGTTTGTGTGTGTGTGTTTGTGTGCGAGAGAATCAGCGTATTTTTCGTCCCGTTCGCAACGAAATCTATGTAGAAGAGCCACCATTGGACTGACCCCATGAAGTGAAGGGAGTTTGGTAAGTCTGTCTACACATAGCCTCGATCCCCTGGCTCTCATCCACGCTGGTCTACACATCTAGTGGAAGAGGTGCGACATTGAGGTGTCCGAATTTGAATGGCCTCAATAAGGACAAACCGTAATAGTTCTATTGGCTGCAGCGACGTGTGTGTGTACTGAACTAACGTGGGCTTTGGACAAAGAAATCCTGCGTGAACGTTTTGATCAGAGTAGCCTAGTTTAGAGTAGTTCATTGTGTTCACCTGGCGCTAAAAGCATGCTAATAATGACTGCTAAATGTAAACAAATGTATGCTACAGAACAGGCTGACGGTCAGCCATCAGATATTCAAATGATAATCAGGTGGCTTTTGTTTAACTGCAAGCTATAGTGTCAATATGCATAGAGTACAGTTAGACCAATTGGAAAACAATTGGGGAAACAAGACGCTGAGAACAACAAATCATGACTTGTAAATCTTTTTTTTATACCAAACTGTAAATAAAAGTACCAAATGAAGAAGAATGTTTCTGTAAAACATGCTTACAGAAAGCACAATACAACAGGCGGTAGATCATGCTCAAATGCCATTGAACCATTTTGTAAAAAAAAAAGAAAAGAAGAAAGATTTAGAATTGTTTTTTGAATCGAATCGTGACCCAGAAAATCGATTCTGAATCGAATCGTGGGACACCCAAAGATTCACAGGCCTAGTAATTAACATGCACCTTAGAGATGTTGTGTTGTTCCCCCAATCTATTTCCTAGAAATGGAGGTCTGAAAATAATATTAACGTGGTGAAACACCACTTGATGACATCATTTATTCAATTTGACCAACAAAACGTTGGTCCATTTCAAGGATCCTCAGTATACATAGATTAGTCTACAGAGCCCCATTTAATAGCTCTGGGACTCCCTTGTATACACTTAACTTTGAGAGAAGTGTTTCCAATTGGTTACATTTGCTCACTCAAAGCTACAGATAAGGATCCATTTGGGTTATATTAACTCATCATCATTTAGCTGGGGACCCCCTGAAACTCCCTCAAGGAGTCCTTGGGGTCTGGGATCTGAAAATGATGTGAAAATAGAAAGTGAATCCACCAATTAGATAGTTATAGTGGTTTATTCAAAATTTCAAATAATCTCAGTGTGGTTGTAGACTGCCAGTGCAATGTGCATCATCATCCACACAGTTTTGGTGTTTTGTATTTTTTCTTTGACAATTTTTTTTCTAAGGGAACTACAGAGACTTGTTTAGAGGGACCCTGTTCCAATGCAAGGGGTGACCAAGGGGAGGGGGTGGCCAAGTGTCATTATAGGCTAAAGCCGCCTTCGCTGCACGGTGGCGGCGGCGGGGGGGTAGATCCAATTGCCCAGTCAAATAGCCCCCCGCCCAGGGAAAAAATAAATCCTGCAGCCGCCACTGGTCCAACCATGTACTATAAGAACAGTGGGCGGCAAGGTACTTTAGTATACTTGCGATCTGAAATCAACATTTAAAGGGAAATTCCACCGCTTTTCAACATGGACTATGTCATTAATATAGGCTACCTTAGAGATGTTGTGTGGTCTGATTAAAAAAAGCCCACCCATTCTGTGTTCCTAGAAATGGAGGTCTGAATAAAATCATTAACCTGGAAAATGTTTTTTTAATCGGCCTACTCTTTCAATTTTCATCTGCCATCTGCTTGTATCAAACAACTCCACTGGAGACATGTTATTGCCTACTTTTTGGCATTACATTATTTGCTTCTAAGTACTGGAGTTTGGAAGCACTCATCAGATTCATAAGTCACTAAATGGCTCTGTGTATCACCTGTTAGAATTTGCACATAATGCAGGAGGCAGCGCGACCCCATTAATGCAAACAAGTGCCTCCAAACTCCAAACAGCACTTTTATTTATCTACAGAAAGTAGCACATAACTGGCTACTAAGACTGGGACCATATGGGTATCTCAACAAAACAATAAATTAACAAATAAAAAAACAAAAGGCAAAAAACAACCTGCTAACGTATATCCTCAATTATTAATATGGCATTTTATTTGTCTCAACTGATTCTCATGTTGTTTTTTGGGAATAAAGCGGCTATAGAAGTCATTTAACATTTTAGTCCTGCAACCTGTTTTTTCTGACAGAATTATCCCTGTTGTGGATGCTCTGCAACATGTTTTCTTCATAAGGAACTATACGATATATATTCAGCACAACCCCCAAATGTCTACAGTGGATTTTTATTAATCAAAAGGGAAATGCTTTCCCTACTCCTGCAATGTTGGTGAGTTTAATATTGTTTAATACAAGCAGTTCGCAGATGATAATTGTCATTATTAGGAAGTCAATGGAGGCTATTGCAAATCTAGATTCGTCCAACTATAAAAAACAAAAAACAAAAAAACAAAGCACAAGTGAAGTACAACTACAACACAACTGATGACAGCTTTGAGATTCAAGTTCGACTGAACTGAAAAACTGTGTATGGACCCACTAGTTAAGCATTACACTTGTTTTCAAGTGGTCATCTTGTTTATTGTTTAAATGTGAGATTTTGAGCAAGAATTGTGCAACACCAGTAACTACAGTACACCCAGTTTTTCACAACCACTTTGCTGTAGATCTATCTCTAAATAACATCTTGCTCTGTTGTGATGTTTCAGTTGAAAGCTCATATAAACTGATTCTAAACCTTATCGCAAATCCCTCGGAATATATATTTTTCTCTCCACATATCCATTCATCCATCCATCCGTCAACTCATCCCTCCCTCCTAACGTGGACGGAACTAAAATCACTGCATAGATATAAGGGCTTTTTGTTTTTCTGTGGCAGTTTGGTCTGGTGTCCACTGTCCAGGCTACATCCATCCATCCATTTTGAACTGCCGTTATAGGTTTAACTATAAACTATAAAGTAATAGCTGTTCCCGCGCGGGTAATAAACTGAAGAGAGTGAAGACACTTTGTGACAGTCGGTCCATCACCTTGCCTGTTGTCTCACCCCCGAAGTCCTATTAGTTGTGAGAGGAACATCCTCTTTTATTTACGATCAGATCTTATTCATCATCTGATTGTGCGTGGTGCTGTAAAACTGTGAGAAGAACAAGGGCACGGCCTCAGCGTCATTGTCCCGTTTGCCTCGTCATCTGATGCGTTGTAATTAAATTGCATTTCTCTTTTCATTTACTGATGGAGCCTCTCCTCTATGGTTCTCAAGGTGGGTTCCAGAGACCCCAAGGGTCCGTAGGGAAAGAATACTTCCCAAAAAAGTTGTCCTTTTCTATTAATAAACTCAACCTGCGAATCCGCTGCTGGCAGCATCCATATTTTGTCGCATCCCTGAGCCGATCAATTATTGTTTTGTTAAATATTTATTCTTCTGTGTACATTGGGCTCCCAGGCAGAGATTCAAAGATGCATTAAATGGCGTTCCGCTGGTCTAACTCTTAATTAATGCCTGTTGAACTGGGCATCCTCAAAATGAAATACGCAGAGAAATCACTAGACTGTTTTGTATGACTCGGCTGCACTGAGAACAAACCGATGGCATCATAATAATAACCTTGGGTGGGGAAAAACAACAACAGTAGCAGCATGAATAATGGGTTTTCATTTTTCTGTGTCCTGCAGGCAGATGAGCTGGAGTACACCTTGAAGAGGTTGGTGGAAGGTCTGGCACACACCAGAGAGGTCGCCCGTCCTGGCTTCAGTCTGGCTCTCGGACAGGTTAGTCTGTGACTGACGTCGTATGCCTAATGCATGCTGTTGAAAACAGGAAGGCTCGGCCTAAATAATACTCTGCCCTGAGTTTAGACAGAGTTACGCTGTCGCAAACTCTGTTCACTTCATGGGACCAGTCCAATGGTAGCCTCGATCTCCAGGCTTCCATCCGCACTGCGAGATGACAGCCTGGAATCACGGTACCCCAAAGCGACTATGAAAAAGTGTGACTTCGACTTCCGCCGGAAGTTGCCGGATGTTGTTATTTTTTAGCCAATCACAACGCGGTACTCCCGAAAATGAATACCCAGTGGAAACATTTTATTTCTCCCTTTGTGCTCGCAAAGCTGTTGTAAAGGTTTAAGTCAAGTTGCTAGTGAGGACTGAACAGGGTTGCTTCACTGGGGACTGTAAATACAGTAACTTCCGCAACTGACGTTCATAGTCTCAAAATGGTGGCTCTACCATCAAGTTTCTTTTAGGACCTTTTTTTCTGAGAGTGTACAAATGTGATCCAAATGGACCCACTCCATTTGGTTCCATTTGTACACTCTCAGGAAAAAAACGGAAATGCCCCTCTTCAGGATGCAACAGCCCTCACGAGATCTCAGTTTTCTTCTGACCCCTCAATGTCACAACTTTTCGGCTGGTCCGAGTATTATTTGGGCTGAGCCATCATGTATTCATGCTGTTTCTTAATGATGGTGTCGCGTGCCGGAAATAGCATGTCTGGCTCACGGCGCAAAGTGATGCAATTGCAACACGTTGTGAACTTATTGATTTTGGTATTTTTGGCACGCAACGCAAAGTAATGACACCAAACAACTTTGTCTGAGCTTAAAAAACCTATATGTTCTGTTTGCCTTCTTAGCTGCTGAGCACATCTGAGGATATCCCTCTCCAGGCTGTCTTTAATAGGATCAAAGAGACACACAATTTAGAGTTGGCGAAAAAGGTAAACAATGAAAACAATATACTGTATATGTATAAGGGCATTTTGCCTAACCGTTGTGTAACTTTGGTCTGACCTCTTGAGTGTGACGACATTTTCTTTTTAACGATTTCAGAAACTAATCAGAAATGCTGCGTTTGGGAACTTCTTTGGTGTTCTTGCACTGTCACAGTCCACACGTCTCCCCAAGGTAAAAAGCCACTCGGTTTCTAACCATTGGTGTTTATTGTCTAATTATCATGTATCTATGTAATATACATTGCACTGTACATCTGTAACTTGTGTGTCACAGGAGCCACAGGTGGTGCTGGGGTGTGTCCAGCTGTTGCAGAGTCTGTCAAAGCACAGAGAACACCTTAAGGACTTGCCCGGAAAGACCATGGTGGACATCTTGTCTGAGGTGATTTGATGCAGTTTCCACTTTGATTGCCGAGGCAAGGCTGATGCCTAAATGGGTCGATGTTATCTGTAGCCTCGACACCCGGGCTTTCATTTTTCGCCTGCGCTGCACGAAAAGGAAAAGCCTGGACTAAAACATTAGCCACAGTGGCCTAGAAGGGGGGGAGTCTACCCTGCAATTGGACAATTTCATTTTTTTTTTATTTTTTTTTTGTAAAAATACAAACACAACCATTGTTTTGGAACAAACATAAAATGACTACTGATGTGCTGTAGGGCGATATGGACAAATATGGACTATCAATATTTCAGCAGCAATTTAAAATTGTGATTTTGTTATATTTATTGATATGTTTTCTTTTGTTAAAGGTGTACTAGGTAGGTGGTGGTTACTGCCAATAGTGCAGTTCTTCTATAGACCAAGTCCTACATTTCCCAGCTTTCCTGGCGCGTTTAAGTCACATTTTAAATATGTTCTAAAACATATTTATAAAAACAGCTTTGAGGGCTGAATTTTTTTAAAAATAGATTTTAATTTTAAAGTAACGAGTATACTTTTAAAACAAAACAAAAAAAAGCTCAAAATGATTTTTGGTCTCAAGTGATGATGCCCCAGCCCCAAGTCTATCCACTACGCCAGAGGTTTTCAACCAGTGGTCCTTGAGAGGATTCACATGAATATTCATCATGTGAATTATCCCAAGTCTGTATGTTTGACTGATTTGCTTCCCAAATCCAGCCTGGAATTGTGGACAAAAGCAAAATAAATCGTTTTGTGGCCTGTGGGGCTAAGATGTCATCAAATGGTGGTCTGTGGCTCAAATTCAGAATAAATAGTGGGCCCTGGTATCAAAAAGAAGTTGAAAACCACTGCACTAGGCTAAACTGTGGTGCTGTCAAACTGGCAAGGAAGGATTTCACTGCAGTTTGGGAACTTCATATTCATCTGTGTGTGTGTGTCTCTCTCTCAGACCCCAGAGGAGGTGTTTGATGAGGTGCTCCTGGGGGCTCTGCAGTCAGACCTGTCCTCAGCCTTCAGCACACCAGAGCAGCTGCAGCTCCTCCTGGTGGCCATGGAGCGCTTCCCTCAGTCCCTCAAACCCAAGAAGCTCAAGAAGCTGCTGGGGACGTCCACCATCGTCACCGAGGACAACATGCCCAAGTGAGAATCATAGTCATAGACAAGTCATAGAAAAGGTAGAGACGCCTCTTCTGGGCTTTCGGGGGGCAGATGCTTTCCACAGAGGACACATTCTCCCTCGTGTGTGACAGAGCAGGTGTTTGGGTTCCGACAAGTCCTGGTAAAGATGTGCTGTGATTGACCTGTAGTCACTTGAGTGGCAGCGTACACGTCCGCCGCAGAGTGTAAATTGTTCCACCCTCCTGTCGACACACATGGTTAACTGCAGTGTCATCTATTTTCTATGGGAATAATGGCCAGATGGACGCTGTCTAGCTGAATCAGGGAGAGAGGTTAGGTAGAACATGATCTGAAAAGAAGGAAAAAAAAGGAACCATGAAGAAGAAAGAAGGTTAATTAAAAAGCAAGCATTTCAGGAGAAAATTGGTTTGTATACCTCTAGACGCAGACCTTTATTTTTCCCTGTGTGGGGGGATGTAGCAGCGAAGGCAGTAAGAATGAAACGTGGTGTAGACAGAGGTACAATAGCACTTGGAGCACTTGGTTGGACATACAGTGCATTGGGCCTCTTTAATTCAATATATTAAAAAAATATTAACTCTAAAATCAGAGTGAATACAGTGTCACTGCTGCAGTGAAAATGAATACAACTTGAAAGTAAGCAAGTGAAATGATGCAACAGTTTATCCATTCTCTGAGTTGTGCTGAGCCCAGGCTCCAATGCACCCCCTGATGTCGTTCTGACATCAGGTGGACGGTCTGGCTGCCTGGACCTCGGTACCGACCCAGTGTTCTACTGGACCGGCTGTCGAACCGGGTATGCTGGGTTCTGGACCCAACGGCAAGCTTCAACCAAGACTTGAAATGCTGATTCTGATCACATGCTTCTATCAGGATAAATTCAATTAAGTTACATCGAGCAGTAGCTTGGAACAATCAAAAGCAAGAAACGTGACTGGTTCCAATTAATATTGATGCTCATTCATTAAAATATGCCCAGGCTGCTGCTCATGTTGAAGTGTATTTATTAATTAATATTGTAACTGGAATTAAGCTGCTCTGTCTTGAGTTTGTCTTTTATATTTTCACCAAATGAAAATGAAAGAAAAAGCAAATGTTCTGTGTTCTAGTGGTCCAAGTATAGCTATTAGTTAGTCACAACTAAGCTCATGTTCATACTTTTCATTAGTTATATATTTATATACCACTAATGTTCAAAAGCTAAAATAGCTCATTTACAATTTAGGCATTTGACATTAATCCAGAGAAATTTACAGTAAGCGATCTACATGTGAGCTTGTAGATTGTCTACGGTGTCAGACAAATAAGACAAAGTAGGACATTCATTGATAGGAAAAAAAAAGATTCTGCCTAACATGATGAAAGACACTCAAACACTGCTTTGCCCTGATCTGTACTTTGTTTGCGATGTCAGGCTATTATTATCGATATTTAATCTTTTTTTTTTAATAATCGATTAAGAAAAAAACAACTAAACTCTTGTGTCTTATCATGGTCCTGCAGGCTGGTGGAGGTGCTGAAGATGGCGGCGCGCTCGGTGAAGAACGAGCCTCAGCTTCCAGCCGTGGCCTTGGACCTGCTCAAGGTCTCCCTGAGGGAAGGAACCTTCCAGCTGTTCTGGAGCAAAGCCATCGCCCAGAGCATGTTCCCCGCCACCGCGCCCAAGAACAAGTTCGAGGAGCAGTCGTCGCCCACGCAGTACGTTGTTACGGAGGGGAGGGAACGCTTTAGATCAGTGGCTTTCAACCAGTGGTCCTTGAAAGGCTTCCAGGTGGTCCCCAGCTAAATGATGGACAGTTGGTAACCAAATGGGCAATTACAGTTCTGTAACTCTTGGGAGTGTAAAATGAAACCGAATGACGGCTCCATCTGGTTTCATTTTACACACTCAAGAGTTAAATTATATTTAAACCTCTGAATGACTTCATTGTCAAGAATCTACACAATTAGAAAATGTAGAAGAATTGCTCTCTGCTCTCTGCTCTAATGGTTGACGGAGGTTTGTTCTGCCTGCGTTCTCTGCAGGTTCCTGAGTTTCCGCCTGCTGGGCAGCGCGCTGCCCCTGCTGTCTCTGTCCCAGCTGAAGGACCTGCTGTCTGGGGAGGTGATGAGGCGCTACGGGGAACACGTGGTCTCTGCTCAGGTTGGTGCCATCAACACAATGTTACACTGCAAAAAGGCAGTCTAAATATAAGAGAAAAAATATATATTTGAGTGTAAAAGTACTAGAAAGAAGCAAAATAATCTGTCCGTGGGGTAAGTGAATTGTACTTAGAATTTGTGTAATTAGAAGTATGTTCTAAAAACAAGGTTGATATTGTTATACACTTTTCTCTTGGTTAGTATATCCTTATTAAACCAAGAGCAATCATACTTTAAGTCTAGTTTTAAGATTGCAAGACTTGCTTAGTTCAGATTTTTTTGCAGTGTAGCGGAGCGAGGGAAGAGTGCTTCAAATGTGCATGCTTAGGAATTTATGTTTTAAAGGTAATAGAGGCAACTTTTTGCTTTTTTCTCCTCTATGTTGTCTATGTTCTACTTTGATGCTACAGCTGTTTCCCTTCTGTTTCCGTTCTGGAGGACCGTCCTGCAGACGGAAATCACAAAACAAAACATTTGTCGGGCTCAGGAGAGCCGGTGCCAATTTTTAAGGGGGGGGGGGGGGGGGGGGGGGGGGGGGGGCATTTCTGTTGGGTGAGGCAGCATTTTAGCCAATCACAGCACAGCAGTCTCCAGCTGATTCATAATGAGCCAATAGAGCGGAGATGAGGTGGAGATAGATTCTGTTTTTAAACAAATGTGTTTGTACACAGTGAAGTTGCCTCTTATCTTTTAATTTGAGTAGTTGGAAGAAGTTACTGTTAGAAGTGGCTTCGGCTCATTAGTCCCTCCCCAGTTGTTCCTTGTCCAATAGGCACGTTAGAAAAGGAAAGCTTGGCCAGGAAAGCTTAACCTGCATAGCAATAGCTGCTTGTTGTAAACTATTTGGATGGTCACTGGACACAGTGACCCAAAGGCTGGGGGTTTTGAAACAAGCTAATTATGACGGGGGAAGAAAATGTTCTGTGTGAAAACGCTCTGCATCAGGGATCCACAGAATAGAAGCTTCCTTGAAACACTTAACAATACCTGACTTCTGCCCACCCCTCCAGCAACCCAAACGGCTCAAGCTGGCGCCGGAGATGGAGGTGTACGTGTCGGACTTCCTCCGCGGCTGCGAGGACGCCGACAGGCAGCTGGCGGTGATGGTGGGCTTCTCCAGCCTCACCAACGAGGGCTACCCGGTGGTGCCGTCGGCGTGGCGCGTGGTGCAGCACCTCCGGCCCGCCGCCACGCAGCGCTACGTGGCCTGGCTGAAGGCCATGTTCCTGGACCCCCAGCTGGACGCCTGTCTGGACTTCAGCACCCGCAGGCAGAGGGACAACCCGGGAGAGAGCGGAGCGTGAGTGTCATACCTGTTACTCTATACCAGGGGTTTTTCAACCCTTTTTGATACCAGGGCCCACCATTTATTCAGAATTCGAGCCACAGATCAAAACTAAAGATTTCTTTTGCTTTTGCCCACAATACAAGACTGGATTTGGGCAACAAAACAGGCAAAACATACTTACCAAAATGACCATTCATCTTCTAGTTTAGTGTAGACTTATGGGCTAATTCAGATGATGAATATTTTAAAGGTAGGGGAAGTGATTTGAAATTCATGGTGTAGTACCAGCCTGGTGCACTAGGGGCCCCCAAAAGTAGCTACACTATGTGAACCTGCTGCTCTCTCCTGATTGGAGGAGAATTGTGGTGACCTGGGGAACTTTTATTAGCTCCTCTGCTAATGTGGGGGAGGGGGAAACTCCATATGTGGTTTCCACACCTTATAATAGAGCATTTTAACAGAAAAAAAATATTTTTTGGGTGATATCTGACAAAAGTGAAATCACTTCCCCTACCTTTAACTATTGAGAGTGTGAAAATGCGGGTCCATTTGGTTTCATTTTTACGTTCTCAAGAGTTACATCTGGTTAAACAACTTAGCTGGGGACCACCTGGAACCCTCTCAAGGACCACTGGTGGTCCCCGGACTACCCGTTGAAAACCCCTGCTTTATACTTAAAGGTAGGGGAAGTGATTTGAAATTCATGGTGTAGTACCAGCCTGGTGCACTAGGGGCCCCCAAAAGTAGCTACACTATGTGAACCTGCTGCTCTCTCCTGATTGGAGGAGAATTGTGGTGACCTGGGGAACTTTTATTAGCTCCTCTGCTAACGTGAGGGAGGGGGAAACTCCATATGTGGTTTCCACACCTTTATAATAGAGCATTTTAACAGAAAAAATATATTTTTTGGGTGATATCTGACAAAAGTGAAATCACTTCCCCTACCTTTAAACTTATAGATGTGAAGTGAGTAACTGGTCCTATTTCATCCTGGTCCAAGCCTAGAGCCTATTTCACCCTCAATAAAACAAATTGGCCTCCACACGAGACCGTTTCAGGACCATGTGTCTTTTCTGCACTTCCGAAAAGCTTCCGTGTTCTCGGAAGTGCATCGATTTTGTCGGTCTCGTTCGAATAGGAGCTGTGCGGCCTAAAATTCGGCAGGGAATGGTACTTTTGGAAACAAGGTGACAGCGGTTTAAGTGTTAATTGGTTTAAAGTGTCTGTCCTGAAGAAGGTCCCTGACCGAAACGCTGATTTAATAAAGAGCAACATTTTGGCAAGTGCTAGACAGTGTGCGGGACCTTTTTTTTTTCTTTTTCACATTGGTCGTTCTGCTGCCCTAAGCACCTGTAACCAGTCTTTTGAGGTGTGCATTGGCCTTTTTCTTTTTAGTTTAATGTGGATCCACCATGAATTTTACATATTTCAAGATCTTTTGTTTTTATCCTCCACAGTGTATAAGTGGATCCACCATGAATTTTACATATTTCAAGATCTTTTGTTTTTATCCTCCACAGTGTATAAGTGGATCCACCATGAATTTTACATATTTCAAGATATTTTGTTTTTATCCTCCACAGTGTTTTTTTAACTGTCAGACCTTCATTGAGATATCTGTTATTTTCTAAATGGACGTTGGCTAAAAAGGAGGAGGCCTCCTTGAACTTTTCCGCCACCCACTCTTAAAGTCATTGGTATGCAGGGTTCAGTCCCCATCTCCTCTGACACTGAGGTGGGCTGGGGGATAAGTGGTTAGAAGGACAGGGCGGTGAGGGCGCCCCCCCCCCCAGGTGTGGACATTTGTGGAAAAAGTAAAATGGGTTGCAATTCTCTTTGTTCAGAGTTTTCAAGCACCAGTTACGTATAGAATACAAGATGAATGCTTGTGTCTGGTTGAGGTTTGACACATTTTACATAGATTATCATCAGTCAGTCTTTGGCCCTAATATAGGAACAATAGGCGTTCCTTAAACTCTGGTACCTCATCTCTCTCTTCATTTTCCATCTCAAATGTTTTTTTTTTTAATCGACAAGACTTTCGTGACGCTCCACCTCCAATTCTGCTAGACACATCTTTTCAAATTCACTGGTTTTAGGTCTAGTGTTATATCTATCTAGATATGACATCATCCATACCTTTGTTGAATCCTCTGATTTCTGTCCTAATGTTTTGAGTGGAAGACTCATTTTCATCTTATCGTCATCTGTGTGAAGGAATATTATCTCACGGGAGCAATCCTTTAAATGAATACTGGTAGTTCTGGCAACTGCCTCTTGAGCACTAACTTGTCTGTTTTTTATGTAGGAGTGAACAATTTGGTTCATGGCATCTCTTTCACTCACTTTTTTGTAGCATCTATTCCAACTACTTCTTGCTTCAGAGGTTCTCTTTTTCTGGCTTGGATATGTATGACAGGATGTCAGGACGTTTCATCAATAAGACATGTTTTCTTTCATTCTTCAAGACACTTGTCGTATTCCTCTTGAGTCATTTGGCACTTTCTTAACAAATCTGATAGTTCAGTCTCTTCTGTTCTGTCATCTATTATCATCTCCAATAACATTTTGAATTTAATAATAGTTGAACGATTACAAAAAAATATTAGCTTAAATTAAATATGAAGTCTTCAGATAAAAGCTTACAACCATCACATTAAGAATAGAGGGGTTTCTCTAGGAAAAAAAATAAAGATGGCAACCCCACTAATAATAATAATTTCTATTAAATTCATGGTGGCAAGTTTTATTTTTTGAATTTCATATGCAAAAGACATGATGTCATGTCTGTGTTTAGTTAGCGGCTCTTCATAATACCTGGCACTGTGTTGCCTGCAGACATAAGGTTGTACCATTGCACATATGGTGTTTGATGTTGCATGCCATATGGTGCCGGCTACACAGTCGGGTCTCTGAGTGTGTAATAAATTGACCTTTGAGGGGCCCAGATGGACCCTTAACGGTTCTGAGAGTGCGAAAAAACCCCAGTGCAGCTTCTTAAAATAGCTTTGAATTGGAAATGAGTGAGGGAAGTGAATGTCTGTGGTTTTGGATCATTAGTGACTGACTCTCTGGCATGCTTCGGATGTACACAGCACGGAATCATGCTACAGAAGGATAACTATACCAGAGAGAACCTGCTCTTCCCTAGTCCAGACACCCCCCCCCCCCCCTAAAGCTAAAGGTCTGACTCGGAGAGTTTTCTGTTTTCAATGATGAAATGCTGGTCCGTCTGTGTGTTTGTCTGTCACACTAGCTGGCTCTGGGGTGCTCGTGCGTGTGGAAACCCCACAGTTTCATATTAAGACACGTCTCTGTCTGTGTTTGCCTTGACCCTGCTGCTCCAACGTGTGTTGAACGTCCGATGTGGTGATTGGAGCATGCCTGACAAAAAAAACAACTCCATATATGGGTATAAAAGGGACACAGACATACTCTCTGGGCGGCTTCATCGCTTACTCCCGCATACTCTCATCGCATACTCTCTGTATGCGAGAGTGGTGAGACAACTGTAGTTAGCAGCAGTAGTAGTGTTTCAAATCATTTTAACTGTAAGCACTTTAATTTGAAATATCTTGGGTTGTTTTGCATGCCATCGTGTTTGGTGGAGCAGACTAGGCATTTAGGGGGGCATTGCCCCCCCCCATACCCATGCCTAGATCCGCCCCTGTGTCATCCTCTGACTGTCACCCCCTCCTCTCTTCTCTCAGGAAAGAGAGCTGCGTGTTCCGCCTGAGGAGGTGGATCGTCGCTCGGCTCGCTTCCATCGCTGAGAACCAGCAGGTGAAGAGAGACGAGAGCCTGGTGATGGACGTTGCCAGGTCAGAACACACTTCTTTCAAGTTCTTTGGCTGTGAAACTTCTTGTCAAACGATTGTTTTCCTTCAACACTAAGAAATGACTGTGACCTGTTGTTGTTGGTGTTGGTGTCCTGTATGTACGGCGCTGGTTTCAGGTTCACGTTCTTCCATGCGTTCTTCACTGCCAAGAAGGCTACTCCAGACATCCCAGAGACAGAAGGAAAGCTTTCCACGCCACTGGATGACAAGACGAGAGCCGCGATAGTCACTTCCTTCTTTGGGTAAGAATTTGTCCATCATATGCTCTTTAACTACCCGTATTTTCTGCACTATAAGGCGCACTTAAAAGCCTTTAATTTTCTCAAAAAAAACAAAAACAAAACAAAACAGTGCACCTTATAATCCAGTGTGCCTTACTGTATATATGGATTGTTTGACTGCAGTAGTTTTAGCCTATGTTGACTGCAGTAGTGAAAACAGTTCTAAATTAGGCCATTCATTGAAGGTGTGCCTTATAATCTGGTGCACTTTTATAGTCCAGTACGGTAACTTGGTTACATAGTTGTGAATAATGACTTGACTTGACTGTTTCCATGTAGTTATGTTTTTCTACTCCAACTACATACAAACGGAACTCCAATCTGGATAGAGGGATACCCTTGTCATTTTCTTTTTTAGTGATTTTCAACTGCACAAACAAACATACATATCGCTTCTAAGCCAAGACAAAATAATTCACAAGGGACGACTACAAGGAATACAACAGAGCATTAAGAATTAAGAAGGTTGTCACTATCACTCGCAGGAGTAGCGAAATGTTGGTGCAGCATATCTATGGAATGATTATCATGCCTTTAATAATTCGTAACTGTAATTAATAATCCGTAACTGTAATTAATAATCCGTAACTGTAATTGTGCTCCGTGTCTCTGCAAAATAAATCCAGTATCTGTAATTGTTTTCTGTATATCTGCAAAATAATCCGTGTCAAATTTCACAGGTGTAGAAAACAATTTTGCAGTGGTGAGGTTTTATTTTTTGTATTTGCAGCTTTGAATCACTGCAAAATCGTTTTGTCCCTCTGCAAAATAAATATTGTGTTCTGCAACTAAAAGTATTCGGTCTGCGCAACAACGACTGCGGCGACATCTGCTGTTCAAGTACAACACCACACATCTACAGTTTAAAAAAACAATTCAAATATTTACAGGTTTTTGGCAGCATCTTCACTTCACCGCGGAGAGCCAATCAGCAGTTGGCTTACTCAGCAGTGCACCATTTTGATTGGTTGGCCAAAGGAAGCAGTCTCGCCAATCCCAGTCATTCATAATACATGAATATGAGATCCCATTGTTGGGAAGTACAGAGGTCTAATGGCGGCTGCTCTATAGCCCAGCACAGCTTTAGTGATCTTAAATCCCTTTATTTTAGATCATTTTGTGTAATAGTAATGCATAAACATTGCAGAGACTTTAGACGTTTCTGTACAATGGTTTAAAACTGCACGAGGGTATGCTTAAAGTATCTTATTTAAACAGGGACAAACTCGGACTGCAGTTTCTACCCCCCTCAATGTCGCCCCTCCACCCTCTGACAGAGATGTGATTGCTGTGCTAGCACAGCATTAGCATAACTATAGCAGTTCTGACAACAGCTATGTGATTGCTGTGCTAGCACAGCATTAGCATAACTATCAGCAGTTCTGACCACAAAAGAAGAACATTTGGGGAAAACTCCGCTATTTATATACTATCGTTTTGACAGATACCATTAGTCTGTTGGCTTGTGTATAATCTAAATATCAGATAAACGTGCATTAGTGACAATATATTTATAACCAGTGTTATTTTAGCAATTCTATTAAAGCTAACAAATATAAGACTTCCGGTGCTGATCACTTCAAAATAAGACTACCCTTTATAGTATTGAAAAGCGATCCATTTGCACACTTAAACGAACATTCAGCATTCATTAAACAACGCACCCACATACATTTGTACACATACTGTGTACAAATGTATGTATAAATAACAAAAACGTGTAGCTCTGATTTACAATGGGGCTAAAAAGCTCAACAAGCCTACTGAATAGTAGTCTATTATTCATCAATTTAGATCATTTTATGTTCTTGATAACGTTTTTATCTAAGTATTTTACACTGAAATATAATAGGTGTATTTAAACGCTGTAATGCAAATGGATCTTCTTTCAATACTATGAAGGCTACTCTTATTTCTTATGTCCATTTGGAGGGGGGTCAGGGACCCCCCTCCAAATGGACCCGATATGGATGTGTAAGTGTAACTCTGAGTTACAGTAAGGATAAGAGGCAATGTAATCTAAATAATATTAGTAGTACAATTAAGAGAAATGTGAATAAAACGTGAATAAATGACACAATCCAAGTATAGAAATACTATAAAGTGAGTTCTGTTGTTTTGGAGCAACCTTTTATCCTCCAGCCTCTCCAGGCGAGTAAAACAGGTTTTAGTAGAAATAGTGATGGGCCATAATGGGCCATTACATTAGCACTTTCTGTTGTTTTGGGGACCACCCTTGACACCTCCAACCGTTTATGAATCATTACTATAGCTGTAACAGTCGTTTGAATAGACCAGTTTGCTTGTTGTTCCCTCAACTACATGACACTACATGGCAACCCGAGCTGTCTACCAGTGAATTGTATGATGTATCCATGGAGATATCATTTTATGTTACTGATGTATTTATAACGTTTTTGTTATTTATACATGCATTTGTACACAGTAGGCCTATTTGTAAATATGATGGTGCGTTGTTTAATGAATGCTCATTTAAGTGTGCAAATGGAACGTTTTTCAAAACTATAAAGAATAGTCTTATTTTGAAGCGACCACCACCGGAAGTCTTATATGTGTTAGCTTAGAATTGCTAAAATAACACTGATTATAAACTTATCGTTGCTAATGCACGTTTATCTGATATTTAGATTATACACAAGCCAACAGACTAATGGTATCTGTCAAAACGATAGTATATAAATAGCGGAGTTTTCCCCAAATGTTCTTCTTTTGTGGTCAGAACTGCTGATAGTTATGCTAATGCTGTGCTAGCACAGCAATCACATAGCTGTTGTCAGAACTGCTATAGTTATGCTAATGCTGTGCTAGCACAGCAATCACATCTCTGTCAGAGGGTGGAGGGGCGACATTGAGGGGGGTAGAAACTGCAGTCCGAGTTTGTCCCTGCTTAAATAAGATACTTTAAGCATACCCTCGTGCAGTTTTAAACCATTGTACAGAAACGTCTAAAGTCTCTGCAATGTTTATGCATTACTATTACACAAAACGATCTAAAATAAAGGGATTTAAGATCACTAAAGCTGTGCTGGGCTATAGAGCAGCCGCCATTAGACCTCTGTACTTCCCAACAATGGGATCTCATATTCATGTATTATGAATGACTGGGATTGGCGAGACTGCTTCCTTTGGCCAACCAATCAAAATGGTGCACTGCTGAGTAAGCCAACTGCTGATTGGCTCTCCGCGGTGAAGTGAAGATGCTGCCAAAAACCTGTAAATATTTGAATTGTGTTTTTTTAAACTGTAGATGTGTGGTGTTGTACTTGAACAGCAGATGTCGCCGCAGTCGTTGTTGCGCAGACCGAATACTTTTAGTTGCAGAACACAATATTTATTTTGCAGAGGGACAAAACGATTTTGCAGTGATTCAAAGCTGCAAATACAAAAAATAAAACCTCACCACTGCAAAATTGTTTTCTACACCTGTGAAATTTGACACGGATTATTTTGCAGATATACAGAAAACAATTACAGATACTGGATTTATTTTGCAGAGACACAGAGCACAATTACAGTTACGGATTATTAATTACAGTTACGGATTATTAATTACAGTTACGAATTATTAAAGGCATGATAATCATTCCATACATATCATAAGATTAGTAGTTTAGTGAAAGAAAACTAAATTTGGATTTAAAATGAAGCGTGAAAAAAGTACATGCTAAAACACACAGTAAACCTTGTTAACTACATTCGGCCGTTTATAAGCATTCATTAATTGATTGATTGATGTCAAAACCGAAAATTCAAAATCAGCAGTGATATACATACATATACAGTACAGTATATGCTAATTCAGTTAGCATCGACCAGGACTAATGGAGTAACAGATAAACAACCTTGTTTACAACTTGTTTTATTGTCCTTGAGGCCTTAAGAAGTTAAAGGGGACTTTCAGCAAATGTACAATTCTTCTCCCTCTGTCAATTTGGGGGTCCTTGCCACAAAGACATATTTAGAGAACCACTTTATTGCCTTAACGTGTTTCCACCCCTCCACTCTCCAGGCTGCTGCAGCACATGCACCACATGCCGGTGCTGGGGGACTCTGCCGAGGTGGCGGCCCTCAACCAGAAGCGCGTCCTGGGTGTGACGGCCGACGGCACGCTGTGGGTCTACAGCCTGGTCCAGTACGCCCAGGCCCTGCTCAGCCAGCCCAAACACGTCCAGAGCGCGCAGCCCTTCAGCCCCGAGCAGAGGCAGGCCTGGGACGGGTAAGAAGAAGCAGGGCTGTAAAACTGGAGGTTACGTAGTAACCGTGGTTATGTAAGGGATATAAGCGAGGCAGTTCGCTATGGGAAGCGCCCTCATCTAGGCGCAGACAACAGAAGTATTCTTTATATGCTCACATTCGATTTATCAGAGAATGGGTCTTCTTGCGTCATGACGTAGTACGTGCGTTCCACGCCCACCAGGTCAAGGGCATATAAGCACGTACAACGCAGACGCAATCATTCCGACACTTTTCTCCTTCTGCCACATTCGAGCAAGAAGGGCCTCCTGGCGAACTGCCTCGCTTATATCTCTTACATAACCACGGTTACTACGTAACCTCCAGTTATGTTAAGATCTAACGCTTCGGCAGTTCGCTATGGGAGACATCATAAGCTCCCTTCAAGTATCACGGAAGACTCCACCCCTGATATCTGCCTCCTGGAGACGGTGCACAGACACATGACAACCGACCCCTCGGGAGACCTCAATGTAGACCACCAGGGCTCCGCCCTGGCAGTGTGACTCATAATATGATAGGGCCAACCGGATCCCCGACCCGGTGACCCTGCCCTTTCTAAAGAGCCGACAGCCCTAGGCTGCCTTATATGCTCCAAGATCTGGTCCTGTCTTGATTAAAGAGCTGACAGCACTAAACTGTCTTATGTGCTCTGGGAGTCGAATAACTGACGGTCCTGGACGCCACATTCACTCTAGGACCTATGTCTAAATCTAGTTACTGTAACAGACCAAAGGCGACATAACTAAACCGGCTCAAGCATCCACCCTGCCACGTCCAGAGGCAACTTCTAAGACTGCATGAGCCACCGAGGGCTCTGACACGTCCAGATTATAAAACCTTGCAAAGGTCGACGGAGACGACCAGCTTGCTGCCGTGCACACATCCTGGACCGAAATGCCCTTATAAAGTGCCCAGGATGCAGCTAACCCCCTCGTGGAGTGGGCCCTTAAACCCACAGGTGGTTGGGCACCCGCAGTACTATAAGCTATCTGAATGGCCTCCACAATCCATTGAGATAGACGGACTTTAGTGACAGGCTTGCCTCTAGCACTAGCACCCCACGCCACAAACAACTGGCTACTCTTTCTAAGCGACCTCGTCCTATCCACATATACACGAAGCGCCCTAACCGGGCACAGAAAGTGCAACCTTCTGTCCTCCTCCGTGTTGAAAGGAGGGGGGTGGAAGGACCTCAGATCCACTGGGACACAAACAGCATTAGAGTTCTTGGGTACAAAGGCTGGGTTGGGCCTCACCATAACCCTGGTCCTGTCCTCACTGAAGACCAAACAGTCCGGAGTGATTGAAAGTGCCTGCAACTCACTGACACGCTTCGCCGTCGTGAGGGCCACCAGCAGCGCCGCTTTCAGTGTCAAGAACTTAGCCTCCACTGTCTCGAGCGGTTCAAAGGGAGCCCCCGACAAGGAACCCAAGACCAAAGATAAATCCCATGGTGGGACTATGGACCTAGTCACAGGGCGTGCTTTCTTCACCCCTCTCATAAACTTACGTATAAGGGGGTTCTCGCTCAGCGCTTTTTCTCCAAACCCAACATGGCATGCCGAAATGGCTGCCAGGTTGACCTTAATAGTCGAGTGTGCTCTACCTTTATCTAAACACTCCTGCAGAAAAGTCAGGACTGTCACCACAGAGGCCTGAAAAGGCACCACCTGGCCCGGTCTCCCCGCGCACCAGCGCTCAAAGACCCTCCAAGCCACGTCATACTGTTTTCTGGTAGAGCCTGCCCTCGCCCCTTGAATCGTTTCTATAACATTCAACGGCAGGCCTTCTGCACTCAAATTCATCCTCTCACGGGCCAGACCCACAGGTCCAGTATCTCCGGCTGTGGATGAAATATCTCGAACCCTGCTTGCGTGAGGAGGTCCCTCCGTAAAGGGAGCCGCCATGGTCGGTCGTACAGGAGGGGAGTTATCTCCGACACCCAGGACCCCCACGCTGGAGCCACCAAAAGCAGATGCAGGCGCTGGATCCGCACCCTGTCCAGAGTCGGCAGTATAAGAGTTAAGGGCGGGAAAGCATACAGTAGACCCTGCGGCCAGCTGTGTGCCAGTGCATCCAGCCCCATCGTTGAAGTCCCTGTGATGGAGAAGAACCGAGAACACTTCGCGTTCTCCTCCGACGCATACAGGTCCACCTGAGGCACTCCAAACCTGTCCCAAATCAGAGCGGCCACCTCTGGATGGAGAGACCAATCCGCATAGCGAAGTGGTCCCCTGGACAACAGGTCCGCCCCTGCATTCAAAAGGCCTGGGACATGACAAGCCCTGACCGACAGGAGATGGTTGTCGCACCACAATATCAACCTGTGCGCCAGTCGATGTAACGCATGGGAACGTAGACCTCCCTGCTTGTTGATGTAGCACATCGTCGTTGTGTTGTCCGTCCGGACCAGGACGTGCCATCCACTGATGTGTGGTTCGAAATGACGAAGAGCCAGAAAAACCGCCATTAACTCCAAGTAGTTTATGTGGGCGGTCCTCTCCTCGTCGCTCCATGTCCCCCTGACGGCCATACCATCGAGGGTGGCGCCCCACCCTGACAGACTTGCATCTGTAGTCACTATTTTCCTGGACAGAACTGTCCCCATGGGGACCCCTTCCGTCAGAACGGCTCTTTTGGACCACCACCTCAGAGCCAACATGCATTCCGCGGTCACTGTCACTCTCGGGTAGCGACGGCAAGTGGTGGGGACGTTCAGAGACCGCATCCACCTCTGAAACGGCCTCATATACAGCCTGCCCAGGCGCACTAGGGAAATGGCGGATGCCATCAGCCCCGCCATTCTTAGGCATGTGCCGAATGGGATCCTGTGTCCCATTTTGAACAGTGCCCCACACTGCAGAAAAGACTCGACCCGTTCCTGACTCAGTTTCGCCGTGTAGGAACGAGAGTCCAGAGTGATGCCTATATAGTCTATCACTTGGGTGGGCACCATAACACTTTTCTCGTAGTTTATGGTGAAACCCAGGGACGACAACAGATCCACAACCTTCCTCATGTTGTACAGCGCCCCTTGTGGTGACGTCGACATCACAATCCAGTCGTCGATGTAGGTCATTATTCGAATCCCTTGTCGCCGCAGAGGACCTATCGCCGCTTGCGTGCATTTGACAAAGACCCGAGGAGACAGGGACATGCCGAATGGGAGAACCATGTATTCGTACACTTTCCCCTCCCACCCGAAACGTAGAAACTTTCGGTGTGGAGGATATATAGGGATATGAAAATATGCGTCTTTCAAGTCTATACTGGTAAACCAGTCGCTCTGACGCAGCGAACGCACCAGGGTTGCTGCTGTCAGCATCTTGAAATGAAACGTTTTGAGGTATTTGTTGAGAGCCCTCAGATCTAATATAGGCCTGAGCCCCCCCCCTTTTTCTTCACCAGAAAATATCTGCTGTAAAAACCTGTGTGATACTGGTCTGGGGGAACCTCTCTGATAGCCTTTTTGCCTAGCAATGACGCTATCTCCTCCCTCAATACATCTGCTGCCTGCCCACTTGCTTGTGAGAATATTATTTTCTCGAACACAGGGGGCGGCTGGGCAAATTGTAGTTTGTAACCTCTCGCTATGGTCCGTAGTATCCATGGAGATGCCCCACAACGTTCCCATTGATGTATGCATTTCGCCAGGGAATTCTCTACTACTGTGTGATACACTGGCTGTGGAGTTTTGAGCCCCCCTAGTTGATTGGGGACGCAACTGCCACTGCACATCCGTGTCAGTGTCTCCTCCCTGTCTATTACGCCCATGTACGGCGTAATGTCGCCCTCTTGTGGTTGGAAGAGACACTGACCGTAACATTTTGGGTGAACGGTAGACCTCGGCCCAAGGACTACCGCTCCGTCGGACGTGCGGAGTTTCGGGCGAACGGCAGGCCCCGGCCCACGGACTATCGCTGCGCCGAAACGCCGGCCTGCTAGGCTCTGACGTTTCGAACGAGCGACCGGCCCTGGTCCACAGCTCACCGCCCGGCCGAGACATCGGTCCACACCTCGAGAGAGCCCCAGCGCCTCTCCCAAAGGTGGACTCAAACTGCTCATTATGGGTTTGTTTTGTTTTGTTGTTTTTTTGTTTTGTTTTGTCACATTTTTTAAGGAACAAACATTCTTTATTACACAAGCATACAAAGTCAGTGCAGAAACATTGTGTGCATGAAAAGGTGCTTTGTGTGAAACAACATTTGAGGGCATTACTATCGCGGGGCCGCCCACTGCAGCTCGCCGCGCAATCTTCCTCTTCTTCAGAGGAGGCTCGTGGACGGAATGCGTCTCGTCCCGGCCGTAGCCCAAACCCAAGAGCAGTGGGGGAACGCCACTCTGCGCTCCCCCGAGGCATGGCAAGCCCTGCTATTTTGCGCGGCCACGGCCGCGTCCTCGACTCCTGCCGCGAGAAGCGCCTCCACGTGCCGGGGGTTGACGCTGCTGCTCCTGCTGAGGCTTGCCCCTGCCACGACCGGGTGCTGGAGCTTCCATTTGCGCCGATGGACCAGCGCGGCCGCGCTCGGACTTGAACCTCCAGTTACGGGCGAAGCGTCCCCCCGCGGGGAAAAAGCGAGTAGGAGGGTGGGGTCTAGCTGGCTCCCCGAGCCCGCACATCGCCTCGCTGGCCTTCTTTCTTTCTTCCCCCATTCTCAGGAGCTCTCTCATTCCGCCGTGGAACAGTCCCTCGGGCGGAGAGTTCTCTCTCCCTGGCTCTAAGACGTTTATGGGTCGTTCGAGCAATGTAGATCGGATATGACCCTTAGTGGGGAAGACATCCAACCACCTCTCTCTCTCGTGCACAATGCAGGCAGTCATGGCGCGGCCCGTAGCCTCCGTGACTGATCTGTTAAGGTCGATTATTTCATTCAACAGGCGCCTCGCCTCCTCCACGCCGTCCTTATCCAAGGCGTCATTCTCTGACAGCAGCACCTGCAGCGAGCCCTGGAGAAGAGCTCCAGCATTCAGACCTTTGGCTTGTGTGATGAGGTGGTTGTAGACTTCTTTGGTCGCGGCAGAAGCCTTCTTTAGTTTCTCGTCGAGAAACTGAGCCGGCTTCCCACTGGGGAAATAATGTGGGTTGCGATGGTTCACGAGGTAGCCCGCCATGTCATTGCTAATGGGCGGAATACCAGTGAGACCCGCCGTAGCCGGCATTTCGGTGTCCAAGGGAAAGCCTCCTCGGCCTGGCCTCTCGTGGACGGTGGGTTTATCCCACGGCAGAGTTAGGACAGCTTTAAACCCGAGTGCAAAAGGCAGCACATGTTTCTCGGGGGTCCGCGATGGAATAGCTGCCCTGCCCTGCCACTCCATGGCGGCGGCAGGTTTGGTCTGGACGGGAGGAGGCCACGTGCGTTCGCAGCGTTCAGCAGCTTTCTTGTACATTTCCAGCAGTTCGGCATGACGGGCAGCCTGCGAGGCTGACGGGGCGGCCGTGTCCGGAGCCTCCTCGGCCTCCTCAGCGTTGCCCCCGTCTCGTGCGTCGTCTGCCTGCTCACCAGTGGCCTGCTCACCAGTGGTTCGGGCTGGAAGCTCGCCCTCCTCCATGTCGTAGTAGTTGAGCTCCGGGCCTTCATAATCATCATCGTAATCATCATCATCACGTTGCATCGAACCCCGGTCAACATATTCCTGGACTGAAGGATAGACGTCAGTCAGTGGGTATTCGTCGTCCATTGACTCTCCCCATCCGCGTGGCCATTCCGGGATATTAACCCCGCGGCCCGCCCCTGACGCGGCGGAATGTTCGGTGAAAGGCTTCCTCGTAGTCACCGAGGACGTGGGCACCACACGCGGCCTGGCCCCTAGACGCGGCCACTCGTCGGGTGGAAGGCGGCGCCGCTCGGGGAACTGGTCCTCGTGAGAGTAGCCCTCGCGCTCGCAGCCGTCCGGGCAATTGGAGATGGCTTTTTCCACACGTGCCAGGCGACGGTGTCTGGTATACACATCCATCGCAGCACATGCGGGGCATGCACCCGGCTCCACCACGGCGTTTTTGGCGTGCTCCCAACCCAGGCAGTACGCACATCTCACGTGCTGGTCCAACTCGGATAGGACGTTGGGGCACTCTTCGTCCTCGCATGGCTTCTGGCCGGTGGGAATGAATCCACGTTGACGGCGCCGCTTCGCGGCCGTGGATTCGTAGCCTTGATTAGACATATTGGGGCTTCTTCAGCACAACAAAATGTGTATTTATTATTTTAATAGGGGCCTACACGGCACGCTAAAGCAGTAGCGCTTTGTTATTTTATTTGGGGCCTACACGGCACAAGCAGTAGCGCCTTGTTATTTTATTTGGGGCCTACACGGCACGCTAATTGCAGTAGCGCTTTGTTATTTTATTTGGGGCCTACACGGCACAAGCAGTAGCGCCCTGTTATTTTCTTTGGGGCCTACACGGCAGTAGCACTTTTTGAGCTAGGCGGCTAACACAGCACGCGCTAGCTTGGATTTGGGCGGCTCACACAGCACGCACCAAACAAAGAAACAAAAGTGGAAGTTGGCTTATACAGCCAAACTCTGTTATCTCTTGTGAGCAACCGATCACGGTGAGAACGTACTGAACCTCGCGGTACCGAGCAGTCGAACCACCCGTCCTTATGAGGCTAATAGCTAATATCAGTAGTTCAAGTGATACGGCTCGAACAGATCTGTGTCTGGTCAGAAGAGAAAACGGAATGATTGCGTCTGCGTTGTACGTGCTTATATGCCCTTGACCTGGTGGGCGTGGAACGCACGTACTACGTCATGACGCAAGAAGACCCATTCTCTGATAAATCGAATGTGAGCATATAAAGAATACTTCTGTTGTCTGCGCCTAGATGAGGGCGCTTCCCATAGCGAACTGCCGAAGCGTTAGATCTTAACATAACTTAGATACGGAGTTGGGCCAAAATTTAAAACTGAACAAAGCTGCGGGGCTAGCTTCCAGGTGATCTCCAGCTAAGTTGTTTTAACCGGATGTAACTCTCGAGAACGTAAAAAATGAAACCAAATGGACCCTTGCGGGTCCATTTGGTTTCATTTTTACGCTCTCAAGAGTTAAAATATTCATCATGTGAATTAGTCTATGTGTCTAATCTTCACAACTAGAATATTAATGGTCATGGACAGAATCAAAGGAAATCTTTTAGTTTGGGGGGGGTCTGTGGGGCTAAAATATCCTCGAATGGTGGTCCATGGCTCAAATGCTGAATAAATGATGGGCCCTGGGATGAAAAAACGTTGAAAAACCACTGCTGTATATTACAGAGCAGACGGCAAAACAACAGCAGAGCATTATGGGATTTGTAGTATTAACGGTGAATGCAGTGTTACAGCGGTGTCACATCTGTATAATACTGGTGGGCTGCTCTAATGTTAATTTGATGTTGCCTCAAGGGCCAAAGGAAATTACACAGCGGGCCAAACTTGGCCCGCGGGCCAGAGTTTGACACCCATGGGTAAGAGGAAATGGCAGAAGGAACGGAACGGCGGGGGTGTACCGGCGGCTCAGCCACGGAGCATATGCTCCTGTAGAGCGCAGTGACCCCCGGTTCAAGTCCTGTCTGGTCTCGTATGTCTATCTCTCTCTCACTCAGTGTTGTTTTTGTCGACTAAGACTAAGGTTTTTGATATTTAGTCGATTTAAGACTAGACTAACAAAAATGATTTTCAAAAGACTAAGACGAAGACTAAATCATAACCTAAGACTAATGGAAATGATAAACATTTTTATCTTTTTTTTTCTTTCTTTTTAGGTATGTGTGAACATATCTGCAGTATACATTGCATGTTTCATACCAAAAAACTATAAATCTTTATAACATATATAAACCTACAATGTATTTGTATGTAAGACTAAACTACTAAATCTAAGACTAAATCATTTTTGACATTTCGTCGACTAAGACTAGACTAAAAAAATGAATTTCAGAAGACTAAATGGGAATAAAAGACTAAGGCCTAGATTTTCGTCACCTCTAAACCCCTTATCCCTTAACTTAAAAAAAAATATAGTTAACTAAAAAAAAAAAAAAAAAAAAAATCAATAGTTAAAATGGCCAGTCTACAAGCTCACAACATGTCAGTAGATTGGCATGTTGAACTATTCCAAAAAGTTTATCAAAATAATAAGAGAGATCCGGGGTTTGGGACAAGGGGTTTAGCATGTGACAAAATGGAGCCCTAAATATGTCTTATTGAAAAGACTAAGACTAAATCAAAATACTCTCAAACAACACTGCTCTAACTCTCTCTTTCTTGGAACTTGGTTGCCTGTCTCTCTGTGCTGAAATAAACTGTAAAAAATGGCTAAAATAAGTCTTGGAAAATATACCGTATTGAAATGATGCTGGCTTAGGAAAGTGAGGTCTCTTCCAGTTGCTGTGGAAGAGAAAGGGAACACACACGTTATAGAAAACATCAATTTTCCATTAAAGATAACTTGACATTGTGCCCGCTCTTCTGCTTCAAATTTGCTTCTAGCATTCATTATGGTTTTCATTCATTTTTTCATTATATTTTTTGTAGCTCGGCTCGATGATTCGGTGCCATTTAGGGACGGGACTGCAATCATGCAGCAAACCTTTCCCGGCGTAGAATCGAGTTTGATACTGCACGGCTGGGTGGTATAACTTTAAATCAATAACGCTGTTTAAAAAAAAAAAGTTAACCTCACGATGAAAGAATAAAACGGCACTTCACAATGCCTCACAGCTTGTTATGACATTGGTGTCAAATTCATATTGGGGTGAGGGTCCCCCATCGGTCAAAAAATTACCATAGTTATGAGCTTGTAAAACGGTCAGTAATACAATGATGGCCATCTGTGGTTAGTAAGACTGACTAATGTGATTTTTGCCTATTAACAGTTTTCGTGCCGTGGAAATGGATCTACGTCACTAACAACTGATGCCGCTGACGTTACGCTACGCGTTTGGTCGTTACTTACCGGCGCCGGTTTAATACGATCCCCATGCTAACAGCAGCTAGCAGCGACTGCAGCGACCATTGCTAGACCATAATAAGGGACGGACCAACCCGGAACCAAAAGTGTGTGTCCGTCAACTAACTTGTCCGTCGGGAAACATGGACCGAAATATGAAATATGACTTTTAGATGAAAATCGCTGGCACTGGCGACCTCCAAAAATATGAAAAAGGGCTGGCACTGAGAGAGTTTTGCCTATTAGTCATTTCACAAATCGGCTTCACAACGACTCGATTAACCTCCATCAGCTAAATGAAGTCATTGTTGGCCATTACTGGCTCTAAATATATTCGTTTTTGGTAACAATGTTTTTCGGCTAATCGCCCAGCCCTGACCTCTCAGTTTGTTTGTTTTTTCCCCGTCCGTCCCGTTGCAGCATGCTGGAGTCGGTGACCGCTCTGATGAAGAAAGCCAAGAAGAGCAACGCGCCAGAAACCAACGCTTTCCAGCAGCTGTTCCTGTTGGTCGGCATCCATCTCTTTAAGGTATCGCTAGCGTTTCTTTATTACGGCGCCTGGGCATCCGGCAAAATAACACACACACCGGGACCCTCCAACGGCCCTGTGGAGAGAAACGCACCAGGAATTCAATTCTATCTACATTTTACAGACCTTGTTGACTGGGACTGGTTCCAAGAAGTGGTTCTTTTCAGTTTCTGTGTGTGTGTGTGTGCGCACGCTGCAGCTGTGCACATGGACGTTGCTTAGACCCTAGCCAAAGCCGCTATAACTGCAATCAAAACATTTTTAAGTGTGTCGGCTGGTAAAACGGGCTTCCATAAATCCTTGATAAAAGCGTTGCGTGTGTGGCTGTTTTTTAAGGCTCCGGAGGAGCTGGTGGGCATAATGGAGGACCTCCAGAACTGCATGAAGGATGCACAGGAGTCCAAGAAGAAGAAGAAACCAGGTAATAAGGGAGGGAAAAACTGAATATCTATCCAAAATGCATGGCTGAAATGAATAAGTTCTTAATAACGAGATGCAATGTTGACTTGGAAAGTCTTCTTGGCAAGTGACACTGTAGTGTAAATGTAACTGTATTTTGCTCTTACAGTGTCACAATTATTCTGATGAACCAATTGACGCCAGTTTCGTTTTCTTACATTCACTTGCAATTCAATTGCAGTGGCGTTGCAATTTGTCTCTACTTAATGTAAATCACTCTGGATTAATGCCTAAATTGTAAATTGTTGTAAATTGTTGTAATTCACTAACTTTATCTCTGTTAAATCATGTCTTAAAGGCATATTTCACTTAAAAAAATGTTTCGTGATTTTATCTATATTATCTACTCAGCCTCATGTGAAGACCCCAGGCAGTTTTTAAGTTACTCAATGCAGTATTTAGAATTTGTGTTCATTTTAGCTGCCCTGCCTCCTTCCCATACAAACCCACTATAACTTAAAACTCCCTTTTAACCATAATAGATTGATCGTAACGGTGCATGGTTTGTGTAAGAAGGGGGCGGAGCAGCTAAAATAAATATCAAATATCTAAATACTGAATTAAGTAGTGTAAAAAAATGCCTTGGGTGTTCACATGAGCTAGAGTAGATGAATATAATATAATATAATATAAT
Organism: Benthosema pterotum; assembly: GCA_039105355.1. Taxonomy (NCBI): domain Eukaryota; kingdom Metazoa; phylum Chordata; class Actinopteri; order Myctophiformes; family Myctophidae; genus Benthosema; species Benthosema pterotum. Next base: position 13,335,804 of record CM076975.1, on the reverse strand, counting down.
ATAATATAATATAATATAATATAATATAATATAATATAATATAATATAATATAATATAATATAATATAATATAATTAGGGATGTTGAATCATTAATCAAATTAATCACAGCTTCAAAATTAATTTAATCATGATTAATCACCATTCGAACTATGTCCAAAATATGCATGTTTTCCTGTACAGGATTTCAACATTTAAAAAGGAAACCGAATCTGTAAAAAAAAATAACCATTTATCTTTAAAATATTTATCAAAATAGGTGATCTACAAGCCCTCAATGCTTGTAGATCCTCCAGCTATACTCTATGGCTCCGGTTACAGGGAGACACACGGCTATATGTCTCCGTAAATCTGTGCTCTACCCATTTCTTTCAATGAGAAAATGCTCTGTGGGTTGAGTGAGTTTGCACATGAGTTAATTGCGTTAAAAATTTTAATCAGATTAATCAACAAAATTAATTTAATCCCATTAATTAACTATTTTCAACAGCCTTAAATATAATATAATATAATATAATATAATATAATATAATATAATATAATATAATATAATATAATATAATATAATATAATATAATATAATATAATATAATATAATATAATATAAGTGAAATATGCCTTTAAGTCTAAGTGCTGCTGTAGTGGGTTAGTGTTGAGGTTAAAGTAGCTCAAAAAAACTACAAACATGTTAAGGTAAAAACCTAACGCTTATATCAGGGATACTTCTGTATTTGTTCAGTAGTCAACACAACTTTCATAGCATTTAATAAACTTAATACGGAATGTAATTGTTCAATGTACAGTATATAGCTACCTCTGGTGTTTAATAGTAGTTCTTCCGTGATTTACTGTAGGATAAACACAGAACCTTTTAATAAAAGTATAATTCACACAGGCAAAGTTAAAAACTCCCACGGGGCTTGTAAAAGCATTTATCTCACCTGTAAGCAACAAACGGCGACGGAGGAAAACAAACACGCTGACATAACTGGAAGACAGATTTCCAAATGATAACAGAACACACCGTTTAGTGAAACATAGCGGCCACAGCCAGACGTTTAGAGAGTCCATCTGGAGGTCAGCCGAATGCTTGTCCCTAGAATACCCCATTTTAACCTGAAAAAATGATTTGCTCCACATTTTCACCATTTTCCAAAAATATCAGACCTACAAGCTCTTAGCGCGCCACCGAGTGGCGCGCTAAGAGCTTGTAGGTCTGATATTTTTCAATGGCTAAAGTAATGGTAATCAATGCTGACTAATGCTAATAATAAGTAATGCTAAGTATTGTTAATAAGGCTAATACTAAGTTTTTTTTAATAATGCTAGGCGGCAGTGGCTCAGGGGTAGAGTCATGGGATGGTAACCGCAAGGTTGCCGGTTCGAACCCGGGCTCCCGCAGAGTTACTGTTGAATGTGATGCACACATCTATGTAAAGCGCCTTGGAAAAAGGTGCTATAGAAATGCACCATTTACCATTTAATAATAAGTACTGCAAATGATGCTAATAACACTTGTTAATAATGCTAAGTGATGCTAATGATTCTTAGAACAAGAAAAAGGCATTTCTGCACAATATCATATGATAAGGACACCATGAGAGGGACTGAATAAAGCACAAAATGGGCAGGGGTTGACACTAAGGTCTCCGAGGCACTTGCCCATCGGGCAAGTGCAAGTCAGGTTCTACTTGCCCTCAGGTCATGGTCACTTGCCCCCCAGGTTCCAGGTGGTCCCCGCTTAAGTTGGTTAACCAGATGTAACTCTTGAGAACGTAAAAATGAAACCAAATGGACCCTTGCGGGTCCATTTGGTTTCATTTTTACACTCTCAAGAGTTAAAATTCATCATCTTAATTAGCCCAGGTCTACACTGTAGAAGATTAATGGTCATTTTGATGTGTCAATTTGCCTGTTTTGTTTCCCAAATCCAGCCTGGAATTGTGGATAGCTAGAAAGCAGGGAAAGACACAGAGGCAGAGTGCAATGACTGCCTTCAAGACAAATTTATCTTGTGTTGTGTTATAGTGCACTAAGTTGCACACTTGCCCGATCGGGCAACCAGGTAGCAGTCTTCACTTGCCCCACCATTTTTTTTTACTTGCCCCGGGCAAGTGGGCAAGTGTTAGTGTCAAGCCCTGATGGGGTTTTACTCTCTTCCCCCTCCTGCAGCCAAAGACGAGGACGAGCCCCACTGGGTGGAGGTTGTGGTGGACATCCTGCTGTCCCTCCTGTCCCAGCCCAGCCGACACATACGACTGGTCTGCAAGACCGTCTTCTCCTCCATCTGTCCCCACGTCACCGCCAGGGCCCTCACTAACATCCTGGACGTAAGTGTTCTTCTCGGTTCTTTAACCCATTGTGTCCTGTCTAGATAATATGCATAATATTCAAAGATTTGCACCACATTTTCACGATTTTTTCAAAAATAGCAGAGATACAAGCTCATAGCGCGCCACTCGGTGGCGCGCTATGAGCTTGTAGATCTGCTATTTATCAATAGTTAAAACATAATGCTTAGAACACCAAAACGCGTTCAGTACTCTTAAGGGTTAAAAACCCTGGTGAAATTACACATATATACGGTTTGCACACTGTTGGACCACATCTGTGGTCATTATATGGTCGTATCTAGAAATGGATGCAAGTACAAGTATTTGCGACATCAGTAAAAGCCAATAAAAAAGTTAAGCTGACATGTTTTTTTAATCCCATTTCTGAATCACCCTCCAAACACTGCTGGTTGTGATTTGTTTTCCTCTTTCAATGTGACCTCCGTAGTGTATTACTTGGTTTAAGCTTAAATGTCACGCTGAAAAAAAAGATTCGAAATAAGCCACATAGAAGTCTGTCAACTACTAAAGCTCACCAAACACCCCGTGCGTCTTGCAGCATAGCTATACCGACGCCGTGATTGGTTCAAAAACTTCACAGCCAGCGTTTCAAGTGGGATTTGTAATAAAAATGAATCACTTCGGCTTTAATGTACCGTCCAAAACAAAGGCCGTTCCAAATGTCCTTTTAAAAACATTGCTGTTTGCAGCGTGGGCGTTTGTTGTTAGTTTATTTTGGTTTGCTCCCATTGTTGCTCACATGTCCTCTAAAAGCTGTTGTTTTCCCAACCTTTTCATGGATCAGTGCCTACTCGAGTTGAGTGCATCTCGATAGCGTTCGTTCGTGGACCACCCACCCACCACCAGACCACTTAACAAAAGGCCGCCTGATTAAGTGGTGTAGTGGTGTTGGGCCCGCATGCTAATTTGTCAGCATTTTGAAGACAAAAATTTGCCTACGTGTGCCGTGTGTGGGAATGGCTGCTCTAAAGCAGGGGTTTTCAACCAGTGGTCCGGGGACCACCGGTGGTCCTTGAGAGGGGTCCAGGTGGTCCCCAGGTTAAATGATGGAAAGCTGGTTAACCAGCTGTAACTCTTTCAGAGCAGAGTAAAAATGAACCCAAATGGACCCGCAAGGGTCCATTTGGGTTCATTTTTACGCTCTCAAGAGTTAAAATATTCTGAATTATTAATGGTCATCTTGATCTGTATGTTTGACTGTTTTTGTTTCTAAAATCCAGCCTGGAATTGGTGGACAAAAGCAAAAGAAATCTTTAGTTTTGGGGTCTGTGGGGCTAAAATGTCATCAAATAATGGTCCGTGGCTCAGATTCTGAATACATAGTGGGCCCTGGTATCAAAAAGGTTGCAAATCACTGCTCTAAAGCACAGCTTTGGTTGCGGCACTGGACCTTGGGCCCAGACAGCTGTGGTGGTTGTTTTTTGTTGTTGCGTAGGTTCTGCACTCAGATAAACAGCTGTGGTGGTTTCATTTGTTGCTCCTGTTGTTGTTGTAGGTTCTGGACCCAAACAAAGACGCAGACGACAGCGCCATAGAGGTCACAGACGACATGAAACCTGCCAGTAAGAAGCCAGGGGAGTACGATGAAGATGAGGACATGGAGGAGGTGTGCTGGAGTCTTGTTTGGAATGCCGGTGTTTTGTGATTGTTTACCGAGACAGAAATGCAAATACACATGCCTGTTAATACATTTCACTGGCTAATTCCAGGAGGAAGAGTCTGGTGAGTCTGAAGATGAGGATGGTGATGATGATGGCGATGATGAAGATGATGATGATGACGACGATGATGATGAGCTCATGGACGAACAGGAGCAGGGTGAGGTGGATCCAAACTTCCGCCTGGAACTGATGAAGGTCCTCGGGCAGAAAGCCTTGGTGGGTTTCTATTAGAAAGATGCTGTTTTTTTTTTATTAACTCGTTGAGAGATTAGCAGAGAAGCTAGGCTCACTGCCATTCGGCTCACTAGTAACGAAATAATTCATAGAAAATCCTCTGTTGTGAGTTTGTGCAAATGAATGATATGCAAAGACAGCTTAAGGTGTCTACTTGAAGGGAAATCATCATGTGTTTCATTTTTTTAAATACATTTTTCACATTTCCCTGTTTCCAGGACTCATTCAGAGATAAATTCATTTATATAATAAATAAAACAATAAAACAAAGCCTAAAACAACTTTTGGAGTGATAAGCAGAAAACAATAATCAAAAGTTGTGGTAAATCTGTTAATGAGTTAATGAGTGTGAGTGATTTTTGGGTTAGATTATTTAGATGTATTATGTTCTAACATCAGTCATACTACCTCCCACACGCAGCCTACAGGGGAAGGTGGCAGCGACGAAGATGATGATGAGGAGGAGGATGAGTTGGATGACGAGGCCATGATGAAGCTGGATAAGGGCATGGCCATGCTCTTCGCCGAGCAGAAGAAAAAGACCCTGGCCAAGAAGGACGAGAAGAAACGACTGCACAAGGAAAAATCGCTGGTCCGAGACTTCAAGATCAAGGTAGGAAATACAGTTCTATGCTTAAAGCCTCATGAAAACCTAGTGCAATCCTAGTGGTTCAGTGGTTTCCCTATTTTATAATGGCCAAAACGGGGAGAATATATGGGGCTTAAATGGCCGGATGTGCTAGACCCCTGGAAGATGGATTGCTGGTGGAAGTGGTGCAACACACCTTGCGCGCAACTTAGGGATGGCTAACCGTTTAAGAAATTTCTAAACTATAAACACCAATGGCTAATGGCGAACGATTAAAACAAATCTAAATAAATTGTACTTTTAGTTTGAAGAAGCAGGCCGCGAGTGGCTATCAGTAGCGGTAACATGGCAAGAATCTGTCGGTCCCCATAGCAGTGCGTTAGACCCTGGGAGATGGATTGCTGAGGTGTAGCTCCACACCTGTAGTACCATCAGCTCTCAGTACTTGACGCCCCCAGTAACCACCCAGTATCTTTCAACACTCGAGCTGTGCTACTCGTACGCAGAGTTGGGGAATGCCCGACATCGAACCCACGAACTTGTGGTCCAAAGTGGAGAGCTCCACAGGCTGAGCTATTTGGCTTCCTTGAGCTCCATCCTCCTTCAGAACAAGGGAAAATGTTTTTCCTTGCCTTGAGTACTCTCAAGCACATTTTTATTACTGTTTTTTTTTTTTTTGCACCAAACGCACAGATTATGTATATATGTCTATTCCCTGGCTTTCATGTTTGAAACCCTGAATTTGAAGCACCAGATCTCGGAGGCCGGCTGCATAATGATGTAATCGTGTTTATGGTGTCTTGACCATTCTAGCCTTTAACCATCTTTGCAAAAAATATCCGTGTCGTGAGTCCCGGATGCACCACTGTCTGTCATTGAAATGGTTTGGTTTGTGGAAAAAACTGACATTGAGGGGGGGTACAATCTGAGATAATGCCTTTCGAATGCATGGGATAGAATGGCTGCCCCCATTTCGTCCCAAATGAAATGCAACAAAACGATGATGTTTAATCTTACTCCTCACAAGACCGCTCACTGACCCAACTCGTTTCTAGGTGTTGGACCTGGTGGAGGTGTTTCTGGACAAGCAGGACCGCAGCCCTCTGGTCCTGGGCATGGTGGAGCCTCTCCTCACCATCATCGAGAGGGGCATGAGCTCTGACCACAGTGACCAGCAGGAGCAGGACTTCCTACGCAAGGCCGCAGACATCTTCAAGTACGCAACACCATGTGCATTATTTAAAAAAAATGCCTGTTAAATGTTTGTCTTTTGCGACAAACGTGCAGTGCAGTGCAAACATGATGGTAGAACTACCATTGGACGACCCCATGAAGTGAACAGAGTTTGCGACAGCGTAACTCTGTCTATACACGGGCCGAGTTTTATTTGGGCCAAGCCAAATTGGTAGTCAGTCTCAAGTCTTAATGTGTTTATTTTATAAAAATAGGTGCTGCCATCAGAATGAATTGGCTAGATACATAAAACTAGAGTTATGTATATAACTACGGTTCTCTGAATACCGGATGACCGCCAGAGTGGACTGTCACTCGTAAAACACCGCCTCTGGCGGTCAGTAGCTATAAAATGGAACAGGGCCACAGTGATGGTCAAGACGCTATTGTGAGTTACAGTATACTTTATCGTGTGTGCATCTGTGCGTGTGTGTGCGTTCTCCTTAGGAACCAGCTGTGCAGGTCCAAGTCTTACTGTAAGACAGCTGGAGACCGATCGGCGGAGCTCCATGACCTGATAGAGAAACTGATGACCAAAGCCAGGAAACAGGCCGACTCCTCTGTCTCCTACTACTTCTTCAGGTTTGGAGAACACCCTCTTTTATCACATAGACGAGAATGAATAGAGACAACACTGTATTCAGCCAGAGCACAGGCCCTGCCTGATCCTAAATGAGATTGAGGCATCTCCCTCCGTTTACTTCGTAACATTGGATTTTTATGCTAATCAAGCCTTTTATACGCTGTCACCACTTTTGAGCTGACAATGCGGTCTTTGTTTTGCTGCAGTGCATCTCTGTACCTCGTCAAAGTGCTGCGAAGTGCAGCCGAGACCAAAGAGGAGAAGACGTCAGACACACCTGCTGAGGATGTACGTCTCACTTTATGCATTTTTCCTATAGATTCCTCCGTTTTAGCTCCAACGTTTTGATAATTGGCCAATTTTACCTCCTGTCAAAAACGGAGTTGCACATAAAGGATTGGATGCTGTCAGAAAAAAGTGTCAGGATCTTATTTATATGCATATACTGTATAGATCAGTGGTTTTCAACCTTTTTGATACCAGGGCCCACTATTTGTTCAGCATTTGAGCCACGGACTACCATTTGACGACATTTTCACCCCACAGACCTCAAATTAAAAGATTTCTTTTGGTTTTGTCCACAATTCTCGGCTGGATTTTCGCCAACAAGACCTGCAAACATACAGATAAAAATTACCATTAATCCACATTCTGTAGTTGTGTAGACTTCTTAATTAAGTGGGCTAATTTAGATGATGAATTTGAATATTTTAACTCTTGAGAGTGTAAACATGAAATCAAAAATGGACCCTTGCTGGTTTTCATGTCATCTGGTTAACCAACACAGCTGGGGGACCACCTGGAATCCCCCAAGCACCACCGGTGGCCCCAGACCACTGGTTGAAAACCACTGGTGTAGATTAATGGAATTTGGAAGAAGAAACCGTGACGTGTGCCAGAGGGCAGCAGAGACTTTCCAGCTTAAGTTGTATCTATTTTTGTAGAGTAATCTATAGGGTTCATGCGGTTTACCCTGCTTGGGTTTGCCTTTGCCTTTTTCACCACCACAATAAGAATTCCAACAAATGTCACTGTCTCTCCGGAGCCACAATGTTGTTGGAAGCAAATCAGTCCATAGCGCGTCACTAATCGCTCTGTTCCATGTCCAGTTGAACTCCATGGGGAGCTTGGATGTGGAGCGGGTTGTGGCCATCTTTAAAGACGCCCTGTGCTCCTTCATGGCAAAGAGGAAATGTCCATTAACCGCACAGATGTTCATTGACGTCCTGAATAAATTCCCTGTAAGTACAAATTATGGATTTCAATCACTTTGAGAACGCTGCCTTTCATCTAAATAACTCAGACTGAAGAAACAAGCATTTGCGTAATGTCTGGTGAATCCATTAGCTCGCGCTGTGTGAAGTTGATTGTGAACATTTGTGTTTTGTTTTATTCCAGGCTCTTTTTATCAAACTGTTGGACACGGCAGTGGAAAACATTACATCTGGAGTCAGAGAACACCAACAGGTAAAAAACAAATGGCATAATAATAATAACAATGTAGAAATCCTTTTGACAAATGGTCAAACATGCAGGGCTTAAAGTTCTCAGCTCTGGGGACTGATATCAGCCCTTGGGATTTCATAGGGGTTTAATGAGATCAGTGTAGATTTGCGTCAAGTTTTTTTTTTTTTTTTTTTGCTTTAAGGCCCGCATACGGTCATATTGAAATACTATTCCTTTGTAATTCATTGAGGGGCACTAGTAGTCCCCCTATGTCCAAATTGAGTGTTTGTGCAAACATTGAAGACAAACACAAGCATTGCAGACAAAAGTAAGGATGTGAAGTTGTAGTTGTAATTGACAAAACTGAGATGATATACAATGATAAGAGCGCCCCTCACTCCACACAGGTGTTATTTTAATTGCTACTAATCTAATTTTTCCCTAATTGATAGCATTTGATAGTGTCATCCATCATTTGAAGATATCACATGGATGTATGCATGGATCCTTTGCATCTGAAGTATACCGGAATCATGTATATCACATAGTGTCATTTTATAAATCCTCTCGAGGCCACTGAACCCTACATGAATTTAAAGCACTAGTACAGCCGGTTTGAGTCAACACTATAATTACGTGTCAACAGTGGCTTGGGTTCATGCCATAATTCACACGGTGACCATCTTGCCATTACGTTGATTGCATGGCGGCAACTTGCCATTTTCTACATGGCAGACTTCTCCTACAGATCTGTATCTCAAGGGAGGGGCAAGCCTTTTGTGATGCATTCGGATGCCGTTCAGTGGTCCAGTCAGAGACAATGTAAACATTATAGCGATTAGGAATGTAAACATTTAGGCATACGGCGGTGACGTCTCTACTACGGCAACAGGAAATCGATCCATGCTCGATGGATAAGCGATGGCTAAATCGTTCCAACTACGATAGAACCTACAACTTTAATGTTGTGTACACATGCTGCATAGATGCGTTACTATGCTAACCCGTCGCCACTGTAGATGGCTGTTTGCTTAAAGGGGAATTCCACCCATTTTCAACATTTTTTCTGAGAGCGTACAAATTCAATGAACCCGTTAGGGTTCATTTGGTTCCATTTGTACGCTCTCAGAAAAGAGAAGTGTCTAAAGAAATCCATTAACATGGCGAAAATACAACTTGATGATGTCATCAAGATGTCTTTCACCATCTTAATGATTTTCTTCAGACCTCCATTTCTAGGAAACACAGAATGGGGGAGTGTTTTTATCATGTCCACACAACATCTCAAAGGTATATATATGACAATTAGAATGTTGAAAATTTATGGAATTCCCCTTTAACGATTTTGTTACTTTACTTCCGGTAAAGGGGAGCAGTTTATGAAAACGCGGCAGCTTAAGCTTATTTGTTTTAGTTGCGGAAAAGATGGGCTCTTATTGGCCAGTAGTCACCCTACCACGGAGGTTGCTCCGGTGAACTGCAGTGGTCTAATGGGGCAGTGCAAAAATGTCAACATGGCCGCCATGTGGCTGTGAATGTGACCTATTTACTCTGATCTTGCACTTGTACACAAAGTCACTCTGGATTAGAGTATTTCTAAATTCTAAATTTCTAAATTGTGTGCGTGCGTGCGTGCGTGCGTGCGTGCGTGCGCGTACGTACTCCAGGGCCAGGCGTGTGTGTTGGTCCTCAGGGCGCTGCAGAGCAGAGAGGTGCAGCTGCTGTTAGCAGGGGCTCCATGGACAGAGCTCTGCTGTAAGACTACAGGCCAGCTGGCCCAGGTTGGTTAATACAATGCTATGGAATCATTATCTTTTGAAATATTACGCTGTGTAGTGAGTCTTGTCTATTTAAATCGAATTATATCATTTTTGTAATGGAAAGGCCTTCCATGGGGCGGATCTAGGCATGGGCATGGGGGGGCAGTGCCCTCCTAAATGTCCAGTCTGCCCACACTACTACTGCTACTAACTAACTAACTACAGTTGTGTCACCACGAAACCAACACGATTTCATCATTGAAAACAGAAAACTCTCTGAGTCAGACCTTTAGCTTTATGCATGCTGCGTGTCTGTTGCAACTTCAACAACAACTGATGTTATTATTGATGCTTTACTTGACTAATAAAGTCATCGCCCATGGCACAAAGCCGCCCCCTTACCGTTGCCCCCAAATTGGGAAATGTTACATTCGCCTCTGCTTATTATTATTATCACGATGGAAGACTTCTCCATCTGCCTTGTGAACTTTAGTGATATTATTTTGCTAGACCCACTGATGCTTTGTGTTTTGATACACGACTAAAGGGGAAGAGCAGGATAGTGATACTAAGGACAGGATTCGCTAAAGTTATGGTGAATTTATATAGCGCCTTTATCCAAGGCGCTTTTTACATAGCTTGTGCATCACATTCACCCATTCACACACACATTCATACACTGATGGCAGAAATCATGCAAGCTACCTACTAGCACATCTGGAGCAATAAGGGGGTTAAGTGTCTTGCTCAAGGACACTTCGACACTAACTCTGGGGGAGCCTGTGATCGAATCAGCAACCTTCCGGTGACCCTACTTCATTTTATTAACGCCTACAATGCTTGTTCACATTCATCAACATCTTTTTCTTTCAACTACAAGTTGGTTCTGGCAGTAGAATTTTAAACATTATGTGAATATTGTCAGTTTACGATGGAGGTCTATGAACTGGCTTGGGGGCTGTATATTTTTCCAGAAATCATTTTGCTTCATATTCAGCTCAGTTAACTTTCGCATTTACCGGATTCCTCCCAGCATAATAAATTAAGTCACAACCGACATCGGGTAGAGAATTGAAGCAAACCAACATTAATGAGGATTTGCTAAAGACAAAAAAAAGTCCTGAAATTTTACACATTACATAAACCGCTGACTAAATCGGCTTCTAAATAGAATGGATTTGCCTCAGCATCAGCAGTGTATGGTGTGTGAATAGCTTGAAGGTGTATTTTGTTCCCGTTTGTTAACAGCTTCTCTGCGAAACCCGTGTCACCTGTCTTTTTGCAAATGGCATGAAGTATCGTGGATGATAATTGTTTAATGATGTACCCTCTTCTCAGAGTTTTGAAAAGGTGGAGCAGAGTGTTCAGAGCAAAGTGCAGAGAGAGAAGATGGAGAAATCCCTGGAGCTCTGTAAATTCCTAATCAAACGCATCCACCAAGAGGTAATTTCAGAGTTTCATGCTGTCTATCTATGTTAAGCTCCTTTTCATTTCGAGCCGTCAGCCTTATGAAGTCTGCTTCATGACAAAGGAAAAAAAACGGCGCGAGACGCGACCGCTGCGGGGTGTGGGGAAACAACAGACTGTGTGTGTGTGTGTGTACGTGCCTGAATGCATGCGTGTGTGCATGTGTGGGGGGGTTAACCCTTTAGTTTTTTTGGTTTTGAGTTCAATCAATCAATCAATTACTTAATGTATATGAATGGCACTCTGGACCAAATGGGGGCGCTACAGGCTGGCAAAATGGCTACCATAGAGTTAAAATAAGTGCTGGTTGCAAAAGGGGTGAAGTGTCCCTTTTAATTACGAATCGTTATGCTGAATGACATATGGATTAATACCAACAGCTATGGATCAATGCGCTCGTTGACTGACAAGCATTACAGTTTATAGGCGAGTGTGACAGCATGACACAACTACTGCTATTCATAGGAATAGTGACAGCATTTCTGTCTTGTGTGTGTGTGTGTTCTGTAGAAGTTATCCGTGGACTTGGAGCCTCTGAAGAAGGCACTACAGCCCTTGACTAAAGCTCCCGATTTCAACAAAAGTGGTCGTCTGGCGGACACCTACTGGCCCATCATGACACACTTTGGAGCCACGTGAGTATTCACCATGTGCAGAAACAGCCCTGCCAATACAGACACCTCTGTCTGTATTACCTAGATATGAATGATACTTGAAGGTGTAGTGAAGTGGTTAATTTGGGCATTTTCATTTACAAAAAAAAAGTTTGAGCCTCAAACAGCAGAATCGTAGTTTCTGAATGATAGCATGATTCAGAAACTCCAGTGTACATGGGTTGGTTCATCTCATGCAGTTATGGAGAACAATGGAATCGTTTGTAAACAAGTACTAGTGACTTTTCAATGCCGCATGATGGGAATAAAAACGGCTTGAGTTTAATTTCTATTGGCTTTTATTGACGTGGGGGTCAACACGTCATTACGCAGTATGTTTTTTTTTCCATAAAATAATGAGAATTAGATTTTTGAGTATATGATATAAAAATACTTGAATGAAAAATGTATTTATTCGATATCCATTGTTGGATAAGCCCGTTTCGCTGGGACTTAAGTATTGTATTAGTAACTAAGCTTGCAATCAAAATCTTCAGTGTTGTTTACATTGTCAAAAACAGCGTGCTGTTTTTGTTTTGGACAGAAAGCCCAAAATGGAGAAGACAAAGAAGACGGAGGGAGCAGACGACGCGGGCCAAGAGGACGACGGGAAGAAGAAGAAAGGCTTCCTGCCCGAAACCAAGAAGCGGAAGAATCGCAAGAAGAAGAAGGCGGTCACGGAAGGCCCGCAGAACGTCTCCGGAGGACCACAGGAGCAGCAGCAAGGACAGGCGAGGAAGAAAAACAAGAAAAAGAGGCCGGGGGACGCGCAGGCACCTTCCCAGCCCAGTCCCGCCAAGAAGGCCAAGTCACAGCAGCAGGGCAGTGCACAGGCCAAGACACCGCCGCCGCCATCCACACCCACAGGCAAACCGGCCAAGAAGAAGCACAAGAAGCGAGCGGGAGGGCATGAGTAAAGTGGCACAAGCTGCTGCTACTGTTTATAACTTTGAATATCGTCTGTGTCGTGCAGAAACCTTTCGTATCCGTATTGTGTTCTTAAACGCACTATTTCGTAGTGCTTTGTGCAAAATTATTGATACCAGCCGATACACAGAAGTCAGACAAATTAATCATTGAGGAAAGGCTTGAGGTTAGGCGAATAGAGGACATAGAAGGGCAGGGTATGGTGCAAGATGGGGCTGTTCAGGCTCAGGCAGATGGCACCACACAACAGATGGATGTTATTAGCACGCTGGAAATACAAACGTCAAAATGCAATGCGAATGAGCAAAGGCTTAACGTCGGGCCTAAAAAAAGAGAGAGAAGGGTTAGGTATGGTAGAGCTTTTCCCCCTGACTATTTTTGTTTTTTACATTTTTATGTTGCCTTTAATTATGTTTTATACTGTACCTTTTTATTTTATTTTAATTTCCCGAAACGTGGGTTTCTGCCCGACAGTGACAATACGAAAAATCAATTTCCTGTGTTATTTCCCAGAACTCCCACTGCCAATTGTTTCTTTGTTTTCTTTGCTTTTTGATTGTGTGGTTAGGTTATTATTTACATTTACTGTAACCCCACTTTCCCTCTGTGGATCCGGCGCCAGTGTTTTTTAGATTTAAAGCCGGGTCCGTGGAGGTGGAAATGACCGTGAGTGCAGCTTTTTGGGCTGCCTTTTTCTGCTTGAGTCTTCTCTTGGACATCCTGCTGGTATAATTCTCTGTGGAACCCCATTATCCATTCGGTCGGTTGGACTGGACTTGATGTGTTGGTGGCGCCTTCCTGTCCAGGAAGGATAGAGTGTACACTTCTTGGCAGCAGCCAATATTTGTGGTTTCAGAGGAATAAACATTACTCTGGTTTTATACCTTTTGGTCTGATGTACGACGGTGCTTCCGTTTTCTTACTCCTCCATAAAGCTTTTCTGTCCCTTCCCAATGCGATCGATTGAATTGAAACATTCTGAGGACTTTTCAATGAATCAACAGCACGGAAACAAATAACACCAATACATGTCTTCAACACATAGAAAATAGAAAATTACATTCACCCGTATATGGTGGAGGATTTAATTAACAGTTGAGACATTACATAGTTTTGTTAACAGTTAACAGTGACTCTGATCCACAGAAATACTGTGAAAATCTGCAAGCTCACAACAAAACTATTTGAAACTGTGACCAAAGTTTGACGAGTCATAGAATATTTTGTTGGTTGCTTTCGACACAGTAATGGTATTTCCTTAAAGGGACATTTAACCGTTTTCAAAAAAAAAAAAAAAAAAATCATGTTAATGACATTTAGAAGATTTAGGACACTTTTCTAGAGGTCTTTATGTGTGTAATGTGTGGTTTTGGATAGTTAGTTTAGATGTTAGCAGTAAACTCAGTATGTCTGATGTCATGGACACTACTTCCTTGTGGATGGGGGAGGTACTGTCTTACTGAGACAACATGTAGTCAAGGAAGTAGTATTGATGATACCAGAGACACTGGACTGCTACAATGTAGCAGTCCAGTACATATGCAGTACAGTATATATCTTTATACTGTACAGTATGTAGCAGCTACATACTGTACAGTATAAAGATATAAAACCACACATCACACACCTAAAGATCACCAGGAAAGTGCCCTAAATCTTCTAAATGCCATTAACATATTTTTTTGCAAAAACTTTGAAATGTCCCTTAAGTCCTTAAATTATCATTACATTGTCACATGGAACACCGCGCCCCCCAACCCACAGGTTGAGAGCTGTGCTGTTCTATATAAAGTGACGTTAACTTCACGCACCCCCAATATGTCTCCATGTATCAACACGGCACTGTGCTGCTGCTTGCAACCTCTCTCAGTAATTACGCAACCATACATTTCTGTTCTATGAAAACTGTGTTTACGTCTGTTTATGTTTCAGTTAAAGGGGTGTGAGCGTGTGTGCGCGTGCGTGCGGGGAGCTGAAGCCGCGCTTAGGGCCTCAGCGTTGTATATGTGGCTCTCAGCTAGTCTCAATCTCCATAATTGATGGAGAAACATCTTATTGCGCCGCCGTACCAAGTGAACCCATCTCTGGAGGATGGGCAGGGAAATGCATTTACTGCTCCAACACAAGCAGACAAGGAAACCACACTCTGTGTGTGTGTGTGTGTGTGTGTGTGTGTGTGTGTGTGTGTGTGTGTGTGTGTGTGTGTGTGTGTGTGTGTGTGTGTGTGCACACGCGCCTGCAACATCCCCAATGGCAGTTGCCAGGAGTTGCATTGGTATGGACATTATTCGATTTTGCGTAGAGAAACAACAGATGCACCGTTCTTCTCCCACACAGGTGGACTCTATTATACTCCTAAGCTGTTAACATAATGCTCTATATAAAAAAAATGTTCAACAGGCCCAGCTGACCTTGATTTTGGATCAAATGGTGCGAGAGAAATAGATCAGAGAGACTATGAAAAGAACTAGTGTTCTTTTACTGGGGGGATTCACACAGATGGCAGCGCTTCAAGCCAAAGACTGTTGAGCCGACTGGTGTTTCAATAAGAGAAGTGACACATCATCGGGACACATCCGTAGATCGTTGCTGTCGGGGCAGAAAACCTCCTGCTATGTTTTCACTTCTTGTTCTTTTTGGAAATGAACGCTCTGCTTGATTACACTGCAGCATCGCACCAAAGTAGCAGAAAGCACAAGCTTGAAACACGGCTTGAATCTTAAAAAGTATAACCGTTTTGGACATAATGAGATTTTCCACCAGACAGCCAGAGACTGAGGTCAAAAGCACCACATTCATTTGATGACCACGATGCTTGAGCTTTAATGTGATCTATGTTAGAACGATGCCAGTGAAAGGTTATGCTGTGGCGACAGGGAGCATTTTACTGTCCTGACTCTGGTCCTCTTGGGATGGGTCACTGCAAATCAATACAACATACAGTATATATTTGTCCATAGGGTAAATGTATGCTATTAATGACCTTCTGCCTCTTCTGAGCAGGGGCGGATCTAGGCATGGGCATGGGGGGGGGGGGGGGGGGGCAATGCCCTGACTGCCCCCCCAAACATGATGGCATGCAAAACAACCCAAGATATTTCAAATTAAAGTGCTTATATTTAAAATGATTTGAAACACTACTACTGCTACTAACTACAGCTGTGTCACCACTAAACCAACAGCATTTCATCATTGAACACAGAAAACTCTTTGTCAGACCTTTAGCTTTATGCATGCTGTGTGTCTGTTGCAACTTCAACATCAACTGATGTTATTTTTGATGCTTTACTATGACTAATAAAAGTCCTGTAACTGAAAATGGTATGGGTGCGACTTCCCGTGGCGCGAAGCGATGAAGCCGCCCCCATACCATTTTCTCTTGCCCCTCCAACATGTTATCTTGCCCCCCCAAATGGGACATGTTACATCCGCCCCTGCTTCTGAGATGGAAATGCCTCCATCCACAGAACCTGAAGGTTGATGAGTATTCACCACATTAGATTGGTGTTCCATCGCTTCACAGACAGCTTGGTTTTCCTTTGTTTGTCTTTGTCTTGTCCGTTCTCTGTGTGGCTCACCTGTTCCCTGCTCTTCTATCACTGCATCGCCAAACGTAAAACCAAGCTAATGTTAACATTATGTAAATACAGTTTATAGTTAAAAATGCCTTTGGAATAACATTGAAAGTGCACACAATTGGCTATGTTTAAGTTGTTTTATTTTTTTTATTTATTTGTTTTTATTTTATTTGATTAGAGAGCCATGGTTCCAAGTGAGACCACGATTTTAGAGGCAACTTTAGTGTGTACAAACGCTAAACAGATTTGTAAACAGAATCTGATTCCACCTCACATCCACTCCATTGGCTCATTATGAATCTCCTGGAGACTGCTGTACTGCGATTGGATAACACGCTGCCACACCCCACATACCCCCCTCACAAATTAGCACCGCCTTTCCTGAGCCCGACGAATGTTTTGTTGCTATAGAGGCCTTTCTCAGTCCCATACTCAGAAAGGAGCGGCCATCTTGTTGGTAAACAAGTGTGAAGTGTTCAATGGAATGCATTCTACTAAAACTACTACTACTAGCAGTACTACGACTAGCACCACTCCTCCTCCTACTACTACTACTACTGCTGACAGTACTACCACTATTACTACTACTACTAGTAGTACTACTACTACTGGCAGTACTACTAGTGGCAGTAGTACTACTACAAGCCCCACTACTACAGGCAGTACTACCACTACTAGCAGTACTACTACTGGCAGTACTACCACTACTACTAGCAGTACTACTACTGGCAGTACTAGTACTACTACCAGCAGTACGACTACTGGCAGTACTACTACTACTACTAGCAGTACTACTACTGGCAGTACTACTACTACTACTAGCAGTACTACTACTGGCAGTACTACTACTACTACTAGCAGTACGACTACTGGCAGTACTACTACTACTGCTAGCAGTACTACTACTGGCAGTACTACTACTACTACTACTACTAGCAGTACTACTACTACTAGCAGTACTACTACTACTAGCACTACTACTACTAGCACTACTACTACTACCACTACTACTACTACTAGCAGTACTACTACTACTACTAGCACTACTACTAGCACTACTACTACTACTACTACTAGCACTACTACTACTACTACTAGCACTACTACTACTACTACTACTACTACTACTAGCAGTACTACTACTACTACTACTACTACTACTACTAGCACTACTACTACTACTACTAGCAGTACTACTACTACTAGAACTACTACTACTACTAGCACTACTACTACTACTAGCAGTACTACTACTACTAGCACTACTACTACTACTACTACTAGCAGTACTACTACTACTACTACTACTACTAGCAGTACTACTACTACTACTACTACTA
Source organism: Benthosema pterotum (assembly GCA_039105355.1). Lineage (NCBI taxonomy): Eukaryota > Metazoa > Chordata > Actinopteri > Myctophiformes > Myctophidae > Benthosema > Benthosema pterotum. The sequence continues at coordinate 13,317,980 of CM076975.1, read as the reverse complement.
CTACTACTACTACTACTACTAGCAGTACTACTACTAGCACTACTACTACTACTACTACTACTACTACTACTAGCACTACTACTACTACTACTACTAGCAGTACTACTACTACTACTAGCACTACTACTAGCACTACTACTACTACTACTACTACTACTACTACTAGCACTACTACTACTAATGCTAACATTAGCATGTTAGCATTAGCATGTTAGCATTATCATGTTGGCATGTTAGCATTGACATGTTAGCATTAGCATGTTGGCATGTTAGCATTGACATGTTAGCATTAGAATGTTAGCATGTTAGCATTGACATGTTAGCATTAGCATGTTAGCATGTTAGCATTAGCATGTTAGCATTAGTATTTTAGCATTAGCATGTTAGCATGTTAGCATTAGCATGTTTGGGTTAGAATGTTAGCATTAGCATGTTAGCATGTTGCTAGCATTAGCATTGGTAGCAGTAGTAGTAGTGCTAGTAGTATAGTAGTACTGCTAGTAGTACTAGGTCTGCTAGTAGTAGTAGTAGTAGTAGTAGTAGTAGTAGCAGTATTGCTATTAGTAGTGGTACTAGTACTGCTAGTAGTAGTAGTAGTTGTTGTCATTGTAGTAGTAGGAGTGGTGCTAGTAGTAGCTCCTCTCCACCTGTCATCACATCCATTGCTGGTGTGTGTAGTTATTGCTATTAGTACTAGTATTAGTACTAGAAGTATTACTGCTAGTAGTAGTAGGAGTGGTAGTAGTATTGCTAGTAGTAGTATTGCTAGTAGTAGTAGTAGTAGTAGTAGTAGTAGTAGTATCTCCCCTCTGCCTGTCATCACATCCATTGCTGGCATGTGTAGTTACTGCTATTAGTACTACTAGTAGTAGTACTAGTAGTAGTAGTACTAGTAGTAGTAGTAGTAGTAGTAGTGGTATGGCTAGTAGTAGTAGTAGTAGTGCTAGTAGTAGTAGTATCTTCTCTCCGCCTGTCATTGCATCCACATTCCATTGAATATAACTTATGGCTTACCATCAAGATGGCCGCCATCCCCTCAGAGTATGGGATATATAGGTCTCAGAAAGGCCTCTATTGTTGAGTGCTGGATTGTCTGTGGGATGAAGCAAGTGTCTGTCTGCAGGGAAACAGCTACTGCAGCAAATTAGAAGCAACTTAGAAGGGAAAAAGGCAGAAAATATCGCTATATATTTTCTGTTATTTTTGGCTAAAAAGTTGCCTCTATTACCTTTTTAAAGGGCAATTCCACCCATTTTCAAAAAGGGGTCTGAAGGAAAAATCATCAACATGGTGAAATACATGCATGTGCATGTCTAACTCTCTCCCTGCAGCTGAGCCTGGGTGGGGCCTTGCTTGATGTATGATTGGAGAGCACCTGGACCCGGTCTCTCCACCCATATAAAAGCAGTGTCCCAGCCATTCTACAGGATGTGCCAGAGGTGGCAGACCAGAAGTCTCCACTCCACCAAATGGTAAATGGTGCATTTATACAGCGCCTTTTATCCTAGGCACTTTACATAGCTTGTGCATCTCATTCACCCATTCTCACACATTCATACACAGGGGTGGATGTAACATGTACCATTTGGGGGAGCAAGAGAACATGTTGGAGGGGCAAGAGAAAATGGCTTCATCGAAGCGACACGTGCGATGTGTCGCACCCATACCATTTTCGGTTACAGGACTTTTATTAGTCAAGTAAAGCATCAAAAATAACATCAGTTGTTGTTGAAGTTGCAACAGACACGCAGCATGCATAAAGCTAAAGGTCTGACTCAGAGAGTTTTCTGTTTTCAATGATGAAATGCAGTTGGTTTAGTGGTGCCAAAATTGTAGTTAGTAGCAGTAGTAGTGTTTCAAATCATTTTAAATATAAGCACTTTAATTTGAAATATCTTGGGTTGTTTTGCATGGCATCGTGTTTGGGGGGCAGACTGGGTATTTAGCCCCCCCCCCCATGCCCATTCCTAGATCCGCCCCTGTTCATACACTGATGGCAGTGAAAACCATGCAAGGTACCTACTAGCACACCAGGAGCAATTCAGGTTTCAGTGTCTTGCTCAAGGACACATCGACACTAACTCTGCGGGAGCCTGGGATCAAACCTTGCGGTTACCATCCGGTGACTCTACCCCTGAACCACTGCGCCCCCACCAGCAACGGATTCATGCTGTCGTCTTTAGCCATGTTTTGGTTATTCTTTCCATCCAACATGCACGACCACACCATGATCCACACACTACACTAACCACTGATTTACTGACTCCACACTACTTAGGATCCGTATTGTAACATTTCATTTGTCTCAGTTATTACTGGTAGGCCTATTTAGTTTTCATTTTTCAATGTAATAGGGCAAACTTTATTAAACATTGAAAATATTCCTCCGTCTCCTGGTCCTGAATCCTGATGTTTGCCGTAGTCTGAGCCAGCTACTGTATGATATTTTTGCATGTTGGATTTTGCATGTACTCATTGCACTCCTCTCCTCTACCTCAGGTCTCACCTCGCCTGCCTGCTTGTTGCTCTGACTGCCTTCCGCCTTTCTCCCTTCTCATTCCAGGTTGGTGTGAATAAACATCTTCAGGCTGGGAATCCATTTTTTTTTTGTTTCTGTACAGTATGTACATTATTTTAAAAAGGCAAAATAAAATAAAGCAGTTTTATGCTACTATGTAAATATTTTAAGTTTCCCAGAAAACTTAGGTCAGGCCCGCCTAACTGGATTAACCCATTTTCCGATGCTAGATTCTAGTTCCTCTCAGTAGATTGTAGTTTCTGAAGTTAGATTAGTTTCTGACACTAGATTCTAGTTCCCGGCACTAGATTCTAGTCCATGACATTAAATTCTAGTTTGTGACACTAAATTCTAGTCCCTGGCGTGAGGTTCTAGTTTTTTCTGGAAAAATCTCTTTCTGTGTGATGCTTAACATATTTCATAGGAAGGACCCGCAGAAATATCTATTATTTAGCTGCAGAACCTCCTCTAAAAATATGTTGTTCTAGGGGTCCCCCAGAAGCAAAGATTTGACTTAAAAATGTTTGCTTCCCAAATATTGCATTCAGAGATTTGCACCACATTTTCACAATTTTTCAAAAATAGCAGAACTACAAGCTCATATCGCGCCACTAGGTGGTGCGATATGAGCTTGTTGATCTGCTATGGGTACAAAGTAAAACAAAGTTTGTTATGCTTCCTCACACAGTAGATTTCCAGACAATCTACATTTGTATGTCAAGGTGCACTAAATACATGTGGTGTCCCAACACAGTCTCCTTCAATTTGTGCTGCATCTGGATTTTTATAATGAGTATAATAAAAAGATCCTGCATAAAACATAAATGCTTTGCTGTGGAACAGTTAGTGCCTAATTTTGCCCCCATGAGCATTTAGAATTCGAGCACCCTGTCATGTTGCACAGCACATTGGCTTGCTAATTAAAAATGAACACAACACATTTGCACACTATCAGAGTTAACCACTTACTGTAAACCATCCGTACTTTGGGCGTTTTTCTCTACACCTTATATCTTTTTTCCATTTTTATGGACTGCTCCACTTAATTTGCCTTAATGCTTAATTTTCCTCTCTTCTGGTTTACACACTGCATCTGTGCAGCTATAGGGACTATATATAGGGCTTGTGTGGATCTTGAATGCAGAATGCATTCAGCTATACCCTAATGGGATCATTCTGTATGTACACAGCTTTGACTATCAGTATGTGAATCAACAAGGGCATATGATAAGATTGCTCTGGTATTTTCCTGCAAATATTGGGAAATTGTTGACTATAAATGTCATCATACATGTACTGTATATAAACATATAATATTACATGCTGTACAGGATTGAGGAACCTACAATATTCCTAAAATAAATAAACCTAAAATAGCTGGGTTCGAGACCAAACATGGATCACTGTCATCGTAACATGGATTAATGGGCCTGTTGAAGCTGATGCCAGGCGCGGATCTAGGCATGGGCATGGGGAAGGGGGGGGGGGCAATGCCCCCCTAAATACCCAGTCTTCCTCACCAAACACGATGCCATGCAAAACAACCCAAGTGCTTGTATTTAAAATGACTTGAAACACTACTACTGCTACTAAGTGCAATTTTGGCACCACTAAACCAACAGCATTTCATCATTGAAAACACTCTGAGTCAGACCTTTAGCTTTATGCATGCTGCGTGTCTGTTGCAACTTCAACAACTGATGTTATTATTGATGCTTTACTTGCCTAATAAAAGTCCTGTAACGAAAAATGGTATGGAAGCCGCCCCATACCATTTTCTCTTGCCCCTCCAACATGTTCTCTTGCCCCCCAAATGGGACATGTTACATCCGCCCCTGGCTGATGCGCAAATATTAAGATGAATTAATGGCTTAACGCAAGGGTAAATTACTGCAAACCATTAAAGGCAAGCGGGACACCCATTATTCACGAATGTAGCACTTTAGACACTAAACTACCATTATGAAAATATTTAAAAAGGAGCTCTGGCTAATAAGACAAATAAACAAAAGAAAACCCCTTCATTATTTTATTTATTTTTTCTTTAATAAACAGAACTGCCCCTGTCCTGTCACAAATTGATGATGTCATATGTCCATGAGTGATCCAGCTCTATGAGCATCAAAACACTATGTTAAAGGGGAATTTCACCCATTTTCAGCAGTTGTTCTAAGAGTGTACAAATGGAACCAAATGAACCCTAACGGGTTCATTTGGTTCCATTCGTATGCTCTCAGAAAAAAAGAAGCGTCTAAAGAAATCCATTAACATTGTGAAAATACATCTTGATGATGTCATCAAGATGTTTCACCATGTTAGTGGCTTTCTTCAGGCCTCCATTTCTTGGAAACGCAGAATGGGTGAACTTTTTTATCATGTCCACCCAGCACCTCTAGGGTATAGTAATGACATATTAGAAAGTTGAAAATGGGTGGAGTTCCCCTTTAAGTAGTTTAGGAGAAGGTCCTATTGAGTGAAAGATGCTCTATTCATGAAATAAATAAGATATTGAGGGTGTTTTTGTCTTTACGTTTTAGTCATAGAAGGCAAGTATAGTGTTTTAAGGTATATTTGTCTTATGAGCTAGGGATGCTTTTTAAGCATAGCAGACATAGGGCTCCATTTTCCTATATTTTTTATTTTTTTTCCTATATATATTTCCTATACTTTTACCTCTACTTCACTACATCCCGGCAAATATTGTACTTCTACTTCACTGTGAAGATCAACCACCTTGTAGATCTTTGTAGATCTTTAGCTATTGTGACATGGAATATTCTGTCATAATCACTACTACTTTTGGTATTTTAAATGGAGATTCTTCCCATTTTCAACATTTTTCCAAATTTTAAAGGGTCCGTTTTGGTTCAACTTGCACTCCCTGTACAAAAACGGTCTGAAAGAAAAAACAACAAGCACAGTGAAACACATCTTGATGATGTCAACAAGATGTGATTCACCATGATTTTTTTTTCAGACCTCCATTTCTAGGGAATGGGGGGGGGGGTATGTCCTATAATGACATACAGTAGTAAAATGATGTAAATGGGTGGAATTCCGCTTCAAGTACATTTTCCATACATACTGTATATAGGCCTATATCAATACAGTATATATGCGCTTGCATATAGAGGTGTATATCATTTTTAAATTTGACTCTTAGTCTAACTTGAGTTATTGAGAAGCATGTGAGTACTTTTTTCCACCCCTGCTTGTTGCAAAGTACCAATTTCTATTCTTTCTTTGTTCGTGGGGTTGCTGGAATTGGTTTACTGAAGCGTTTTCATGGCCCATGACCATCACCCTCCAGCTCCAAACAACTGAACGGAGCCGTATCTCACAGCTACAGTTAATCTGACATAAAAAAGATAGTCCAGGGACATGTGTCTGGTTCTGGGAGCTGTTTACTGCACATCTGTTGTGGCAGGTCTGGAAAATACAACGGAACAAAGTGTGTTTATAGTGATGTTAATGGTTGGTGAGTCACTGATGAAGGCTGGGTAGCCGGAACGTTTGTCCTTCATTATAAATACACGTCGATTAGAATAAACTAGAAAGGCACACTCAAGGGAATTGCAAGTGGTTCCCGCGACAATGTCAAGCTTTTTGTCTTTTTTTATAGTATTATACAGTTTAAAGATGAAGATGTATTGTCCCACATTGACCCTACAATGTTTATACAGAAAGTTGGACAATTTGGGTAACCAGACTAATACAATGTTTTCCTCGATACCCAGGCCTTCATTTTCGTCCGTGCTACGCAAAAAGTGAAGGGCCTAGACTAAACCATTGGCCACCGTGGCCTAATAAAAGAGGGTCTGGGCTTGACTGACAGATTGTTGACGTCCAATCAGAGCAAGCGCCTATCTGAGTCGGTCCCCGCCTCTCTAGGCCAAAAATGTTTTCAGGTTAGCTCAGACTACTAAAATGTTAACTCATGCTTGTCATCCCGGGTGCAACCCATTACTTTTATAAATGTTAAATGGCTGTGAGTCACCGTGATTGTTCTCTTACACTTACCTGGGCTGTGCACAGTGGAATTCTCTGGGTGAGCACAAATGGAGCCAAATTGGCACTTTATAGTCGTTTTGGTTGCATTGCAAGGGTTGTACTGTGTATTGTTGGAAATGCTTTTCGATGTGTTGTGCTGTTTTCTTTCTTTGCTTTTAGGTTTGCAGGGGTTTCATGCCCAGATTTGCTTGCAAAATCCGATACTGAGCAGTTTCTTTCTGTGAATTGTAGGCAGTGATGTACATTTGTGCAGGGGCGGATATAGCATGTCCCATTTGGGGGGGGGGGGGGGGGGGGGCAAGAGAACATGTTGGAGGGGCAAGAGCAAATGGTATGGGGGTGGCTTCACGCCACAGGCTATGAAGTCGCCCCCATACCATTTTCAGTTACAGGACTTTTTGGGGCAAGTAAGCACCAATAATAACATCAGTTGTTGTTGAAGTTACAACAGACACACAGCATGCATAAAGCTAAAGGTCTGACTCAGAGAGTTTTCTGTTTTCAATGATGAAATGCTGTTGGTTTAGTGGTGACACAACTGTAGTTAGTTAGTAGCAGTAGTAGTATTTCAAATCATTTTAAATATAAGCACTTTAATTTGCAATATCTTGGGTTGTTGCATGCCATCGTGTTTGGTGGGGCAGACTGGGCATTTGGGTGGGCATTGCCCCCCCATGCCTATGCCTAGATCCGCCCCTGCATTTGTGCACGACTACACTTTGAAATTGTAACCATCCTGGCCCTGATTTTTATTCTCAGAGTTAACTTATCCCCCGGCGTTTCCCAGTGTACGGATCGATAGAAAGGCTTTTGGCAGTGCAGCCCACGACATGCTGAACCAACCGCTGTTATGAAACCGCTCATGTAGCAGCAACAAACATGGTTCATCCCTGGGTCTTTTTCAATTATTCATGACATCATAAAGCTATATTGTTGGAACACTGGTCCTTGTCATGCGCAGGTATACTGTTACATCAGTGGTTCTCAAACTTTTTCATGTTGTGCCTGACAGCGTGTTACGTGTTTGAGTCCCGTTCAAGACGACCTTTGCCACATCTCCACATGATACATTGAGTGTATTGAGGGTATTGTGCTATCGTCATCATATCCAGAACTTATGCAGGAACATGAAATGAACTTCTTTCTGGCCTTAACAGCCCATGATACATCCCAAACAGAAAAGTCCTTTCTGGTTGCATTAAAGGTAATAGAGACAACTTTATTGTGTTTGTAAACAGATTTGTTTAAAAACAGAATCTAACTCCACCTCACGTCCACTCTATTGGCTCATTATGAATTTGCCGGAGACTGCTGTGCTGTGATTGTCTAAAACGCTGCCTCATCACACACCCCCCCCCGCCCCTCACAAACTAGCACCGCCTTTCCTGAGCTCGACGAATGTTTTGTTTTCATAATTTGTTAACAACAAAGTTCTGGACCATCTGCAGGACGAAGTAAGTGTCCCCTCTACGTTGATGATGCAGCTGTTTCCCTGCAGACAGACACTTGCTTTGTCTTGTAGATGGTCCAGAACTTTGTTGTCAACAACAACAAAGAGGGTGGGGGGTTGTGTGGGATGAGGCAGCGTTTTAGCCAATCACAACGCAATCAGTGTCCAGCAGATTCGTCCTGAGCCAATAGAACGAAGGTGAGGTGGAGTTAGATTCCGTTTTTAAACTAAACTGTTTACAAACACAGTGTTTGCACAGACCTAAGTTGCCTCTATTACCTTTAACACCTCGAAACACTCGATTTGCCACTCGACCTTTATACATGCACATACCCTCTATACAAGCCCAAAGCCCTAAACAAATCTGTGTGTTAAACAGATATTGGTGCTATATTTAACTCATGTTGTCAAAGGGGGGGCTCAAGGAACCTGAGGACCACTGCATAAACATCAATGCCGTATCAATAAGGCATCCTCCGGCTCCGTTCAGCCAGGTACACCGTCGCTATGCACTAAACACCCCTCTACGCACAGCAGTCAAGTGTTTTGGAAGTCTCCCGGTAGGTAGCCCCCATTGGCCTAGATAGATACAGTTGGGGGCCGTCTGCCTTTTAGCTTTTTTTTTATTTTATTGAGGGGGCCAATCTAGCAGCGTACAGTATAGCACCTCACAGGAAATGAAACCCCCTGCCAAAGCCCCGCCGGGTCCAATCCCCAGGGTTCAATTAGGAACATGCTCTCCTGGAACGGGTCCAAGACACCGAGGCTCAGTAGGGGAAGATTCTATTCCTGGCACGCTGCCACCAGCTTCTGTAAGGAACCCGTCGCTGCTGCTGCCTCTGCTGCTACTGCTGCTGCCAAGGCTGTAGAATGACCAATGGACTGACAGGCAGGGAGAGGGGTGGGGGCACAGCATGTTCCAGTAGGTATGAATATGGCAGATGAGATTAAAGGGGTGGTATAGTTCACAAGAGCGAGCCACGCGGGGCCTGATCAGCATAATAGACGATAGCCCTGGCACTATGCGACAGACAGGACTCCCCGTGTGGGAAGCAGCAGAGGTCACAAGGTTCTTTGTCTCGCGGAATGTTTAAATTGCTGGAGGACTTTACTGATGCAAAGCGCCATCCGCGCGCACGCAGGCGCACGCAGGCGCACACACGATTGGTTCCACTTGCATACTCCACTGGCTGAGGATTTTTACCGTGCACACAGTGACATTTCCATCCTCATATTCAAATGGGATTTTCCGACTGTATTAAGCATCAAAAGGGAATTTGCGGCCATATTCACGCCAAATTTCCTCTCGCATGAGCGTTCATTCAGCGGAGAGGGCCTTTTTAGATGGCATTGTTCGCTCTGCTCATTTGAAACTGGCACGTCGCCACAGTCTTTGGGGGTTTCACATGGTTTCTGAGCCGTTCTTTAGAACAATTGATTAATTGCCGCCGATACAATCTCCCAAGAAACTTGGCTTATATCAAAGGATTCCACTTCTACTGTGACGCTGTTTAACAATACGCTCTCGCATGACAAATGAAATAGGACTTCCCAACAGTTAGTGGAGTACGCCTATAGTGTATGAAAAACAACAATTGAAATAGACTGAAAAAAAAAACCCTCTTTGAAGGATCCTCCATTTATTACATCTCAGAATACATTATAAATACTCAAAGATGGAAGTACTGTATTAGCGCTCCAATTTACTATTTCGACACATTTAAAGAAAGGAAATCTTGAGTGCATAAGTACAGCAAAATGTATTGCGTTCCTACCGTAAAGTAGGCTATATAACTAGTGCTACCAATAGATGTCCTACAGATATTTAGAGGACCGACATGGATATAGTTTTTATGTAAATATGTAAAGTTTTTTTACTGGAAGAGAGGAAAAATAGGTTATGCAAACAAATGAGCCATTTCTATACCATAATTTGCAGATTTTGCACTGCCTAAACCACAATAGCCAAAAAGCCTAACAACAAAACTTACTGTGTCATAGGACATGCGAAGAAGATATAAAGAAACATGGCCACCACGTCATTGTTATAATAATGCCTGTCAGGGTCACCAAGTTTCAAGCGTGGGCACAATCTTTTTAAAAAATCAACTTAACGGTGTCACACGCTCGTATAGGAAGCATTTAAGGTTTTTATAAGCATCTTAAGAGAGGAGAAGCAAGCCCTCTTTCTTCTTAAAGGGGAATTCCACCCATTTTCAACATTTTCCTGGGAGCGTACAAATGGAACCAAATGGACCTGCTAGGGTCCATTTGGTTTCATTTGTACGCTCTCAGGAAAAAAAAGGGTCCTAAAAGAAAAATCATTAAAGCATTGGTAAGTGATTTGAAATTCATTGTGTAGTACCAGCCTGGTGCACTAGGGGCGCCCAAGAGTAGCTACACTACGTGAACCTGCTGCTCCATCCTGATTGGAGGAAATTCACCCTCCAAGCTGGGGAACTTTTATTAGCTCCTCTGCTAACATGGGGGAGGGGGAAACTCCATATAGGGTCTGCGCACCTTTATAATAGAGCATTTTAACAGAAATAACATTTTTTGGGGGGTGATATCTGACAAAAGTGAAATCACTTACCCTACCTTAACATGGTGAAACACAACTTGATGATCAAGTTGATCATCAAGTTGTATTTCACCATGTTTTTTCACACCTACCATTTCTAGGAAACACAGAATGGTGGGGGACTTTTTTATCATGTCCACACAACACCTCTAAGTTATATCAATGACATAGTAAAATGTTGAAAATGGGTGGAATTCCCCTTTAAGGGAAGACGTTTTTTTTTAAAGTCAAAGAGTAAGTGGGTGGAGTAATCTATACAATCCCTTAAAGAAATAGAATCTGTATCGAGAAGGAAGGGGTTGGGGGGTGGCCATGTACATCATCAACACAGGAAATATGCCACTGGAGTAGTTAATAAGTCGCACAAATCTAAAGTTAAATGTAAAGTTTTATCTACATTTTTCAGCACCTCGGACAGCGGCAGCGCTGCTCCATCGGCCTCTATAGACTGTTGAATCGTCTCGTTTATTGTTCATTTTACAGCGTTTATAAATACAGCAACGAATTCTCTCTCCCCTGCTGACGTTATCGCACAGCTATATGCCGCTATTCTATATGTTAAATCTAAGATTCTACTTGTTTTTTTCTGTACGTTAATTACAAGCTGGAGCCGAGATTAATCCACTCAGGTGATGATCTCTTTGATGAATAATGGATGAAAGTCAACTTCGGTGGTGGCGGTAGTTGGTGGTCGTTGTTGTTGCAGGTTGAGGTTCATGGTTGGCGTGTAGTGTGATAATAGAATGTAATAGGGCTGTTCTTTGTGCCATATATATTGCTTTTCCACAGTTTTTTAATCCAAGCTATAATGTCGAGACGAGTAGTTCCTCATTTTTTTACACCCCTGAAAATCTGAAAATTGGAAGTGGTCTATATTTCACATTGGTGGTCGAATCCGGGGTCCAGTACTCTGTGTGTACGTGTGTATGCGTGTGTGTGCGCGTGTGTGTGTGTGTGTGTGTGAGTGTGTACGTGTGTACAGCAGGGCCGGATCTAGAGCGGGGCAGGGGTGGGCAGAGCCCAACCAAACGTGCATCCTGCCCACCCAATGAAAGGTAATATCAGTGGTTTTCACCACTGGTGGTCCTTGAGAGAGTTCCAGGTGGTCCCCAGGCTAAATGGTGGAAAGTTGGTTAGCCAGATGTAAGATCTTTGAGAGCATAAAAATGAAACCAAATGGACATTTTTATGCTCTCGAGAGTTAAAATATTCATCATCTGAATTAGCCCAAGCCTACACAAATCCAGCCTGGAATTGTGGACAAAAGCAAAATAAATCTTTAGTTTTGGGGTCTGTGGGCTAAAATGATCCTCATATGGTGGAAATCCGTGGCTCAAATGCCGAATAAATAGTGGGCCCTGGTGTCAAAAAAGATTGAAAACCACTGCTTCATATGGAAAAACTTTGGAGTTGCCCATAGACCTACACCTTGCCATCCTTCCAGCCCACCCTAGTAGGGCTGGCTAAATCCGGCCCTGGTTTGCGCGCGCGCGCGCGCGTGTGTGTGTGTGTGTGTGTGTGTGTGTGTGTGCGCGCGCGTGTGCGTGTGTGTGTGTGTGTGTGTGCGCGTGTGTGTGTGTGTGTGTGTGTGTGTGTGTGTGTGTGTGTGTGTGTGTGTGTGTGTGTGTGTGTGTGTGGCTGTGGGCATTATTGTCAAGATGAAACGACCGTATGCAGCGTTTGTCCGGCGGGATCGTCCGGCGGCGAGGCGGCTGCGGTGGTGTGATCGGTGGCGGACGTCGTCGGGGGGTCATCAGCCTCCTCCTGATGTGTGTGTTGGTGACAGGCGGGCTTTGGATCGTCGCCTTTCCGAACACCACCAACACCACCGCCACCGGTGGAGGAGGAGGAAGAGGAGGAGGAGGAAGAGGCACTCGAACCCACCGCCACCACCGGCGGTGTCACCGGCACCGGACGAACAATGATGCACGGCTTCATGGGCTCCTTATTAAACGCCGCTCTGCCGCTGCTGCGGCTGGTGCTGTCGCGCTCGTACTCCTCCTGCGCGCGCTGGATCTTCCTCTTCCTCATCTTCCTCTTGTGGAAGTGAAACGTCGCCAGGGAGACGATGATGATCCCCACGATCATGGCCACCAGCACGATGAGCGCGAACGTGGAGGAGAACGGGTCGGGGAAGAGGCTCGCGGTGGAAGTCTGCAGCAGCTCGACGCAGCTGGACGCGTTGGAAGAAGAAGACGAATGCTGGCAGATGCGCAGCGGTGGCGGCACGTTGGAGAGGTCGGCGATGTCCTCCTCCGCCGCCGCCACCACCGACGTCTTGGCCGTCATTTCGGAGCGTTATTATACGTCCCACACGTTTTTTGGTGGGGGGCTGAGGTTGTGGGTGTGTGAGTTTCTCGGATGCTTCGGTAACGTGTCCGCTCGTTTCTTTTATCTCGGAGTTGAGAAAGCAGCAGAACCGAACGCCCTCCTGGCTTGTCCCATCTGAATCCTCCTACAAACGGAGACACAGCAAGAGAGAAGCACATGCAAGCCGATCAGCCTCACTATACTGGTGGCGAAGCGATCCGATCGTTTCTAATAACGTGAATGTAGGAGTGGATAGGTAGGATAATGCCCAACATGCAGGCGGTGCATTAATATCTATTCTCCCCGAGGCACATACACACACAGACCCCATTCAAGACACGCCCATTTCAATAAAGCCTCCAAATCGGGGGAAATTAACCGTTAAGCGCTTTAAGTGGGTAATTGCGCATTATTTAAAGATGACAGACAGACGCGTGCCAGATCAAAGCAGCAACACCACCCGAGGCTGCGTGCATGGAGCTTAGATCGGGTTTTATCTGAATGGAAATGCATTGCCATATGGCCTACGCATACTAATCAATATGCAACTTAGGTAGACCGATCCAGCTACAATAGAGATCCATAGCCTATAGAGAGGGGATTACACATTATACAGATGCACGAATGTTACTCTGTGTCGCTTTTTTAAAAATGGTATCCCATGCAAATACCAATGGACGAAATAATTGAAGGATGCCAAATTGATGCTGAGGAGATCCGCAGCTGCAGGTTCCAGTGGCAATATTATATGTTAGGCTGTAAAGGATAAATGCTTCATTTTTTTGTCTTACCTTCTTGAGGAAAATGTCCGTGCACAGGGCTAACAACAGTCCGTTTACAAGCCAAAGACTGGTCGGAGTGGCGATATGAGGAGAACCAAGAGAATTATCATGAATCGCAGTGACGCATTCCCCACAATGCTCGATTGCTGCTTTGTTCGTATATACGCACGCAAGACGGAAAATAAAGCATCCACCACCACCAAAAACCAACCAGCACGTACGTCCCCGCAAACTCACTGGAGCCCAGTAGCCAAGGCAGCACTTTTTACACGGAAATGCGAAGAGAAACCGCTCGGAAAAGCCCTCCTCGCATGCATGATCTAAACCCGATGCCAGTTTATAGGCTACTATAGCTGTGTGGCTCTGTTTGCATATACAGTAGTGTGGACTGAACTCCTCCTCTAGGGCTGCCTACATTGCACACGCAGGCAGGCAGCCCCATGCATGCACACAACACCAGAATGTAAAAACCCCATGCGCTGAAGACAGCTGCATGCTGCTGCTTAGATTTAAGAACACCTTGAGCTCTATTAAAAACAAACATATCTAAAATTTGCCGAGATACAAGCTCACTGCATGGCGTTGCAGGTGAACTTGGAGATCTGTTATTATTATTTTATTATTTTAGAATAGATACAAAAAACATAATGAGAAAAATATTCATGAACAATTGTGAATAAACTAGAAAATCCCCAAAACGGGGACGCCTATCAGCATCTTTCTGCATGACATAATTTCGATTTCATTCATGAATGTTCAAGGGAAGCTTTGCCAATCCTTTTCTCGGAGGCAGTGGATAGATATACTTTCTTGAATGCATGTGTGGAATATGGCTGTATACTCTTCGAACAGCTTTTATTATCACATAGTAGCTATATTTGTCTTTGGAAAGCTGCCAAGTGGATGTTTTCCAGTGGGTGTGTCAGTTAAAATGCTGCAAACCTGCATGTCTGAAGGGGTTTGAGCATTTCTTTTATAGGGGATGTTTCCTGCATGAGAAAATTGGTTGGAAAATGGAAAGATTTTTGATGGAGTATATTATTGTCAATATCACATAATCCCAGTCTGATGTTTTCTCTTTGGGGGAACACATTTGAACTGTCTTTCATTCATTATACACATTCTAGATCACACACATATTCATTATACGCATGTCATCCAGATTACACACCTACATTCCTACATTGTACACATCTAGGATTTCACACCTGTACCATCCAGAATTCTTCAACCGCTTATCCGTAGTCGGTTTGCCAGGGATGATTAGTTGGATCATGGACTTCCCATTCCAAAGCAACATTAATAACTCCCTCCTTGGGGTGGGGACGGATGTAACATTTCCCAATTGGGGAGGCAGGAGAAAATGGTATGGGGGCGGCTTCATCGCCTGTGACGCTTTGCGCCACGGGCGATGAAGCCGCCCCCATACCATTTTCAGCTACAGGACTTTTATTAGGCAAGTAAAGCATCAATAATAACATGTTGTTGTTGAAGTTGCAACAGACACGCATGAAGCTAAAGGTCTGACTCAGAGAGGTTTCTGTTTTCAATGATGAAATGCTGTTGGTTTAGTGGTGACACAATTGTAGTTAGTAGCAGTAGTAGTGTTTCAGATCATTTTAAATATAAGCACTTTAATTTGAAATATCTTGGGTTGTTTTGCATGCCTTCATGTTTGGTGGGACAGTCAGGGCATTTTGGGGGGCATTGCCCCCCCATGCCCATGCCTAGATCTGTCTTGGGGATACCGAGGTGTCCCAAGGCCAGTGTGGTGATGTAATCCTTGGTCTGGGCAGGGTCTCCTCCCAGTTTGGACCATGCAGTCCTTAATTTTCAAGCCGGTTGAGAACTCTAACCTGTGCATATTGTAGCCACCTGTATGATAGACCACTGATCTGACACCAATGCAGCCATATATGGAGATCCAGTTGTCCAGATCAGAGCAATATGCCCATATGCATATACTGATAGCACAATGACAAAATGATCATCAGGGATATTTATATGGGAATAATGTGACAATACCATATATAGATAGCTTAATACTATAGCCTACTATAAGGTCAGTCTGTATATTTAGGTACAATGATTACAACAGACGGACTATTGCCTATTGCACCAGGCATGAACTCCCATTGTTCCAGAGTAGGCTTTCTAATTAGGCAAATGTTTGAAAATAGCAGATCTACAACATGCTCACAAGCATAATGAGGTTATATATTGGCTATTTCTGGCTATTTCTTAAGTAATTTGTCCAATAGGGGCAAAAGGAGGGTACTTTATTAGGAAGCGGCCTGTATACTTGACTTGTATGGGCTGCAACATGACATCACGTTTTGAAAGCCAGAAGTTGGATTTAGTCCACTAGCCAAAATGTGAACTGGCATGTTGAGTGCTCCAAGGTTTTATGCTAGAGATGTTGAGTGGGGGGCCCCAGCATGTAGAACCTGCTGAATGCTAACTTGTTGAGCATGAGCAATGTTCACGTTTGTGATAGGTGACCATACGCATTAACAACCTAGAAGGCAAAAAAATAATCCAGCACAAATATGCTTAGTCAGCACATTTGTGCAAGTGATATGGGTGTTTAGTCCAATGAGTGTTTTTCTTTTTGCAAAACTAATTTGAATGAATTCACCATCATGTTAGACATGTCACTTGCTACATAAAGCATGATTAAAATTTGCATTATATAGGTTGTTAAAAGGATCCCTGACTAATAACATAAACATCGCTTAAAACATTATACAAATAAAAACACCAATGGCATCTTATTTCTTTCATAAATGGAGAATATTTCACTCAACAGTAACTGCTCCTGGCACAGGATGATGATGTGAAGTATAGTGTTTTAAGCATATTTGTCTTATTAGCCAGGGATCCTTTTAATGTTATGGCCACTTACTATGCCAATTATGAAAACTGCTCAAAATATGCAAATTAGCATCCATCAGTTTCTACATGCAGGGGATCCATATTCTTACATAAAACCCTGTTCACAGCAGACTAATTAACTGGCGCCACTCAAAAACTGACAATACATTAGTGTAGTGTAGAGCCCTGAGGGACTATGGTCACCCATGTAGGGTTTATGTTGTTAAGCCCACACACATTACCACACATCCAACCCACCCCCACACGTGTTCTGCTCACCCTGTCTTAAAGATTAATGCAGGTTATGTAGACTTTATATACAGTAGTAGTATTTTTCAATTCTGCAGATTATGATCTGATAGATGAAATGCAACCTCCAACTATAGCTGATCACGTTACAGTCAGTGAATGTATTGTTCTCTTTGCTTTCGTTGGAACGGTATAATAGATTGTGCCACTTGTTTAATAGGCCTGGCCTACGTATATTTTGGAATAAATAAACAAAAAATGAACACACACACATGCACGCACGCACGCACGCACGCACGCACACACACACACACACACACACACACACACACACACACACACACACATATATATATATATATATATATATATATATATATATATATATATATATATATATATATATATATATATATATATATATATATATATATATATATATATATATATATATATATATGGCATATTGACTAAATGTGTCTAAAAATACAGTAGGTAGGTGCATATAAAAATAATTACTGACCTCAGTGGACCCTAAATAATTAATTAAGATGAATTAATTATTGCAGTGGAAACCCTTAACAATGAGACCAGCACCAAAACAAGCACCCAATTAAGTTCCTAAATGCACTGGATGACAATTTGTCTAATGGGCTCCTGTAGAAAATTAACGGCTACTTAATTTCAACCACAGCTCGCTAAAAAACCGAACATTTGCGAAAGCGATCAAACAATTACGAGCATTAAAGAGAGGAACCGGAACAAAAGAGATTCCCCCACATAACTCAGACTTGGCATGAGGTCTCGAGCCTCAGGCAAGAGATTAAGATGTATATAGCTCAGTATACGTTGCAGGAATATAAAGAGCCCTGTGTGTGTTTTAAAAGCGTGCTATATTGTTTTAAAAACCCTCAGGAGAAACCTATAAGAATGGGTAATAAATGGGCCTTTTTTCTGAACTGTCTACAAGCACCTACACTACTGTAAACACTTGTAAACACTCGGCGAGGATCTTTATCCCCGGAGGTCGAAAAAAGATATTCCGTGAAACGTATGCCGATACTGTGCATATTCTTCCAGATATATTCCCCCTGGAATCAGAATTCTGACCAAACAAACTCTCTGTCTTCTTTATTCTTTCAAGCCAAAGCGTTTTGTTCAATTTAATTGCCCAGGGATTCGTCCCAAAGGCACAGTATGCTTCTCACCTGAATGTGAGTCTGCTGAGTGTGCGGTGCGCGCATCTGTGTGTGTGTGTGTGTGTGTGTGTGTGTGTGTGTGTGTGTGTGTGTGTGTGTGTGTGTGTGTGTGTGTGTGTGTGTGTGTGTGTGTGTGTGTGTGTGTGTGTGTGTGTGTGTGTGTGTGTGTGTGTGCGTGTGTGCGTGTGTGTGAGAGAGTGCGTGCGTCCATGAATAGAGACAGATGGTGAGAGAATTTCTATCCTTAGGTGAATGTGAACTTTCTAGGAGATGTAACTGTAGCTCTGTGGACAGGGTAAATATAATTGCAACACAGTAAGCCCTTACTATGAAAGCTAGGCTTGTCTGTGTGTGTGTCAGTGTGTCACACATTCCATTTTTGGGAATATCTGACCCAGAAGCTGTAAGCCATGCTTACTGAGTCTGTATAGGGAAAGAAATATGTAAACATAAAAGCAGCCATTGCAGAGCAAGAGCTGTGATGATGTTTTACGTGCGTTATGGATTCGAAATTATTGTTGTGTTGCTGTAACCATTTAGCCTGGTATCCAGCCCCCGTTGCTACGTTGAAGTTCAACCTCGCAACTTCGCAACTCCGTCTGGCAAGGAGCCTATCTCCACAAGGGGGTGTGGCTTATGAAAGTCGACATCTTGCCGGGGCTTCTGATTGGACTCTGGTTCCTTTGGTGGGGGAAAAAACAATTTGCGTTCATTGGAGCACCATCCATTCAGAAACAACGGCGTGACACAACAGGTGACGTCAGGGAAATTCAAGCAGGCACTGACCAGACTCAGTTGCTCAGTGACATTCAGAAGTGGAATGTTGGAACGGCAACCAAGGGTGGGGCCAGGCTAGCATTCATTTTGTAGAAAAAAAATATCTGGAAACGTGAAGTGCTGTGCACAAATCGGATTTGTCAGGCAATAGTTGGCATGGGTGCAAATCGTCACTTTTTTAGTGTTGCAGTGTGTAGTGTTTCTGTTGAGTGATGTCACAGGAAGGCAGGATCAGCAGGAGAAGGGTTAGATGTTGACACTAAGCACGCTAAACGAGCTAAGCGCCACATTTGCTGTAACATGGAATTTCCTGACGTGTGTCACGGATGTATTCACCGGGCATTCAATCTCCGTCGAGTGGAAACCTCACATGCCCCAAGAGCTGTTACTTCTCAGGATCCAAGTTCAAAAATAGTGAATTCCGTAGCAGACTCACAAGCTCGAAACGTGCATTCTCAAGCTTGTGGATCTGCTACTTTTGATACTTTGGCGTGATGCTGTGATATGATCAAGTAGGACATTCCTTTATAGGTGAAAAAAGAAACACAAAAAGTTAAAACATGGAGTTAAGAGGTTTTTGCATGACTGCAACGGTTTACGATTTGACAACAACGAGAAAAATTGTGTTCATTCAGGAACCGTCAAATTCACAGCCCTGTTCTCTCTCTCTCTCTCTCTCTCTCTCTCTCTCTCTCCCTCTCCCCCCTTCCTCTCTTTCTCCTCTGTATATAAAAGATGTTGCCAGCCACGTTGTTATGTCAAGAGTCATACATTTTCAACAGTGGACACACTGTAACTCCAACAGTGCACTCCACAATGAAAAATGAATAGGCCCTGGCAGCGGCTAGGATCCCCAGATGATGAACTCACTGTAGATGAGTGCATACTAAAAAATTCATACACGTACCATTCCGCCATTTAAACCATCACATATGTTTGAAGGCCCGTTAAATTCTAATCATTTGTTTCGGCGGTCATGTATATGGCAGTGCAGGCTACATCCGTTTACGAAGGGTGCCTGCGCTCGCGTGATGTGCGTTGGCGCGCAAGCACGACTGCTGCACGAACGCATAGATCAGTAGCATTGATTCGATACATCTTCGTCTACCGAAACGGCTCAGGGGATTGGCAGATGTGTGCTGAAGCAGCTCGAATAGTGCACCGTCTCGTGTCGGGGAAGTGCGGTCGTCTTCCAGGTGCTGACAAACAACCCCATATTGTCCCGCTGAGTTACCCCCCTGAAACGGCAAAGTGCAAATGAAGCTTTTAGGTCAGCGATTCCAACCCCCCCGAACCCTGTGCGCCGTACAGTACATGACACGTGACACAGGGCCCCAGCACTTGTAGGTAGTGCTGAGAGATTGTGCGCAGTGAGCAGCACCCAAATAATTGGCAAAAGCACTACGAGGGTTTTATCGAAGCGTTTTTTATTTAATTGAAACCGTTACGCTTATTGCAACATCATCTTCTTCCTCCAGTATCTGCCAGGCCGTTGGCGATTTTAGGGCGGTGCCAGGGGCACTTGCCACCCCTGGTGGCCAAAAAAGAAAGAAAAACACACACAAATCTACTGATGGCTTGTTCCAAATCCTGTAGATAAATCACATAGGGCTCTATTTTCGTCGCATGCTAAACCCTTTATCCCAAACCCCTTATCCCTATTTTACTATTTTGATAAACTTTTTGGAACTTTTTTCATCCACGGTTGGACCACCGTTGGATGTTAAGTTTGGTCTATCGCACCCAAAACTAAGGATTTTCATGTTTTTTGTCCACAATTAGGAAAGAGAACTGTGGCAAAATAACAAAATTATCCTACATGTTCTAATTGCGTAGAGTAGACTCTTGAAAATGACGTCATTCAGATGTTTGAATATTATTTAACTCTTGAGAGCGTTAAAATGAAACCAAATGGACCCTTACGGGTCCATTTGGTTTCATTTTACGCTCTCAAGAGTTATAGATCTAGGGTCCAAGTGCCCCCTTCCCTGCTGGGAGAGCCTAAAAATCGCCAGGCTCTTCATCTTCCTCCTGCTCACCCTCTTCAGCGTCAGAGTCAGAGTTTTTTTCCCCTTGTTTTTTCCTCCTCGTCCACCTCCTCCTCCTCCTCCTCTTTCTCCTTCAGGTCATCTTGTTCTTGCTTACGTCCTCTTGCGTCCTTCGTGGCACCTCTCACGTCTCCTTTTCCATTAGTCTTCAGCCTCCTTCACGTCATCTGTGATAATGAACTTGTCCAATTGCATTAACGTTATATTAACGTTGACATGTAACCAAACTGCGATGTCAGTTCCATTGATCCAAGCCTGAAAAATAAACATGCTCTGAAATTACACGTTATACACAGCGTCGCGATAACATGGTACTATAGGGTTTTAAAGGGATAGTTCAGATTTTTGGAACTTAAGTTGTATGAAATACTTGCCGTTAATATAGTGGCGTCAAATGAGCTAATTGATTGTCAGAGTCTCGTGGTGGGAGTTACTGTATGCTCTGGTTTTGGTGAATGTTAAGTAGTTCTGGTCATTTTGTGACCCCCCTATCACGTGGGACTAGTGTTTGGACATAGTGATATGCACACAAAATACATAGTTCCCTGTGGTAGATGGGTCAAAAATGGACAAAGGATGTGCTAATATTTTAGAAATGGGTCAAATTAATTTGTTTTTTGATGAATTTACTTTTAGTGTGTGACCCCAGTGACCATCCAAAAACTCTGGCAATGAATTAATACAGTTGCAACCAGTATATTAATGTTAAGTATGTTAAACAGCTTAACTTAAAAAAAACCCTCTGAACTATCCCTTTAAGTGTCCCGCAAATACATACCTCTTAATTCCCAACTAAGAGTTTCATAAGCGCGACATAACTTTGTGAATTTAGTGATTTTACTCTTCTTATCTCCTCCTTCATTCAGAATGCTTCTCATTCGCATCGTAGCACCCTGATGATCCGGAATCTTCCAGGACTCAAATTCATTTGGTTATCATTGGGCTCATTAAAATACACTTCACCCCGTCTTACCTGTGGCGTATAGGGCTGTCGAATATGTATTTGTATTCTGTTTGGTTCATTTGGATAATTAAATTAGATAATGAATTGCGTAGTGAAACGGTGCTGCGGCCCGGCCTGTTAAAGCGCTCTAATTATTTCTGTGAATGATGGCATCATCTATACTCGGATGCAATTAGTACGTGTCAAAGTGATGTTAACAAGCTCGATGGATCATGTCACACACCGACCAGCAGCGACGGTGAACTGCACTGCAATGTTTGTGCACACCGTTTTAACCATTTGAACAACCATCCCCGTCCTGGGGGAAAACAGTTTGCAGAAAATAGCAGATCTTTTAAAGAGGAATTCCATCCATTTTCAACATTTTACTATGTCATTGATTTATACCTTCGAGGTGTTGGGTGGACATGATAAAAAAAGTTCCCCCATTCTGTGTTAACAAGAAATGAAGGTCTAAAGAAAACCACTAACATGGTGAAACATCTTGATGACATCATCAAGATGTATTTTCACCATGTTAATGGATTTCTTTAGACGCTTCTTTTTTCTGAGCAAATGGAACCAAATGAACCCGTTAGGGTTCATTTGGTTGCATTTGTACACTCTCAGAAAACATGTTGAAAATGGGTGGAATTCCCCTTTAAGCACGTTGTGATGTTTTGGTGGCTTAGAGGGAGAAAGAGTTGTTCAAGTATGGAGTTGACCTCAGTCAGCTACTGTATGTATTGATTTATCTTCTATACTCTATGAGTTCTCTCTCCTGTTTGGATAAAACTACCCTGAGCTGAGTTTTTGGTTTACCAAAGAACTGGAGAGATTGGTAGACAATGGTAGACACAAACATTTGCTTGTCACTTAGGCCAGATTTACACTGGCAGAAAATCCAACCTGGATCAAATGTATCTGAACCACTTCAGGGTTGAATTTTGATGGGATTAAATTTCACATGACTCATTTAAACGAATCAGATTCCAAACTGTGGAAAGCGGCTCAGAGTGTATACTGCCCTGTACTTTGTCATGTGAATAGCGCGCACACACGCACACACGCACGCACGCACGCACGCACGCACGCACGCACGCACGCACGCACGCACGCACGCACGCACACACACACACACACACACACACACACACACACACACACACACACACACACACACACACACACACACACTTGAAAATATACGTTATGTTTTTAAAGGTCTTTGACAAAAGTTGTCCCAAAAATGTGAATGCAGACTGAAAGTGTTGAATACATACCATACTATAACGGCAAATAGTTAAAGGTCTTTTGTATATACAGGAAAAAACGATGAGGATTCTTTTAAAGGGGAATTTACAGATAGTCATCGCTAATGGGGATGCAGGCATAAAGTTGGCACCCTTGGCTGGAAGGGACACAATTAATCCAGGACAATAAGACCTTATATGGAGACGGGGCAGTCTCAAGAGAGGACAACTCTTTTTTTTTTAGGTTATTGAGCTCTCTATTCAGACTGCCTTCTATCTCTTGAGATAGAGAGGAAAAGTTAGCTATAGATTTGGGAAACCATACAGTATATACTGTACCTACCCATTGGTATCAATGCAGCAGTCATGAGTGAGTCATCACAGGATAATGCAGTGGGTACAAAGCTATTAGACTGAACAGGAGATATAGTCTGGAATGTACTGTATATGCGCAGTGGGATTGTACCGCAGCGAGTATTGTATTTAATTAATATTATTAACAAAGGATTCCGCAGACAGCCCTCACCCGCACACAAACACGATGAACTACGAATGAAGATACCTGCACAAAACTAAAGGGTCTTTACATTACGGAATATGGGTGCATTTAGGTTTTCATGGTACCTCTTGAATTCAGTGTCAGGGTATCAAGGCTAATTTGACACAAACTATTAAAATAGACTGCTCCTAAAAGGAGCATATACCGTATTGTCCCGAATATAAGACGACTTGTTTATAAGACGACCCTCATTTTTCAAGACCCATTTACAGAAAAAAAGAACATTGAATGTCAAATAGTATAGCCCCTGAATATAAGACGACTCCATTTTTGGGATATTTCCATTGGGAAAAAAACATAGTCTTATATTCAGGCCAATAGGGTACTATTTCAGATATACATCTATATACTGTGCAAACCAACCAAGTGTAAAAGTCTTATCAGTAGCATTCTCTAAACCCTTTATGGCAACTGACATTTAATGTACTGGTATTAAGGCGGAAGTCTTTACTTTACTTTGCTTAGATGATCATGTCACCAGCCTTGGAGCAGATACAGTATATCCAATATATCTGGCAAAGGTTTGGAACCAGCAAATTATGAAGCAAAAGTGACCATGACCTAGCTTGCATCTGGCTGCAAAACTGTTTTTGCAAGATATTAAAAGATAGATATTAAATGATCTCATTAGATCTGTTCCTGAAAATATGTAGTATCTATGACAACCATAGGAGCAGCAGTGGACCTTTAAAAATCATAGTCCTCCACCACCTCCACATTTGACTCTACCAGTCCTCCCTTTTTCTTTAATCAGAGGCAGCTCAGCGAGGCTCTTCCTGATTGGCTAACAAATTGTCCCGCCGGGACTATTTCTTTGCCTCCTGCAGTCCTTAGAGCCATCAAAAAGACAAGATTTTGTGGAGATGATCTAATTAAAGGAAGACTTCGTGAAAAACATAAAAACAGTAAAAAACGATGTAATTATCATTTTCACGATAAAATTCCATATCGGAGCTTCCACTTAAAAATTCAACATAGGATTACAGTGTGCTATAGCGGTGTGCTATTAATGCCTTGTATAAATGCCTCCAACCACCTCCACCTCATTGTTATTATTATTATGATTATTATTATTGCGCTGCTGTGAACCATTAGAACATTAGTGACGGGGATGTTAGCTTGCAGACCAAAGTGCAATGAGCGCACATGTTGAAACTGAAACGATTCAAGGCACCTTTGAATTCTAGCCTGCATTTCCAGTGTGATTAAAATAAGTCAGTTTCTAAGGTAACAGCTGCTTTTCCGGTGACTGCAACAGTCTCGTTAGCGCTCGCACCATATGTCTCTCACTACAACCAAGACCTCATTATTGGTTTGCGCTTGTTTGTTAACACTGACACTTTGGACTTGTGCCTTCAGCGGGATACCAATTTACACATTTTTTAAAATTATTACGTTGCTTTGCACTTCCAAATTGACACCTTTTGCTCATCTATATTATAATTTATTACCACAGTAATCACCAACGTTTGGAGTTCTCCAAACACAGTGGGCACACACTGCACACTACAGGCTGTATAGTGACTTTGGGGCTCCTCCTCGACTCAACTCCTGATTAATTTCATTTTCCATGATGTCAGCATGAAGAAGGGCCGAACGCTCCTAATTTATGCTCCGTCGCACGATGGTATTTCTCGCAGGAACAAGATTTTACTGCTAAAAAAACGTGACACATTGAAAATCTGTTTGGGCTCCATCCTGTTTCACCTTACCTGGACAAAATTGTCCGTTACCGCAAGGCCCTGTCAGCAGGATTTCCAAATGACCCACAGACCTTTCGATGTGTGTGTGTGTGTGTGTGTGTGTGTGTGTGTGTGTGTGTGTGTGTGTGTGTGTGTGTGTGTGTGTGTGTGTGTGTGTGTGTGTGTGTGTGTGTGTGTGTGTGTGTGTGTGTGTGTGTACTCACACACTTTTCGCAGTGTGAGTGGCTTTCAGTGGGGAGAGCTGGGGCATTTGGAAGTGTTAATGTCCAGCTCTCTTGCTCTCCCAAAATATGAAATCGAGTGATGGTGAGTGAAAAGATAGAGGGGCAAATTCCAGGGTACTGCTGGGTTTTTCACACAGATATTTCAGGCCCAAGTGGTGGAAAGGATGATGGACTGACAGAACTAAAGTAACAACATTTCCACCAGAGCTGTTATTGCAGTGAAAACAAGGGCACAAAAACATCCCGCAGACCTCCCTGCGTGGAGTGCAGCGCCAGCTACAGGCCAGGCCGGAAGTGAAGCGATTGATCACATTATACTTATGACACTTGTGATTTATTCACACTGAAAGTACAGCCCTCTGGGGCAGTCTTCTTCTTCTCGGCGACATGGAAGTCATTTTGTTGGGGAGAGTCAATGTTTTTCAACCTGCTTTTGGAGTCAACCCCTCCGGCGGCTTCTCACAAAGTAAAAATTGAATGGCCCAGTTTCCCTTCTGAGAGAAGTCAAATTTAGCCCGGGGGCTTGTTCCATCAGATTAACTTAAGAAAAAAAAAACAGCAATTTTATGCACTTTTAATAGCATTCCAAGCACCAGCTCGCCGGCATGCATGCCGTGGCGGGAGAGAGGGCATGGAATCAGGGCTGGTTAAACACTGCAATGTGTATACATACGCTTGGCGTTTGGGAAATGGCGAACAAACAAGAGAACACAAGTTGTACACAGACGCGACGACAAGCGATAGCTACTGTAGAACAGCCGCGGATCTGTCTTTCAATCTGACAGCGGCTCAGCAGGTGTGAGAACCAGAGCTCATTAACAAGAGCATTCAGCGACGCTCTCTCATCCATTTAAAGATCTCCGCTGCTCATTATTTCTCCTCTCTATTCTATTATAGACAGATATAGATATAGCGTAATGAAATTCAAAGCATGCCCCATGCCTTCCCTTACCAAAAAGCAGTATATAAAAGTATACTATAAGTATGCTTAGTTTATACTTAAAATGAAAAAGCATACTTTAAGTTTACTTTTTATATACTCGACAGATATATACTTAAGACTAGTATGCTTTAAGTTTACTTTTTTATATACTCAACAGATATACTTAAGATTAGTATGTTTAAGTTTACTTTTTTATATGCTCAAGAGATATATACTTAAGACTAGTATACTTAAGTACTATTGTAGAGAAGAGTCACCTAGTCAGCACCCTCCCCCTCCCCCTTCTGCTCATGGATGGAATCCCTGCCCAATTGTCAATCACCAATCACTGCTGTCCCCACTCACAACTCATTAGTGGCTTGGTATATAAGACTGCCTCTCCTCTCACTTCCTGTTTGACCAAAGCAGCAACAACAGCCCAAGAACAACCAGCTGAGAGCCCTCTGCTCTGGAGCCTCAGCAAGATGCGGTTATGAGTCACTGAAGTGAGTTCAATTCAAGCTTCTGGTTTCACATGTTGGACTTTATCTGGGGGTGAGGGATATAAGGACTATGATTTGTTTGCCTTGGAGGTTACAGCATAGATTAGCTATTTGTTAACTTCTAGGAGATGCAATTATTATAGCTTTATGGAATATGCATGTGGTGTAATCACTGTTGAATTGTTTGTTTGATATGATTGATTGTTAATTATGTGTTTCTATCTATTGTAGAAAAAAACATAACCGTCCAGCCTGCCACCTCCTTGCTCAATTCCCACTGCTCGTCTGTGCAAAGGAAATAAAGGCTTGAACGGAATCCAACTTTGTCCTACATTCTTACTGATGTACCATGTTGATGTAAATAGTCCATGAGCCAGGCTCGACCTATCCCTACCTAACAACTATTAAGCCTATACTTCCCCCCCCCCCACACACATTAGCTTCTTTGTTTTATGTTATACATGTTATACACCATGTTCAAGTTTTATAATAAAAAGTCTGAGAGTTTAATAGCTTAGAGTAAATAGTATGTGTTGATTTACATGATTTCCATCTACCTTGAAAAAACATGTACAGAAACAGAAACATTTTTACTTGACTTTATTGACCAGGGTTTAGTCTCGTTCATATCTATTTGGCAACGGTGATATGAAAAAAACTTTAGTTTTGTGGTCTGTGGTGCTGAAACGTCATCAAATGTTGGTCCGTGGCTCAAATGCTGAAAATTGTAATTGTAACTGCAATGAAAAAGGTTGAAAATCTCTGGTATGTTGACCGATGATGACCCATGTTGACCCATGTTGTATTTATTTTAAGTTTAATACAGTGAAATGTGCCATGTTAATGCTGTCTTGGTGTTTCTTGATTTTAGTGTAAACGCAGTATGTTAACTTTCAAGCGTACTTTAAGTATAGTCAAATGTTTGTCAAGTATAAACATAGTATATAAATAGTAAACTGATGATTATATGAATAGTATACTAGAAGTAAACTGAAATGCACTAAAAGTATGCTATAAGTAAAGTGCTAAGTAAACCTGGAAGTATATGAATAGCATACTTGAGTATAGAAAGTAGTTTACTAAAGATATACTTAAAGTGTACTAAAATGAACTAAATAAGTGGGTTAGAAGTATATAACTAGTAAACTAGCAGTATATAGATGAGTATACTTTTAAGTATATGAATAGTATACATAAGTATAACAACAAGTAAACTAGTAGTTTACTTTAGATATACTTTAAATGTACTAGAAGTGCAGAACTAGTATATTGATAGTATGCTCAAGTAAACTTTAAGTTGTTCCAATTTAGTGCGTAGAAGTATTAAGTAGTATACTTTAGAGTATACTTTATAGTGTACTACAAGTACATTGTTATTAGTATACTTGCTATGCTTATACTTATACTTAAGTATACTTAAAATATTAACTTGAAGTATACTATTTTTTGCTAAGGGTTTTTGAGATGCCCTCTAGCCCCTCTAGTCTCCAGTGTCTGGGCTTTTGACGTACGTGCACATGGTAGTGTGGGTCAGCGGAATTTTGATCTACTGGGCTCCTATCTTGCGTCAGAGGCACTAAATGTGTAATTTGGGCTATTTTAGCATTGCATAAGAGGCTGCTCCCTGTATTAGCTGTTTGCTAATCTTGTACAGCAGCAACGTTGTTTACCAACATTACCAGACTTTTCATTTGACATGAGCGCAGGACGCGACGCCGTGTGGCGGCCACTGTTTTGCCGTTTGTTTAGAGATCTTTTAACAAACAGAGTTGCCGCCAAGTATAGGCTATATAGGCTTGCATGGCTGCCAAAAATGGCCCCACTTATGAGGTCATTTGGCAGTCAAGTCTATATACTGTACCGTTTCTGTTTGATTAACGTACAATGTTTGCAGGGGAGGATTATCCAATGGGCACGCTGGGCCCAGGGGCCCCTGAGCAAGGGAGGCCCCTGAGGTTGAGTGTCCCCAAAAGGGGGTAACAGTGAATAACAGTGGTGCACACTGTTATTTATAAGGGGCTTCTTTATTTTGTGTGAATAAAATAAATATTTATTTTATTTATTATCTTTTTTATTATTATTTTAAGCAATCCCTTGCTGTAAATCCTGCTTTAATGCAGGTGAATATCACACACCTATACGGCATGTCATAATTGATATGCGTGTGCCACTATGCACCACGTCAGGAATAAAAATCCTGCAGGGCTGGTGGCGGCCCAGGGACCCATAATTTCTAGATCCATCTATGAATGTTTGTGTTACAAAGTGAGGCGTACCTCACTTCATACGAGTGTGATTTTGTCTTACGAGATTAGATTCACACTGAACACATTCGCATTCACAATGCCAGTCTTTTGCATGTTTGTTTTCTTAGAACGGAACATAACCTTTACTGCATATTTCTAAAAGAATAAATAAAATAACACCAAAATAATTCGGGGTCGGTTTTTCTGGGGAGCAATATGACCACATTACTCCTGCCTTAATCCTATAGCCATCATCTCTGTGGACAGCATTTAATAGCGTTTGTGCTTTAATATCTCCCTGAGCCAGGCTGTCACCCTCTCAGCCTTCAAACACACTCCATTCCGGTGCCAGATAAGTGGACTGTGGCATGTCTGATGTCTCAATGACTGCAGCGCCCTGTGGCCATGATCATGATGAAGTGTTTCAAGTGGCTAGTCATCATGAGACACATCAAATCTGCCCTCCTGCCTCAGTGGATATGCTCTCCAGCGGTGGACAATTCAATTCCCTCTTTTCTTGCAGGCTCAGGGTCCATATCCTGCTGATACAAAACAACAATACGCTCTAAAATAATAAAATAGTATACCGTACGTACATAATAGTATGTGTATTAGTATTTGTGTGCGGGCCTAGAGCAGTGGTTTTCAGTCTTTTTGATACAAGGGCCCACTATTTATTCAGAATTTGAGCCACAAACTCAAATTGATATTTTAGCCCCACAGACCTAAAACTCAAGATTTATTTTGCTTTTGTCCACAATTCCAGGCTGGATTTTGGAAACAAAACAGTCAAACATACAGATCAAAATGACCAAATCACAAATGTGGTTTCCGGCCAATCACAATTGGCGTCTTAATGTTTTGCCCTCACTTATAACTTTGCTAAGCCAATCAAATCATCGCTAAAATTCACACAAAACAGACAAAGCTGGGCATAGGAGAAGCTCTGGCACCACTCAAAAAGCTAAACACCGGCTCCATAGGCAGTGATCTATTTTCAGCCATACGGTTTCCCTCTGAACCGACAATGGTTGATGTCATATTTGGGTTTGGCGCCATGCGTGGCCCTGTGAGAAAAGAGGTTTTGATCAGCCGTGGGGCAGCTATACACCCGTTGCCAGTATGCAGATGACTGACAATTAACTGCCTCGAATTTGACCTTTAATTTGAGTTTGAGTGTGGGCATTTTGCTAACGCGCTAATGCCGAAATGAACCGCCGATGATTTACGCAGATTCAGTTCATCATTCCAACAAACCCTTTAACTCACAAAGAAAAAAAAGGGGTCCCGGGGACAGGGGAATTGCTTTCCGATCTCGTTAGGAGTCTTGACATTTCTCTGCAAATCCATATAGTGTAAATAATGAGCGGCTCAGCATTATCGGTTTCGACATTTCATGCCCGGGACTTGTTCGGATCGCGCATTGTGAGATTCATTAGCTTTCGTGGCTTTATTTCATGGCGGTGGATATCTGGTAGTTATTTGGATTGGGGAGAGTTTAATTGTCACTGAAACAGAATTATACCCTCTCGGCGAGGAAGAACTCCCCTTGCAGCCTGTCGCACTAAAGGTGTTGATCACGGGGCAAGGCGATAGCCAAGGCTATAAAGAGTGTAATTAGAGGAAGATTTAGCGTGGCAGCCGGCAGTGAAGGGCACAGTGGCCTCTCGCTACAGGGCACTGCATCCACGATTTAGAATGAAGGCAGCCAGGCACGGAGAATCAGCACCGGTTTGAGAATTTGTCTTTTTCTTAAAGCCCTTTTGGCCTCTCTCTCTCTCTCTCTCTCTCTCTCTCTCTCTCTCTCTCTCTCTCTCTCTGGGTCTCTCCTTATGTAACTTCTCTTTCGAGGCAATTATTCGTCTATATCTATATATTCAATTAAACAATTAAGTAAATACCCTATTTGCTTGAATATAAGAGTTTTTTTCCCTAATGGAAATATATATATATTATTAAAAATGAGTCGTCTTATAACCAGGTTTGTCTTATATTCGGTACAATACAGTAAAAAAATCTGCCAGAAAATATTAAATAGGTGGAATTATTTTTCTGAGAGTGTATAAATGGAATCAAATGGGTTCATTTGGTTCCATTTGTACGCTCTCTTGAAAATAGTCTGAATTCCCCTTTAAGAGTGTCGGGTGGGAGAGTCTCTTCTCTCAACAAGCGCCCCCTGCAAATACTGTGGAACACACCAATTAGCAGTGGTAGCAAAACACTCACATCATGTCTTATTTAACAGTTTTACTCTGCTTCCAGCAAAGCTGCTGCTGCCAGTGTTTATCAACGTGGAACTCATATTTTAAAGAGCCAAGTTTCTGACTGGAAGGGGACACATTATATCAGCGCCCAGGATGTGGTAGAGCCACTATTTGTTTACCTCTGTGTGAGACAGCAGCCTACATAAAGTCCCTTGTTGTGACTGGGCCGTGGAATATGCACTGTTTTGACCAAAAAACGCCATAGTGGGACCAGGGTTAGGAAATACAGGCAATTAATTGAAAGAAACAGATAGACTGGATGTCTACGGGAGCGATGCACGACAACAACAGGAGGCAAGACAAGGCTAGAGATTATGACCCAATTAAGCAATGGGACTATTAAGGTATGTTTTCACCGACAATGGTGATATTAAATGATATAAAACTAATTGTTTTATATAATTTAATTGACTAAGATCAAGTGAATGGTGGTTCTTGTGTTGAGTAAAAGTAAAAACAGTAGAGGTGACTCAGGGGTTACTGGTTGAACCGCAAGGCTGCTGGTTCGAACCCGGGCCCCGCCAGAGTTAGTGTCGACGTGAACCTAAGCTAAAGACACCCCTAATAGAGCTGCGCAGTGACGTCACCGCCCCTGTTCCGGAAGTCTTTTCCCCATTCATTTTTCTCATAGACTTTTTGAAAATAATTTATATCAAGACGATTACGCCGCGGCCAAAGCCAACTCAGGTCATGACAAATCATGACAACAAACACAACATCGTCATATAATATAGGAAGAAGTAGAAAACGGCATGATACAAGACTTTTTGTTTCGTTTTTCATCTTAGAAATTATTTTATTGTCCCAAAAGTTTGTGTGTGTCATCATGACACACACAATTGATATAAATTATTTTCGAAAAGTCTATGAGAAAAATGAATTGGGAAAAGACTTCCGGAACAGGGGCGGTGACGTCACTGCACAGCTCTATTGCTCCTGATGTGCTGGTTAGTACCTTGCATGGTTTCTTCCACTATTGGTGTGTGAATGGGGTTTACGATCTATGTAAAGCACCTTGGATGAAGGCGCTATAAATGCACCATTTACCCTTTACCTATAGCCTACTGCCATGTAGAAACACTTGGTTACTTTGTTAGTAGCTGATAATGTGGTTAGTCTAGAATATACTGTATGTTTTACAAACATACCATAACACAAATTTATAATAAATATTTCAAATAATTGTAGTGGTGTAATTCTATACAATATTTGCCATTGTGATGTAGGCTTGGTGGTATAGAAAGAAAAGTATATTGGAATTGGAAATACACCAATAAAGTGACAATGCCTTTATTACTTTACATTAATATCTCGCACTTCGTCACCACTTTTGCCTTCAATCTACTTAGTCACTTTACACCAGTGGTTCCCATAGTGGGGTCCGAGACAGTGTTGTTGTTTGAGAATATTTTGATTTAGTCTTAGTCTTTTCAATAAGACATATTTAGTCTTTTAGTCCCAATTTAGTCTTCTGAAATTCATTTTTTTAGTCTAGTCTTAGTCGACAAAATGTCAAAAATGATTTAGTCTTAATCTTGGTAGTTTCGTCTTGCATACAAATACATTGTAGGTTCATATATGTTATACAGATTTGTAGTTTTTAGTATGAAACATGCAATGTATAGTGCAGATATGTTCACACATACTTAAAAAGAAAGAAAAAAGAAGATAAAAATGTTTCTTATTTCCATTAGTCTTAGGTTATGATTTAGTCTTCGTCTTAGTCTTTTGAAAATCCTTTTTGTTAGTCTAGTCTTAGTCGACTAAATATCAAAAACCTTATTCAACTTAGTCTTTAGTGTTAGTCTTAGTCGACAAAAACAACACCCCTAGGGGGTCCTTTAGGTAGTTTTAGAGTTAAACACTCTGAGTTAAATTATCATTATTTTTACAATACCAATGGGGTCCCAGAGATTGAACGCTCATTAGCTGGTCCCTCCCTAGCCTATTGCAGAATTTGCATATCAAACTGGTGGGGTCCTTGAAATTAGAATACCGGTAGTTGCGAATTGCTGCTAGATGAACAATTTAAACAATCCTTTGTTGTTGCAGGCAACCCTGGCATATCTTTTCCAGTGAACGTTCCGCAGCCGACTAATATAAATGTCGATTTGGGGGTCGTTGACATGAAAAGGTTTGGGGGGAAAACCACTGCTTTACAACCACTGCCAATTAGGCCAGAGAGAGAGAACCTGTAGGGTAAGTAAGGTTGCTCTCTCAGCTCAGTGCATAGAGGTGGCCCTCACTCACATACAGTACCTCCCTCCCCGCCAGAGGCGGATGTAACCTTTCCCAATTGGGGGGGCAGGAGAAAATGGCACGGGTGCGACTTCATCGCCCGTGGCGCGAAGCGACACGGGCGATGAAGTCGCACCCGTGCCATTTTCAGTTACAGGACTTTTATAAGCAAGTATAAGCATAATAACATCAGTTGTTGTTGAAGTTGCAATACAGACACGCAGTCACGTAGCATGCATAAAGCCAAAGGTCTGACTCAGAGAGCTTTCTATTTTCAATGATGAAATGCTGTTGGTTTAGTGGTGCCAATAGTAGTCAGTTAGTAGCAGTATAGTAGTGTTTCATATCATTTTAAATAGAAGCAGTTTGAAATATCTTGGGTTGTTTTGCATGTTTGGTGGGGCAGACTGTGGGCATTTAGGGGGGCATTGCCACCATGCCTAGATCCGCCCCTGCTCCCTGCCTCCCATCCCTCCCCGCTCCACTGGCTTTATAAGGCGGGAACGCACGGCACTCCACTCTAATTTATGAGCAGAGCCTCCTTCACAGGCTTATTCACCAGCAGCCATCATCCTCCTCCTCCAGCTCCTCTTCTTCCTCAACCCCCCCCCAGCATGCTGTCCTTATAGCTCCTCGCTCCTCTCTCCGCACAGACACGTGCGGAGAGAGTTAGATGTGCAGGGGCTACAATAGATAAGCTCTCAGGAGCTGAGAGCTTGTAGAAGATCAGCTATCTCTGTGGCACCCTCTTTTTTTAGATGCAGTGTATATATACGACATGTATGGATTGGATTTCTAAACTAATTTGTTCAACGTGAAATACTATGTATGACAGTCTTTGGGGACGAAAAAAAAGCAATTGTCTTGAATTGCCATGCCTTCCGGCATGCATGGCCACTGCAAAAGGAGTGGTATTTATTGCATTTTATTTTTTACGAAAGTAAATGCTGCATTTGAGGTGACGTTTTTGTTTTACAGACAGGTCAAAGGGCAGGGGGATGAAGCCCCTTTCATGTCTAAGTATGTGCACGTCCCTGGTGCTGTAGTCCTACCCTCAGCACTGTTGTTTGCTTGGCACGTTTCAGTTTCTCTGGATTTCTTTTCATCAAATATAACTTATTTTCACCTTTTTATGGAGTTCCTCTCTGTTCCTCCTTGGGGTAAAATCGGTAGGTAGGAAGCTAGGTAGATAGGTAAGAAAGCCTTCATCCTATTGCACTTCCCCCTACTGTAGAACATGTGCATATCTTGCTGCGGGGGTGTACCAGGGATGGGTTTACAAATCACCCAAATCACTGAATGCTCCTTTAAATCAGTTGTTCTCTCACTCTCTCTCGGGATTTTACAGAAAAATAGGAAACAAAAAAGTGCATCGGGACATCCCTAAAAAGGTCAGATAACAATCAAATACTGACACTACAAATGTCACATAAAAGGATGTGATATAAAATATATATTTTTTGCCTTCTATAGGCTATGAGTAGTACCCCGACTTTGACCTGTGTTTTATGAGGTTTCCCACAGGAGTTGAATTTCAATCTTTTAGTACATGTTATTAGACACCATTAGAAACACTTTGGTGAAGGAATTTCTTAGTATTAAACGATTTAGTCAACAGATTTCCGTAACTTTCCCCAGGTAAAAGCACAACGTATGAGTCCTTGTTCCACCACTGCTCAGTGCATACAGTATGTGGTGGAACTCGGCCACTGTGTCCTGAATAGAATCCACACTGTGCCCTCTGGGTCTGTCCTTGAACTCCCTGTGTACTCAATACTGAGTCACTGCCTTGACCAGCCATGTTTTATAGGTTATGTAAGCTCAGGTGTTCCCAAAGTGACCCCAGTCCAGTCTCAGGGGGTCCCAGGGGGTCCATTTGGTTCCATTTGTAAACTTTCAGAGTTAAAGGTATTATAGGCAACTTTTTAGCCGAAAAATAAAAAAAAATATATAGCTATATATATATATATATTTTTTGGCATTTTCCCCCTCTGTCACTTCTACTTTGATGCTGCAGCGGTTTCCCTGCAGACAAGCACTCGCTTCATCCTGCAGACAGTCCAGAACTTCATTGTCGTCATCAAATCATGCAAACAAAACATTTGTCAGGCTCAGGGCAAGGCGGTGCTAATGTGAGATGGGGGGGGGGGGGGGGTTGTGTGGGGTGAGGCAGCGTTTTAGCCAATCACAGCACAGCATTCTCCAGCAGTTTCATAATGAGCCAATAGAGTGGAGGTGAGGTGATCTCCATTTAACCTGCCGGAGTTAAACTTGTTTAGAGTTCATTTGGTTAGTTACTAACTATTCATATGCTGTGTTGAGGACGCCTGTGCAAGTGTTCCTGGAAACCACTTTGAGAACCACTAGTGTAAGTTTTGGTTAGAACAAAAGGTGTTTCATGTGTTGTGTTTCATGTTGCTTCAGCAGCAGTGGTTCTCCCATGCACCCTGTCTCTCCAGGTCTCTAGTAAACAGCAAATACTTTTTTCACATGGGAGCTTTTCACCAATTTACAGTATCCAATGTCAGAATCAGATTCAGATTAGGTGGCCTTGAGAGTTCCACTTAAATATGGAGAGTTAACCAGATGTAACTCTTTGAGAGAGTTAAAATGAATTACCAAATGGACCCTTGCGGGTCCATTTGGTTTCATTTTTACACTCGCAAGAGTTAAAATATTCATCATCTGAATTACCTCAAATCTACACAATCAGATCATGTAAAAGAATGCTCATTTTTTTTTATCTATGTTTGCCTGTTTTGTTTGCCAAATCCAGCCTGGTATTGTGAACAAAAACAAAAGAAATCTTTAGTTTTGGGGGTCTGTGGGGCTGAAATGTCATCAAAAGCTGGTCCTCTGTGGCTCAAATACTGAATAAATAGAGGGCTCTGGTGTCAAAATGGTTGGTCTTACTCTTACTTTTATCTTGGAAATTAAATGAATAGGCCTACTATGCAGACTTTAGTTCAGCCTGTAGTCTTGGTCCTCCACAATATTTTGTATCTCATGCGGCTCATTGGGAAAAATAATTGCCCACCCCTGTTGTAGATCATTTGTTTTTGCTATTCAAAAACACAGAATACATCATGATGAACGCTATAGGTAGAAAGTAGCTCCTAGGTAACCAGCAGTTGTTCATGCGTTTTCACTGTCACTACAAACTAACGCTTAAGAGATGTCAGTGTGACACGACACGCTGCAGAGGATCCCTGTGTCTCCGTTTCTCTCTCTCTCTCTCTCTCTCTCTCTCTCTCTCTCTCTCTCTCTCTCTCTCTCTCTCTCTCTCTCTCTCTCTCTCTCTCTCTCTCTCTCTCGTCACGTCGTTCCCTCCTGTCCGACAAGATTGTCCATTATATTAACACCAAGCCTGTGGCCACCAAGCATGATTCCTCTCCTCTCTCCTCTCTATCAGAGGAGAGGAGAGAGTAGCAGCCACATTTTGGCTGCTTACTTTATGGCTTCCTGTATTTTACAGCACTGCAGGTTATATATTGGGACGGTCTACTACTCCAGGCTTAGTCCTGTTGGGCTGATTTCTTTTCCCTATACTAGCTGACTTTCCCAACGTTGGACATCTTACAGTACATGGACAAATTCACTTTTTTTTCACGTCTAGGGCTGCTGATGTCGTCACTTTTTCGAAGTTCATTCCTGATCCCAAAGGCCAGAGCTAGCAGGAGAATTAATTATAGAACACAAAAGATCCCGCGGATGGATGGAGGGAAGGGTGTCTTGCTGTCAACCCTGGGTTTCCTACGGTTCATGTTAAAATCACTGTCACCCCTGGTGTGGTTTAAATAAAACGTATCTCTGTTCTTTTTCTCCTCCCAGAAATATTCATAATACAGGACTTCAGACGAGTAGTAGACTAGTGCCTCTCTCTTTGCATTTAGGTGTCTCAGGATCAATGAATATGGTAATGTGGCTATGATCCCATTCACGTAATTATTGTTTGGTCGCTCGGAATTTGAGGAACATCCAAACAGAACGATCGGGGCGAATACTAAGTGAGGCATGTCATACTAAATAGTGATGTTGTGGCATCACAACATCAGCAGACATGTTCTCTGCCTTAACGTTCATTCAGACTTCAGTCACTCTGTAATACGCAGGCTCTGATTGTTAATTCCTTGTGCCGGTATTTGTTTGTATCATCAGTGGCACTCGATCAAAGATTGATTTGCAATCTAAGTGGCTCGCTTTCCTTTCTCGCTCTGCAAGTGCTCCATGAGAGGAAACAATCTGTGTAACGACATTTAGAGCGACACACACAAGTTGACGGTCAATTGTACATGAAACTAGAAACGTAATGACATGTACCGCGGGATGAGGCACATTCCTCTCTATCTGAAAGGTAGCAGAGCATGGCAGCATACATACTGCATCGTCTCAGGAATGAGACCTCAGACCGGTCTGTGACAGTTTGACACTGAATATGAGAGAGAGAGAGAGAGAGAGAGATAGAGGAGACGGATCAGGGTGTCATCCCACACGCACGCTGCCTGCGCATGGCTTGACACTGACAGACTAATCAGACTAATCTTGCGTAACAAATTGAACCTTAAATGCGGTATATCTCAATCACGCCCAGGAAAATAACTTCAGATCCAGCAGGCTCCTTATCGGGCCTCGATGGCTACTGTAATTTCAAGATGGGAAACGTATTAGTCTGTAACAACAGAAGAACATTCTGTGAAACTGGCACATCTACACCCTTGCACTACATTGCGTGCGTTGCAATGTTTAATTATACTTGTTTAACTGTGCAGAAGAATGTAGCATCAGATAATTAATAATCTCATTCTGTGCTGTACAGAAAACACATGCCGGGCTCATGCGGACATAACACAAAGCTGCGTGTAGGAGGGCCATGAGCTAGCGCCTCTCAAAAACACCCACTTCGATCAATCCTGGAAATCATCAAGCGATAACTCCCAGGATGCCTCTTTATTAAGCCGAGTTCCTTGACAAGGCATGTTGTCTGGGAGACGACTGACACGACTGCATTGATAAAACCAATGGCTATCTAAGAACAAGAAGCCAAGACACCTATGGGGGAGTCCACATTGGTTCATGGGAGGAAACATGCGCAGTACAATTCCAGGAAGTTTGATACTTGCAAACCATGCATGCCATTGGACTTCCTGGTCTGTTTCCTCCCATGAACCAATGTGGACTCCTCCATAGGTGTCTTGGCTTCTTGTCCTTATCAGTAAGTCATTGGATAAAACCCGGAAGTCAGCATGGCCGGTTGGCCGCCTTTTTTATGCCCTGTGTCAGCATGGCCATGTGTTTGCGGTTATGTTTAGGAATGGGGTTGGAGGAGGCGAGTATATTGACGAAAACGAGCAACGAGTGTGAGTTAAAACGCACTGCATCGCGCCACACTCGCGGTGCAGTCAGGGGGCGGGGCTGAGGACGCCTATCAACTCAGATGGCTTGCAGCCAACATGCCTGGATCGAGGAACTCAGCTTAATAAGCAGCCTACTGGGAATACTCGCTTGATTTCCGGAAGAATCCACTGTCAAAAAGGTTCATGCTGTCAGTCTTCTTTGGTGTCAGTGCTATACTGCAATGCATAACTATGATGTGTGCCTTTAAAGGGGAATTCCACCCATTTTCAACATTTTAATATGTCATTAATATACCTTAGAGATGTTGTGTGGACATGATGAAAAAGTTCCCCCAATTCTGTATTTCCTAAATCAAGATGTATTTCACTATGTTAACCAGAAATCCTCTGACAAATGTCAGACCCCTTTTTCCTGAGAGGGTACAAATGGAACCAAATGGACCCGCTAGGGTCCATTTGGTTCACATTTGTATCCTCTCAGGAAAATTTTGAAATGGGTGGAATTCCCCTTTAAATTTGAACAATACCTCAGCCCGATCAGAGCTTCAGCGAATTCCATTATAACATTTTAATGAAATATAAAAAAGTGTAAAAGAGTATTCCTCAAGGTGCCACAATAGCTGAGTGGTTAAGGCATGTACTACATTGACTCGGATGCCTCAGTGAGTCCCGTGGTTTCGATTCCCGGAACCTGACGGACCTTTGCTGAAGGTCTCTCTCTCTTTCTCTTTCTCTCCCCGCTTCCCTTTTGAAGGATATTACAGAACTATGAGGTCCTTGGCCTGCCCTGCTGGCAGCTTGCCCGCAAAATATCATATGGCAGCAGCAGTGATCTACCTTTTTTTGTATGCCAGATTAGCTGCAGACAAACATTCAGAGACAGGGGTGAATGCACAATCCCCCACAGTCTGCAGAGATACTGCAAATACAGTCAGTGGTGTAAAGTGCGGAGCGTTTCAAATGTTCTGTACTTACCTGTAGTTACGGTACTTCACTCCACTCTAACTCGGAGGAAAACAGGGGGCATAGGCATAGGCATGTTTCAAATAGTATTTGAAACACTATGCTGAAAATGGTATGGGGGCGGCTTCATCGCCCGTGGCGCGAAGCTGCCCCCTTACCATTTTCTTCTGCCCCCCCGATATTACTGTGTTTCGATACAGTAATATCGTTACACCCCCCTGTGTACAATTCGGCCGTTTGAAAACAGCCGATCTACAAGCTCACAATCCGTATGTTTGTATATCTGCTCTTTTCAAGATATTTTTATACATTTGAAAACTTGAAATGGGACATGAGTGCTTTGATGCTTTGTACATTTTGATGATGGTTACTTTTGTACTTTCACGCACATACATTTTGAATTCTGGACTTTGACTTCTAACATAGTATTTATACATTTTAAGGCAGTATTGGTACTTTAACTTTACTTTTAAAAAAAGAAGTACTTTTCCCACAGCTCTGTATGGTGTACATCAAACATGCCAGCACACTGCATGACTGCACACTGTTACTTGACCCTATTCCAGCACTATACTGCGCTGTGTGTTATATACAACCGCATGCTATGTGAATTCACTGGGGAGACAGGCCCTTAAATCATTCATTGATTGATTTGAACTGAACTGAACAGCAGCACAGCAGGGGCGGATCTAGGCATAGGCATGGGGGGGCAATGCCCCCCTAAATGCCCAGACCAATGCCCCACCAAACATGATGGCATGCAAAACAACCCAATATATTTCAGTGCTTATATTTAAAAGTATTTGAAACACTACTGAACATGGTATAAGGGGGCGGCCGACCCCATACCATTTTCTCCTGCCCCCCCACCAATTGGGACATGTTACATCCGCCCCTGCAGCCCAGGCAGCGCTGCATGGCAGCTATAGGCATGCATACGGCGGCGTTTACACACCATGCGGCGGCATGTGACCAAACCTATCTGATATAAACTCTCCTCTGGGACTCCGGTGAAAGGTTAGCAGTGCATTTCTTATGCATTATGACCACAAGCACAAGAGCTTTTCAGGTCAGTTGTTTGCATTGCACTTAAAACCCTATGACTGGTGCAGTCTTTATAGGTTTTTTTTTCCCGGTCTACGCCCCAAAATAACTGATCTACAAGCTCAACGCATCACATCGCAATGTAATGTGAGCCGAGGTGGGCAGTATTTGAAATACGGTGTGTTTTTCAGATATTTAAAAAAAAATGAAGAAGATTGTCATTTGTATTTGGCTGGGTTTTTTAGTTTGTATCCAGAAAGAATCTCGTAAGTATATTATGTGTTTTACAGAATAAATAACAGGCAATCTATTATGTTCACAACATGTTACGCCACTGTGTTGTGATCTTGTAGAGAAATGTTTTGCCCTAAATTGGGAGACCAGGAAAATTCCACCCATTCATTTAATACACCTTAGAGATGTATACAAAGGTTCCCCCCTTCTACAGTACGTCTCCTAGAAATGGAGGTCTGGAAAAATATTAACATGGTGAAACACAGCAACTTGATGACATCATCAGGTTGTGTTTCACCATGTTAATGCTTTTTCGTTTCGTTCACATTTGTACACTCCCAGGAAAATTTGAATGGTGGAATTCCCCTTTAAGTAATGTGGTCTAAAGCAGCTATAGGTCTACACCAGTTGTGAGCCTGACAACCTATCCCTGCATTATATAGCAGGCACACAGCATTATGTTTTGGCACGCAGCTATACCGAAAATGTTCCAACACAAAAGACTAAAATGCATTCCTTATCCTTCCAGTGTGTGTGCTTGACTGCTCACAAGAGATTTGTGATTTATTTATTTATTTTACCTGTGTCTTTCTTTTTATAACCTATCTGTATTGTAACTACCTGTTCTAGACCAAAACACCACTACAAACAGGCCAATAGGTGGCAGTGTAGGACCGCAGGTATACCTGTTTCTGTCCAGCAGTGTAGTGTCTACTAAGCATGCGCGAGCGTCTTCCTCCATACTTTGAGGAAACGGTGAACAAACGCTACTACTGTTTGCTGTCTCCATCCTTTCTAACACCTTTATCCTGTTTACAGGTGGGTAGTATGTTACAAACCACACAGATAAGGTTACTGT
Organism: Benthosema pterotum; assembly: GCA_039105355.1. Classification (NCBI taxonomy): domain Eukaryota; kingdom Metazoa; phylum Chordata; class Actinopteri; order Myctophiformes; family Myctophidae; genus Benthosema; species Benthosema pterotum. The sequence continues at coordinate 13,275,872 of CM076975.1, read as the reverse complement.
TTGTTTATGCACGTTTTGAGAGTAGTATGGACGTTCTGTATAGTCATTCAGATGCAAAACGAGTACTTTGAAAGTTTCTCATTGTTCTCTATATGGACCATACAGTAGACCCAAGATGGCGCCCGCCATGGTCCGTCTTGTTACAGTAGTCTGGTGTCTCTGAGGCTCACACTCCATGTTTTGTTTCGTTTTGAGTTATAAAATGGCTGGCTCCGTTTATTATTTTGTATATATCCTAAACCACTACAAAGTGAACAGTATTAAAAAGGGTTTTGGGGAAATGGTTTACTTCTATACATATGTAAATAGGGTGATTAGTACCTGCAACTGCTTTGTATTGTTTCCTATGATGCTTTTTAGCACTTTAACATAAAATGCACCTTAATGGTCCAGTTTACAGTATTACTCCAAAAACGGAATTTAAAGGAATAGTTCAGATAAAAATGAAACTGTGTAAGAAATGTTGAAATGGGTTTATGTGTTGAATATGACTGAAGATATGACAAGAAAAGGGTTTATTGTATTTTGTTTTGGTTTTGGTTGTGAATATTAATGTTTTATGAACAAAACAAAAGAAATGGGAACATGAATGTAAACAATAAGTCTAGACAGACAGAAAAGAAATGAACATTATTGTTTATTAAAGAAAATGCAGTATTATTGATGCTGGGTAAATATAAACAATAATAGGACAGTACAGCAGTTAGGGAATTTATTGTAATTGTGAAATTGTGAATAAATATACTTTGAGGAAACGGTGAACAAACGCTACTACTGTTTGCTGTCTCCATCCTTTTCTAACACCTTTATCCTGTTTACAGGAACCGTAAATCTGTGACCAGGGTGCCGTATTCCGGTACCCGTTACAGTTTTTCTGGGGGCTCGTCCGGGATTGGCGCCACCTGCTGGCTCGGCGTCGATCCAGTGATCCTGATATCCGGACCAAGAGTGAACTGATGAACCAGGGAGCCCAGAGAGCGACACCTGGTGTCCGATGGTCCACTGCCTGAAGGAGCATCCTTCACCCACACCAAACAGAAGCAAACCTCGGCTGATGCAGGCTAAACGCACAGTGACAACGACATCACAAGAGACAAGAGAGACTGTTCAATGTTGAATGCCCCGTCCAATGAGGAGTAAGTCCAGTACTGTCAATTGCTGGTGAAGATTACAGACTGTGTTGTGCCTGCGTTGCCACGTCTGATGAAGTTGCCACGCCTGATGAAGTTGCCATGTCTGATGAAGTTGCCACGTCTGATGAAGAGTAAGGACTGTGCTGTGTAGTCGACAACGTGCCGTAGACAAGAGACTGTGAAGTGACCCTGAACTGTGAGACCAAGTGCAAGGCTTCTGGAAGCAGCGATGGCGGACAGTGCGAGGAAAAGCTTGGTGTGGGACATCAATAGAAGCCTGCTCACTGTGCCTGCGAAAGAACTGTTTCCACTGGCAAAGGCGTTGGTTCAACTGCCAGGGATGGACCAGTCTCGTGTGTCTCATCTCACCGCTGACGATGAAGAGGCGTGCTTCGACTACATCAACGACTACCTGTACAGTAAGGCCTTATTAGAGTCAGAGGATGCAGGAATGAGGCATTTACACGATTTGAAAGACGTCATTGAAACAATAATGCAAAGTCAAGGTTCTGGGTCAAAAGAGAGTGTAACAGAGGGTGTAGCACAGTCAGGTGGTTTATCCACTAATGGTCAAGATGATGTTGTACATGATGATGTTGATGTTGTTGAAAATGTGACCACCCAAAATGCACAACTACAGCAAATGCTTGCTTCTTACGAGGAGCTAAGTAAACAGATTGCACAGTACATGCCCTCTCACTCACAGAGTGTTCCGCAGCCTAATGTTCGTCCCGCGTCACTAGATAGGAACACACCAGACACAAAATGTAAAAGTGAACACCCTACTTCTGTCACACAAGACAAGCTTGTCTCCTTACGAGACCTTCCCTACCTCCATCGCAAGGAATTTAAAATTCCAGGAGGTCAGATTGGAGATCAGGGGTCAGATCTGAGCTACAACAGTGTTTGCAGACATATTGAAGAGGGTTTAAAGGAACAGTTCAGTGAAGCCGAGATCGTCAGAGCAGTCTTGAGAGTGATCAAACCTGGTAACTTTAAAGACATGTTAATGGTTAAAGATGATTTAACTATTGATGAGCTGAAGGGTTTCTTGCACTCTCACCTTGGTGAACAGAGTAACACAGAGATGTTTCAAGAACTTATGTGCACTAAACAAAAGGATAGTGAAACACCACAGCAGTTCTTATACAGAGTAATAGGGCTTAAACAAAAGATCCTACTCGCCTCAAAACACGCTCACACTGATGTTCAGTACAATGCAAGCACTGTTCAAGATGTTTTTCTCCACACTGTGTATCAGGGTCTAGGTCATAAGCATGATGACATTCGCAGAGAGCTCAAACCATTACTTGTAGACTCCAGTGTCCCTGACGAGGTTATCCTCAAGCAGATGAAGAAAGTAATGAGTGATGAAAGTGAAAGGCAGCGACGTCTAGGTCCAGTTAGTCGTCAGAAACCCACTAACGTACACAGTGCAGAGGTTGAGGTTACTGCAGCTCAGTGTCCCCCTAGCGTCAAAGAGGAAAGCTCAGGGAAGAAAGTCAAGCCAGACATGATCCAGCAGCTAACTGAGAAAGTAGAAAAGCTCACCAGTCTAGTTGAGATTATGCAGCAGTCTATACAGCCCCAGAAGACAGAGCAGCAAGCACAGGCCAGATCAGGCAAGACAGACAGGCAAAGAGAGAGACCCTATGGCTGCAACAAATGTGTTGAACAGAGTCTCCCCAATTGTCCCCACTGTTTCTACTGTGGTGAGGAAGGTCACAGAGCAGTTGGCTGCCTGAAGAGACCGCCGCGGCAGGGAAACTGGAACCGGTCCCTGCAGCGGGACAAACAGTGACCGGTCCCCCAGTACTGTCCCAAACCAACACCTGCCATGCTGAGAAGCCTGATGCTATAGGTGACAAAGAGAAAAAGCCTGACACTGAAACAAAAGACAAAACAGTAAACCAGATACAGAAAAAGCCAGATAACCCTGTTGTTTCCACCCCTGACCTACCTTTCAGCAAAAGTGAATGCATCGCCAAGCTAGTAGGTAGAAGAGCTCTCACCCATTGCTACCTCAATGGTTTAGCTGTCAGCGCTCTACTCGACACAGGGGCACAAGTAAGCATGATTGATAGAAACTGGAGGAACACATACCTACCAAACATGCCTGTTAGACCTCTTAATGAGCTCATGGATGATGAAGAAGAGTTGAAGGTCTATGCAGTGAATGGTGAGGCGCTTCCATTTGATGGCTGGGTGGCCCTTGCAGTTAACTTGAAAGGAAATGAGAATCCTAACCTGTCAATTACTGTGCCTTTCCTCGTCAGTAGCCTTGTCTTGGAGAGACCACTGCTAGGATTCAATGTGCTGGAAGTGATGATACAGGAGCAACCCGAGAGACTGATTCCGACCCTCACCAACCTGCTCTGCAATGCTATGGCGATCCCAACAGAGAAAGCGGAGCTGGTGGTGAACTTCATACAGACTGACAGACCATCCGTGCAACATGGCCGCCTGCGAACAGGTACACAGAACACTGTCATTCCAGCTGGCCAGGTCGCCTGGATTAAGTGCCAAGTCCCGTCCCGCATGGAGCTGTCCGACCCAACCTTCCTGTTCGAGCCTGATGACAACAGTATACCACTGACAGAGCTGGATGTTGGAGAAGGCCTGCTGAAGGTACAGAACGCCAGCAAACCGTACATTGCAGTGCCCGTGGGGAACAACACGAAGCATCCAGTCACTCTCCCAAGGAAGACGGCTCTCGGCAGCATCCACTGTATTGAAAAGGTCATCACCGCAGACTCACCTGAAACCCCCCAGCTCCCGGTGACCATCAGCAGCACCGTCACATCACCCGCTGTCACCAGGCCACCCCACATCCCTATCCACTTACCTGAATCCTCCCAGTCCACCACGCCCGGCAACAGTGCTGCTTCCACGTCGCCTGGGTCCTCCCCATTCCAACCCCCTGTTGACCTCAGCCACCTTGATGACCAACAGCAGGAAGTTGTCAGCAAGATGCTCCGTGAAGAAGCTGGTGCTTTTGCACGTGACAGTAATGACCTTGGATGTATACCTAGTCTTCAGATGACGATCACCCTCCAGGATGCGATCCCCGTCCAGAAAACGTACTCATCGGTCCCCAAGCCGCTGTTTAAAGAGGTGAAGGAGTACATACAGGAACTGTTGATGAAAGGCTGGATAGTCAAGTCCAAGTCCCCGTACTCTGCGCCAGTTGTCTGTGTCAGGAAGAAGGACGGCAGTCTACGCCTGTGTATTGATTATCGCCTCCTGAATAAGAAGACTGTCCCTGATCGCCACCCGTTGCCTAGGATACAAGACCTGACAGACACCCTTGGAGGCTACACCTGGTTCAGTATTCTAGATCAAGGGAAAGCCTACCACCAGGGCTTCGTCGCAGAAGGTTCCCGCCCGTACACCGCCTTCATCACTCCGTGGGGTCTCTATGAGTGGGTCCGTATCCCATTTGGACTCTCTAATGCTCCAGCAGCATTCCAGCGGAGTATGGAGGAGATGTTAGGCCCCCTCAGGGATGAATGTGTTCTCCCATATCTGGATGATTGTCTCTGCTTTGCCAGGACGTTCGACGAACATGTTGACACCCTTCGGAAAGTCCTCCAGGCTCTCCAACGTCATGGAGTGAAGTTGAGACCTGAAAAATGTGAACTATTCAAACGAGAAGTCAGGTACGTGGGTCGTCTCGTGTCAGCAGAAGGAGTCAGAGTAGACCCACGGGACCTCGAAGCTGTGAAAACCCTGACAAGTAAGACACCAAGAACAGTCGGTGAGGTGAGGAAAATCACTGGATTTCTGGGGTACTTCCGTTCGTACATCCAGGATTTCTCCAGGGTTGCCAGACCAATCTATGAGTTGCTCCAACACAAGCCAGGGCAAGCCCAAATCCCAGCACGTGGCAAAAACTCCAAACGCCCACAGTTGTCATCTAGAGAGCCCATAGAATGGACTGCAGAACACCAGAAAGCCCTCGAACAACTGGTAGACCTCCTCACAAGTCCTCCTGTCTTGGCGTACCCTGATTTCAACCAGCCCTTTAGGCTCCACACTGACGCTTCAGACCAGGGCCTAGGAGCTGTTCTGTATCAGCATCAAGATGGAAAATTAAGAGTCATTGGATATGGATCGAGGACGCTGTCACCAGCTGAACGCAACTACCATCTGCACAGTGGAAAGCTAGAGTTCCTCGCATTAAAGTGGGCCGTGTGTGAGAAATTCCGCGACTACCTGTACTACGCGCCGCACTTCACTGTCTACACCGACAACAACCCGTTGACCTATGTCATGAGTACAGCCAAGCTCAATGCGGTCGGTCATCGGTGGGTGGGTGAACTTGCAGATTTCCGCTTTGATGTCAAGTACAGGCCCGGAAAGTCAAACATCGACGCAGACACACTATCCCGCCTCCCGCTGGATATGGAGAAGTACGAGAGGACCTGTACAGAGGAGTTCTCAAGTGAGGCAGTGCGTGCGACGTGGGATGGAAGCCAGGCAGCAGAGAGGAAGGATGTGGCATGGGTTGCAGCACTCAACCTTTCCTCCCCAGACTCGAACCAGCAGTCTCATCCTCCCCTGCAAACCATCAGTCACGATGAGCTGGTAAAGGCCCAGAGAGAGGATCAAGCCATCAGTACCATCATGGAATTGAAAGAGACGAACACCAAGCTGACTGATGAAGTGAGAAAGACTGTAAGCGGAGCGACCCGGAAGCTACTTCACGAGTGGAGTAGGCTGTACCTTGACAATGACCTCCTGTACAGGAAGACCAACCAGCACAAGCAGTTAGTCCTCCCTGTCAAATACAGAACACTCGCCCTGAAACATCTACACAACGAGATGGGCCATGTCGGAACCGAGAGAGTGCTCCACCTTGCGAGAGAGAGATTCTACTGGCCGTTCATGTCCAAAGAAATTGAAGAGTATGTCACCCGAAAATGTCCATGCATCAAGTCCAAGAAGCCGGTCACACATGTTCGAGCTCCTATGGGCAGTATCACGTCCAACTTCCCCTTAGAACTTGTGTGCATCGACTACCTGCATCTGGAAACCAGCAGTGGTGGCTACGAGTATATTCTCGTGGTGATGGATCATTTCACTAGATTTGCTCAGGCATACCCCACAAAGAACAAGAGTGGAAAGACAGCTGCGGAGAAGATCTTCAATGACTTCATACCCAAATACGGATATATGTCTCGTCTACATCATGATCAAGGGAAGGAATTTGAAAACAAACTGTTCCAAACCCTGCAGAAGCTGTCTGGTGTCGGCCACTCTAGGACATCACCCTACCACCCACAGAGCAACCCAGTTGAGCGCCTGAACAGAACCATACTCCAGATGTTAAGGACTCTGACTGAAACTGAGAAACTGCGGTGGAAGGACTACCTCCCGCATGTCGTACACGCGTACAACTGCACCAAACATGAATCCACTGGCTACTCACCCTTTTTCCTCCTCTACGGTCGTCATCCCCACCTCCCAGTTGATCTTCTGTTTGGGTTAACTGAAGAAAAGGAATCGTACTCACCAAGAGGATATGCGGAGAAATGGGCCGAGAAGATGTCAGAAGCCTACCGTATTGCCTGTGAAAACAGTAAGAAATCCAGCGCAAGAGGAAAAGCAACGTATGACAAGAAAGCGAAAGGAGTCGTACTGCAACCAGGAGACAGAGTTCTGGTAAGAAACCTCAGTCAGCGTGGAGGTCCAGGGAAGTTGAGGTCTTACTGGGAGAAAGCTATCTACGTGGTCAAGAGCCAGATTGCTGAGAACCCGGTATATGTTGTCTGCCCTGAGAATGGTGACCAGCAGAAAACCAGAACACTCCACCGCAATCTCCTGTTGTTGGTAAATGACCTACCTGTTGAGATGACTCCACCTGAAACCAGACCTGTCCCTAAAAAGAAAACGAGTAACAGACGAAGACAAGACACCGTGCCAGACACACAAAGACAAGCAGACATGAGTGACAACACTGACAGTGATTCGGATGATGAGAGTACCGGCGGATACTGGCTGAGGATACCTGCTGAAAGAACAGAGGAAAGACCAGGAAGCCAGGAGCACCTCGCCATGAATCCACTGAATCCTGCCGTAGAACCTGCAAGAGAAAATGATACTGTACCTGAATACGTACCACATCCTGTGCCACTACCGGAAGAGAGTGAGAACGAAGAGAGAGAAAACACTGATGGAGACTTACCTGTCCTAGCCGAACCTGAGGGAGAAGAGGAAGATGACTACACTACCCCAGCCCAATCCCCTATACCTCAGCGCAGTCCCCAACCCCAAACAGCAGCCTCACCTGAAGAGCAGGGTCAGTCAGAGGTCAGGAGGTCAACCCGTGATAGGAAGCCTAGACAGCGTCTCACTTATGATTCACTAGGTGAACCGTCAGTGCAGGATCAGGTTACTGTCAGTTCAGTATTAGGACAAACGTTCCAGTACCCACCCGTTGTACACGCACCTTACGACATACCACACACACTGATGCCATACTCGCCCTTTGGTATGCCGTTCGCACATCCCATGTTCTACACTCACACGCCATACACGCCGTATGCTTATACACCCAACACGCACATTCCACCCGCGATGATCGCCTGTTAGAGAAAAAAAAAGAGGTTTAAGTGTTTTTGAAAATGTCAGGAGCCATTTTTATTTGTCAGGGAGTGTGTGATGCTCACAAGAGATTTGTGATTTATTTATTTATTTTACCTGTGTCTTTCTTTTTATAACCCATCTGTATTGTAACTACCTGTTCTAGACCAAAACACCACTACAAACAGGCCAATAGGTGGCAGTGTAGGACCGCAGGTATACCTGTTTCTGTCCAGCAGTGTAGTGTCTACTAAGCATGCGCTAGCGTCTTCCTCCATACTTTGAGGAAACGGTGAACGAACACTACTACTGTTTGCTGTCTCCATCCTTTCTAACACCTTTATCCTGTTTACAGGTGGGTAGTATGTTACAAACCACACAGATAAGGTTACTGTTTGTTTATGCACGTTTTGAGAGTAGTATGGACGTTCTGTATAGTCATTCAGATGCAAAACGAGTACTTTGAAAGTTTCTCATTGTTCTCTATATGGACCATACAGTAGACCCAAGATGGCGCCCGCCATGGTCCGTCTTGTTACAGTAGTCTGGTGTCTCTGAGGCTCACACTCCATGTTTTGTTTCGTTTTGAGTTATAAAATGGCTGGCTCCGTTTATTATTTTGTATATATCCTAAACCACTACAAAGTGAACAGTATTAAAAAGGGTTTTGGGGAAATGGTTTACTTCTATACATATGTAAATAGGGTGATTAGTACCTGCAACTGCTTTGTATTGTTTCCTATGATGCTTTTTAGCACTTTAACATAAAATGCACCTTAATGGTCCAGTTTACAGTATTACTCCAAAAACGGAATTTAAAGGAATAGTTCAGATAAAAATGAAACTGTGTAAGAAATGTTGAAATGGGTTTATGTGTTGAATATGACTGAAGATATGACAAGAAAAGGGTTTATTGTATTTTGTTTTGGTTTTGGTTGTGAATATTAATGTTTTATGAACAAAACAAAAGAAATGGGAACATGAATGTAAACAATAAGTCTAGACAGACAGAAAAGAAATGAACATTATTGTTTATTAAAGAAAATGCAGTATTATTGATGCTGGGTAAATATAAACAATAATAGGACAGTACAGCAGTTAGGGAATTTATTGTAATTGTGAAATTGTGAATAAATATACTTTGAGGAAACGGTGAACAAACGCTACTACTGTTTGCTGTCTCCATCCTTTTCTAACACCATTATCCTGTTTACAGGAACCGTAAATCTGTGACCAGGGTGCCGTATTCCTTATCCTTCCAGTGTGTGTGCTTGACTGACAGTTCCCACAGCTGCTACAGCACAGTTCAGTGAGTGGATGGGGGTGACAATGACCTGAGTTCTGTCAATGATCCCTGCAGTCTATAAAAATGTAAAACAGCTGCTTGGGGTAATTACATGGCAGCCATTGCGGCAGCGGGAGCAATCCACAGTACAGTTGAGTTGTGGATGGACAATGAGAGAGTCTCAATCAATCAGTATCGTGTTTATTGTCACTACCCATCTAAACATGATAAATCATTCTGATTCTCTCTCTCGATATCTGGATATACAGCAGGGGCGGATCTAGGCATGGGCCTAGGGCTAAATGTGCTGGCTGCCCACCAAATACGATTGCATGCAAAACAACCCAATATATTTCAAATTGCTTATATTTAGAATGATTTAATTGAAACACTACTACTGCTACTAACTAACTAACTACAGTTGTGGCACCACTAAACCAACAACATTTCATCATTGAAAACAGAAAACTCTCGGAGTCAGACCTTTAGCTTTATGCATGCTGCGTGTCTGCTGCAAGTTCAACCACAACTGGTGTTATTATTGATGCTTAACTTGCCTAATGAAAGTATTTTAAACTGAAAATGGTATGGCTGCGTCTTCATTCGCGCAGCCCCCATACCATTTTCTCTTAGCACACACATTCTGAGCTGCTAAGAGGGGCAAATCCACGGTTTACTTTTCAGTTTTTCTTGGAAGGCAGTTAAATTGAAATGAAAAGACCTCCGTAGCGCATTGCGAATTTCAATACAGCCTCTCTGTGCAATTTCTCCACAGCCGTGTAATAGCAGAGCAGTCTCTTCCTCATTGCATGTGTTGGACACGTCCTCCAGCTGCAAGCATCACGTACCCTCCTGCACTTACCAATTTTCTGGGGCCTGAATGGTGGAGAAAACCACAGAAAGCCTCCAGAAAATGACACAAAACTCTTATCCAAACAATAGCAGCTCCTGGCTGGGTGCATCACCTGCCTTAACCCTGTATCGTCTATTGGAGAGTGCTCATAATGGAACCGCATGGACCCTATAGGCCCTATAGGGTCCATGCGCTTCCATAATTAGAACATATTAACCCTGTGGTATAGGGTTAATATCAGGGGCGGATCTAGGCATGGGCACGGGGGCAATGCCCCCCTAAATGCCGTGACTGCCCCACCAAACATGATGGCATGCAAAACAACCCAAGATATTAAAGTGCTTATATTTAAAATGGTTTGAAACACCACCACTGCTACTAACTAACTACAGTTGTGGCACCACTACACCAACAGCATTTCATCATTGAAAACAGAATACTCTCTGAGTCAGGCCTTTAGCTTGATGCATGCTGCATGTCTGTTGCAACCTCAACAACAACTGATGTTGTTATTGATGCTTACTTGCCTAATATAAGTCCTGTAACCAAAAATGGTATGGGGGCGGCTTCATTCCCCCCAATTGGGAAATGTTACATCCGCCCCATTTGTTCACTGTGTAAGCTTGGTTAGTTTGGTGAAAAGGGAGCATGCCCTGCCATCCATGGGCTGGATGGGGATATTCGTTGCCCTCTCTATTGTTTAACTCCATGGCATAGTTCATGTTCAGACTGCTTTTTCAATGCAAGTGCCAACATGGTGACTGTGTGGCTTGGTGTGTTTACCATCACTGGGATGGTGTTTTTTAACAGTCAGACCTATATTGAGATATCTGTGATTTTCTGTGTGTCTGAATGAATAGGCACTCTCAGATTCTCCTATTTAGTGATGTCACTAAAAATACCAATTTTAATAGTCCCCCACTTCAACTTCACCTTGCCTGAAACCAGGCAGATCATGAGACAGGGAATAACAATGAGATGGGTGGGGGCAAGCAGTGAGGAAGCTAGGCGGGGGGCTGTTTTTGAGGACATTTCTGGTACTGCAGTCAAATATCACAATGGGGTAAATACAACATGTGAAAAATAATTATCAGATTGGTTGTATAGACTACAGAGTGTTGAAATGATACATTTGATTTTAAATTGACGGTGGAGTCCCTTTAACCCTATAACCAAGTCGGACAAGCTTGTTTCGTTTGCAACGTCAGTGAAAGCAGAGCCCCTGTGGGACGCGCTGCCAGTAAGTGTGCACGTACATGAAAAGTACATCATATTTCAAGCGCAACCTTAAGGTATTACGCCTGCTGCCGACAAGTTGCGTGAGCTAGCATGAATTATAATAAGTCATCCCCTCAGTGCTCTATGCAAAACTAGTCTGCACTGCGCTGTTTGTTATTCCGGGCCTGTTGTCCCTCGTCTCTGACTAATCAATTGCAGCCAGATTAACGATACAACACAAAGGAACAGGCCTCACTTGATTCTACGTCCTGTGCAACCGATTCAAGCATGTTGGATACAGCATGCGTGTTGTTTGTCTGCCTGTATTATAATCCACTGCTTAGTCTGCTCTGTATGCGTCATGTACTGTATATGCCTTGTCAGCAAGGGTGGGAAAGTAAAAGTATTGATTGAGTAGTTGAGAAGAATAAGTCCATACTAATTATACATAATGTATGAATGATGGAAAGGATTCAGAACAGATTATTAGTATTTTGGGGAGGGGTCAGAACAGATTATGGACATTGGGAGGTAGGCCTATATAGTTTTACTTTACAAGACGACCCTATTGGCCTGAATATAAGAATATGTTTTTTTCCTCCAATGGAAATATCCTAAAAATGGGGTCCTATTATTGGGGTATTATATTCGGACGCTATACTATTTGATATTTAACGTTGGTTTTCCACAAATGCATCTCGAAAAATGGGGGTCTTATAATAACCAGAGTCGTCTTACTGTATACCCAGGACAATGCAGTATTTTCCTCTACTCTTATTCAAAAATAGCTAATATACAAGATCACAGCACTTACAATTTACATATTGGGCTTTTGGTAGATGCTCTTAATCCAGAGCGACTTACATTATTTAAGCAACAAGAAAGAACGTGGTAATACCTCATATACGCAGTAAAGTGAATCATACTGTACATAAGAACTTAACGTAACAGATACTGTGGTGGGCCAGTCAGATTGCCTGTAGGCTCATATTACATCACATGGATATTTCACTATATTGCTATAATTATAGTCCTATATTTACATGAAAAAGCTGTCTAAAAGCTAAGTGTGCCTAAGAATGCTAGGATATCTAGGTTGGTACTTTGCATACGTCTATAGTTCAAGGCTAGGGCAAGTACTACTGCAAGTGCTGAGATGGAGTCTTAGCACTTGAGAAATTGAGATGGATGTGCATTTTCATAATGCAGCAGGGGCTGAGGTTACCAAGGCGTCTACGGAAATGTTAGTACCTGCATGGGGGGCGACTTAGCTGGGAAGATTAGCAGCTCCGTCTGGGTTCAGCTGAGGTGGTTCGATGCCCAGAAGGGCACTTTTTCTACTAGCTGCAGACTACAAGACACTTCTGTTGCAGCTACTCTCTTCCAGGCTCACTGTGACGTCACTCGACAATGTCACGGTACAAAGTGCCAGTTTGCTTTCCACCAGTTCTGGTGCCCTGCCAGCCTCACCCTTCTCTCTCTGACCTTGTTTGTGACCCACAGTACGTCCCTCTGGTAGAAGGAAAAAACCTTTCCATCCATGTGACACGCTATTGCCATTCGTAGCATTCTTGTGTAGTCAGACTCCATCCAGAGGGTCCGTGCATGTCTCAGCCCCACACAGCATATACTGCTGACTCTGCCGTAGTTACGACTGGCCGCCTCTTGAGGTCTTCTCCCATATGGCTGACTTCCACACTCTCCTCACCCCATGCAGTGCAATGTATTGCATACATGCAAACAGACTCCACTCATTAGGCCTTCCCGAATAATATGCCCTCTATTTGGGCATGCCAGAACCAGGGGCGGATGTAACATTTCCCAATTGGAGGGGCAAGAGAACTTACAGGACTTTTATTAGTCAAGTAAAGCATCAATAATAGTTGTTGTTGAAGTTGCAACAGACACGCAGCATGGATAAAGCTAAAGGTCTGACTCAGAGTTTTCTGTTTTCAATGATTAAATGGTGTTGGTTTAGTGGTGACACAACTGTAATTAGTACCAGTAGTAGTGTTTCAAATCATTTTAATTATAAGCACTTTAATTTGGAATATCTTTGAAATTTGGGTGTTTGCATGCCATCATGTTTGGTGGGGCGGTCAGGGCATTTAGGGCGGCATTCCCCCCCATACCCATGCCTAGATCCGCCCCTGCTACTTTATACTCTGCTGTACAACAAAACACAACATCGAGGGCTTTAGCCTGCATGCAAGAAGTTAAAATGTCATAAGCCTGTGTTGAGCAGAGCTCCCCGCACTCTAATCCAGGCAGAGAGATTTGCTGACCACTGGTAACAGCAGTGCCATGCACATAAAGGTCGCAGCGACCCCTTCTGTGAGAACGAGGGGGCATGGCCAGTAATTGGGGTGATGGTTTTCACCTGGTCTAAATGTTGGGTTCCATCAGTGGCCACGTCTCTATCCAGCACCACGCACACAGCAGACAATCCCCTATAGACAGTATACACGCAGCCAGGGAAAACACATTCACAGGGTTTTACTTCAAAGTATCAAGAACAGGATGCAGAAATGCTTTGATATTCAAGTTTTATTTGAGTAAATGAGGTGTGAATTTAGGTATGGTGTCAACTATACTTTAAATGTCAAAAGTGAAAGCAGTCATTATACAGAATGTATGCATAAAAGTACTAGAAAAAAGAAAAAAATGAAAAAAAGTGCTTGCCTTAATGTATGTTTTGTAATGCTAATCAAAATCCACAAAGTAACTAGTGACTAACGTTTTTGAATAATTGTTGTAGAGTTTATGCAGCAGAGGAAAAGTAAAAGCCTATATACTCCACCAACATCACTAAACATCACACTCATGTGAAGTGAGCGCCGCTCTTATCATCATGCATCATCGTGCATGTGTGGCCAATCAAAGTCATTGATTTTATGCTCTTACCGGCACACACACAAAGCTGTGCATGTATATGAGCTCAAAAATACATTTAATTTGTACTTAATTATAAGTACAGTACCAGAGTAAATATTTGCACACCAGAAATGTCGGTATACAGTACCAGAACCAGAGTAAATGTTTGTGCACCAGAAATAGACAATCTCCAAGCTCGTGGCATGCCGTGAGGCGCCAAAATTATTGCAGGCTTGTAGATCTGCAATAACCAGGGGACCCCGCGCACACCACCGCCCCGCGTGCTCTTGTACTTCCCGAAGTGGAGACCTCGCTCGTCGTATTCCATCTCTGTTATTAGCTGCAGTAATGCAGATTGTTATGGCTTTGACTAACAATGAAGTGCTGTGGGGAAGTCATCTGAGGATGGCCTGGGCTGCTGCCAAAGGGAGGGTGGAGGGGGGGGCTGGGGGGGCTCAGCTCTCTCTCCGCACGGCAGCAGAGATTACATGGATGGAGAGTGAAGGCCTCCCTGCCCAGAACCATCCTCCCTTTGAGTGCTACTGTATAACAACGTTTTGGCCCCGGTCTGGACAGCAAGGAGAAGAAAAAAGTTGCTTCTCTCTCTCTCTCTCGACGGCAAACTCAATTTCCTCAGCAAGGTTGCTTTTTTTGCATTCCACTCGGGTATACGGGTGAGATAGCCAGGCCCTCTGTTTAGAAACCATTACTCTCTCTGAGATATAGCTTCAAGTTGTTTCTTATTCTCGATACGAAGGAAATAACTGTAAATCCGAGATGGCAACCCAGAAGCGGCAGTATGTGTGTGTGTGTGTGTGTGTGTGTATATATATATATATATATATATATATATATATATATATATATATATATATATATATATATATATATATATATATATATATATATATATATATATATATATATATATATATATACATATACACATACACACACACACACACACACACACACACTGTATGTAATTAACCAGTGTGTCTATTTGGTTAATTTATTTGGCACGACCTGGAGGGTGACCTTCCCGCTGCGGCGCGGCGCTGCCTGCGCGTCCTTCCAGGAGATCTCACACTGGCACTGACACATCCAGACATTCATCTCCTCCCTCCCGCCAACGCGCTGCCAGGCAGGTGTTTCTTTGTTTTAAATGGAGGGAGGGCTGTATTTACTGTATGCCGTCGACGGCGCGTTGATGGAAACCTTGGATGTCCAAAACCGGATAGAGCTAATTATGGTGCCCTGTGGGACCCCCAGTAAACTATGCTGCTCTGCAAAGACACATTGCAGACTTACCCATGTGTCCCTATAGTCAAATTAGACTGATTTTGGAGGATAAACGATTACCAATATCTCATTTGGCTCATTACCGGCCGTTAGCGCACTTTGTGTTTTTAGGACAGTGTGGAGTTGTTATGTAGTTCCAGTTATGTAGTTGTTAATTGGCTAAAATGCTTGTTTTACTTAAGCAGTTTCTACAAATGACCTTTTAACATTCTTTTATAACCAGTGTTGGGCAGTAACTAATTAAATATTACATATTACTGTAATATTATTACCTTTTCCAGGAAAAGTAAAGATATTACCCTGCCAAAATGTTCCAAAACACACCTCATCGGGCTACTTTTGAGCTTGGTGTTGAATGTGAAAATAGAACAGATCTACAACATATCAACAGATAACAGAGATGCACTGTATAGATCCATAATCTACCACAGCATTCCGCACACATTACCTACACTACAAGTTATCGCAGTTGCCGCAGGTTGTCACTAAATATATTGTGTTGTACAACTCTATTCCTTTGTGGGTACTAGGAGGGGGGACTTGGGTAAGTAATATTGTAATATGTAATATATTATTCATAGCTTCAAGTAATAAGTAATGTAATATTACTTTTTTCTAGGGGGTCATAAGTACAGTAAAAATATTACTCCCCTAATAGTAATATTGCCCAACACTGTCTAACATTATACAGTTGAGGTTTTTGTTTTTGTCCTTCTCTTTGCCATATATAGAGTGATGTTCTGCATGTATCTTTCAGCGTGCATTACCGGAGATTAAAGGCTCTCGCCATGCGGAACGGAAGTATCACTTTAGAAGAGTACAATGCTGGCATTATGTCCCGCGCAAAATTGCCCTGTCACCGCTAATAGCATTTTTGTCATTTCCCCAAATCATATGCATCATTTACGTCGAGGACGATGAAGCGTTGACTTGCAGACCGAGCGGCAATGAGGTCGACCACTTAAAACGGGACCTTGCGGAGCGAACGCAGCAGCCCTGGCCCCCCCTGGGAGGCGCACATCACTTATTTATGAGTGGACCTGATGGGGCGCGCTGTCGTTGTCCTCCACTAGTTGATTATACACTAGGTTCTATCAGAGAGGGAGAGAGAGGCCAATTGTTTCCAATTAAACTTCTGATTGACACACTTGAACCGTATCCTCATATTCTACGAGGTAATATGCTTTGTTGTGCGGCCATTTTTGTTGAGGAGATTTTTGGTGTTCTATTTAATGAGGGGGTGCCGTGATTTTTGTATTTTTTCCAATCTTGTACATGTTTAAGAGATGACAGTATGTAAATAGACCCCTTGGTGTGTTTTTTATGTGCAATGCTGTCTTCCCTTTGTATATAGGGTTTCTTCCTGGGGGCTGAGTTCACACTCACATTCATACCCCTATGACACAGGCACTTGTGCATTGTGCAAGGCACCAACATGCTCATTGGGAGGAATTTGGTGCTCAGAGTCTTGCTCAAGGACACTTCTGGTGTAGCTTGGGTTCAAACTGGAAGTTTCCCATCCGGTCCCTCTACGCCTGAGCCACAGCCACCGCACTCTGTGTTCTTGTATAGGCCACTAAGGAGACACTTTATAGTACACTTACACACTGGCCAGAGAAAAAAAATGTAGATTTCATAATATCCACCAGAGGGGCTGTGGATATCTCCAGTCAGGGGCGGATCTAGGCATGGGCATGGGGGGCAATGCCCCCCCTAAATGCCCTGACTGCCCCACCAAACATGATGGCATATTAATTTTATCAAATTAAAGTACTTATATTTAAAATGATTTGAAACACCACTACTGCTACTAACTAACTACAGCTGTGTCTCCACTAAACCAACAGCATTTCATCATTGAAAACAGAAAACTCTCTGAGTCGGACCTTTAGCTCTATGCATGCTGCATGTCTGTTGCAACTTCAACAACAACTGATGTTATTGTTGATGCTTTACTTGACTAATAAAAGTCCTGTAACCGAAAATGGTATCGGTGCGACTTCATCGCCCGTGGCGTGAAGCGACACAGGCGATGAAGCCGCCCCCATAACATCTTCTCCCCCCCCCAATTGGGAAATGTTACATCCGCCCCTGTCTCCAGTGCTTCTTGTATTTGATGAAAGGATTCTTAAGCCATAAGAGAACTATCTCCTGTAATTTCTCACCACCGACTGCGATATACTGTAAGCTGCCATTGAAAAAACAACAACAACGAGATTCATTTTCAGGGGCTCTTCAAGGAACATTCTGTGCACCTATTTCGGCATGGCGTGTCACAAAAAGCACAGACACCGATAACACTCAATCTTTCTGCCACTTCTTGCTAAATGGTTTAAGTGCCGGATTTAACGGTGTCTGGAGTGTCTGAAAATTGGTACACCCCCTCTGAACTGGATATTGTGTTATCTTTGGCCAAGGGCTAATGCATATACTGCTGCCCAATGACCGTCAAGACTTCACTCCTTCTATTGACAATTTATTCTCTGCTTGGCCTTTTCCTGAAAGCATCGTAAAAAGCAGCTTGAGTGGAAATAAAAATATATAGTAAAAAATGAAAGAGCGGGCCTGTTAATCTCTATCCGCTGTGAATCCATATTGTCATACTTACACGCAGTGACAACACGGAGAACGCGGCCTGTGTGTGTGTGTGTGTGTGTGTGTGTGTGTGTGTGTGTGTCAGGGGCAGATGAAACATGTCCCGTTTGGGGGGGCAAGAGACCACGTTGGAGGGGCAGGAGAAAATGGTATGAAGCCGCCCCCATACCATTTTAAGTTACAGGACTTTTATTAGTCAAATAAAGCATCAATAATAACATCAGTTGTTGTTGAAGTTGCAACAGACACAGCTGTTAGTTATAGTAGCAGTAGTAGTGTTTCAAATCATTTTAAATATAAGCACTTTAATTTGAAATATCTTGGGTTGTTTTGCATCATGTTTGGGGGGGCAGACTGGGTATTTAGGGGGGCATTGCCCCCCCCATGCCCATGCCTAGATCTGCCCCTGGTGTGTGTGTGTGTGTGTGTCCTAGCTGAGCAGCATCAGGGCTCCCTTTATGGTCTCTTTCTGATTAATTGACCAATAGGCTACTCTAGCTTAACCCCTCATCAAACTGCTGAGGTCCAATCACAGCTAAGCATAACATGGGTTAGACCAGGGGTGGGCAATTATTTTTCCTAGGGGAAATAGGGACCAAATGAAATACAGAAAATATTGTAGAGGGTCGGGCCATGAAGGCTGGACTATAAATCTTGCGTAATATTAATTTCATTTCTATAGAAAAGTGGTAAATGGCATTGCAAAGTGTCGTTCTTTCTAAAATATCCAAAACAATGGTAAACAGGTTCACAGCAGCTGTGTGTATGTGAGTAAAGGTATTGAATTGCATGTTGTATTTTCTATTCTCCAGCAACCTTTTCATGACCTTTTCATGTCAGAGTCAACCAAAGGGATGCATTTCGCCCCCGGGCCACATAATTCCCAATTATGTGGCAAACCTCTGCAGGAATAGACTTCCTATGACGAAACCAGGGGCGTTTTTACCATTAGGCAGATAGGCAGTTGCCTAGGGCGCCTGAGAGGAAGGAGGCGACCATGAGGGAAGGGGGGGGGCGACCTCCAGACATGCTTTAAAAGGATCCCAGCCTAATAAGCCTCATATGGATAAATACGTTATACTTATCCTCTATAACTAGAAATAAACATTTAGAACACATATAATGTTATTTAGTTTAAAAAATAGTTAATAATTTTATGCCTTGGGGGGGCGTCGATTTATAGGTGATTTTCCCTGGAGCACCCCCTTGGTTCATTTGGGGCTCCAGGGAAAATCTTGCCTAGGGCTCCAAATGCTTAGAAACGCCACTGGACGAAACATTGTTAAAAATAAATGACACACGCGCATTGATGGATTCGGAAGAGATTTTGAAGGTCTGCTTCCAACAAACCAGTATTTGATGTTGTATAGGTGATAACCTCCGTTTCCCTGGCATTCGGCCCAAGACCAACCTTGGCACACTGTGTCCACTGTGTGGTCAAGAGCTCCTATATGTGCAGTATGCCTGCCCCACGGGATTTGAAATATCACTTTCTGGGTCTCTGAAAAGTGGCCTGACGACGGGGTGAACGTTCACTTTCTATTTTCAGAGCCCATTCTCCTTTGATGGAGGCCTAGAAACACTTGGCTGGCGCGCAGAAATAAAAATTGGATCCAACATAATAAAACTTCTTGGAAGTTGATTAAGAATATTACCCTACAGGGCCTCCGCCACTTTCCTTCAGCAAAGCTGTTTTGTGACTTGTCACAAAGTTATCTCTGCCAGAGGCCATGATGTGATTGCAGAGGATGATTTAGCCTTTAAAAGTGCAGCTAAGAAATAGTCATAATCAAGAGCAGACAGGATACACAGAGAGCAAACACGTAAGGAATATACAGTAGATACAGGAAAAAAGAGAGAGAAAATGCACTTTCTTATCGCGTTTCATCTGGGAATTCATTGCTGCCCGAGATTGGTTACTGTCTCATACAGGGGGTCTTCAATAGGGGGTCTGGGACCCTTAGGGGGTCCTCAGAATAACTACAGGTTGTCTTGTTCGTGTGTTCGTGTGATAGGGAACATTAGGCGAAAATAGCTGATCTTTTGCCGGTGCTGCAGGTGTAGAAGAGAAAAGAGCAAGTATACAAAGCCAACGGTCATTGATTAGTGCAAATCCCACATATCAATTAGAAAAGATAATGTAGGCCCTATGTCAAACACGTTTCTGAGGTCCTTGGTCTGAAAAATGGTATAATATTGTTTATCACCGGTGTTGGGCAATATTACTTAGCGTAATATCTTACTTTACTTATGACCCCTTAGAAAAAGCTATATTACATTACTAGAATCAAATAATATATTACATATTACAATATTACTTCCTCAATCCCCCCCCACAAAGGAATAGGGATGTACAACACAATCTGTTTAGTGACAACTTGTGACAGCTGAGATAACTTGTGGTGTATGACCTGTGTGCAGAATGCTACGGTGGATTAGGATCTACAAACTACTGCACATCTCTGTTGTTATCTGTTGATAGCTTGTATATCTTGTATATATGTGTATTTTCACATCATGCAACAACACGCTCAAAAGTTATAAAGTAATGAGGCGTGTTTTGGCTTTTTTGGTGGTTTGAGTAATATTTTTACTTTACTTTTGCTAGAAAAGGTAATAAGTAATGTGTACTGTTTAATTAGTTACTGCCCAACACTGTTTATCACATACCCTATATGGCCTTATAAGTGATTACTTTTCACTTTTTCAAGTCATGAAAACAAAATGTCATTTCATGGATGCAGAAGCTGTGACGTTGCAGTGTTGTGCTTCTACAGCGAGGGCTGCTCACCGACTGCAGCACCGGGACCTGCAGATAGATTTGGAGAGACAGGGTCTGGAATTTCAAAAGGCACCAGCTAGACTTATTTTTATTTATCTTTAACTGAAGCTGTTCTTTTGACGAAACTTTGCATTCAGGGAGCAAACGCAATTGTCGTGGCGAATTTCAAGATAAGGGTTTGATACTGTTTTGACAAAGAAAGTAGCCCATGTGTGTGTGTAAAAGGATGGGTCTGGATTTTTCGGCTAAAAGAAATGCAAACACTGTTAAGCATCTGAACATTGAAATGCAAAACGGTCTGCTGTTCGTCCTTCAGCAATGCTTGCAAAGTGTCACAAGGATTTCTCGAATGTCGTGAGACTGATAAATAGCACACAGCAATCCGTGAGATCATAGCTATTCCCCCAATGCCACTAGAGAAGAATAATGCAGGGTTTCAAGATAAAGATATGGAGTGAGTGAGTGAGTGCGTGAGTGTGTGCGTGAGTGAGTGATACAGGAGTTGATAAAATACCATGTATAGTCTAGTATATATTTTTTTTCAACAAAGGCTAATGTTTTAGGTTATTTGAGAAAGTAAAAGAAGAGAAAGTAATTTATTTTCACTTGCTGCTTTCTTTTTTAGCCATTTATATATATTTTTTATTATCTACTTGTCATAATAAACCCCAGGAAAAGATCCAGCGATCTTTTGTGGCCAGATTTAATTTCCTGGGGTTTATTATCTACTGAATGTGTCAAACTGCCATATTCTTTTGGACAAATATAATTTCGTGGAGTCTAGTGGGACTATATATTTAAAATATAAATAGCGTTCATGTATTGCAAAAAAAAAAAAAAAAAAAACACACATATTTAGTCCCTTGTTTGAATTCCCACCTAAATCCGTAAAACTAAAGAAAGCAGCAACTTAAAAATAATTGACACTCTTTTGCTTTCTCGAATAACAACCTAAAACATGAACCTCTGTTAAAAAACAGTTGTTTTTAATCTCCAGACTGCCAACCAACATTTATAATTATGCGCTGCATTGTTAATGTTAATGAGTTATGGTGATGAAACCCTGCTGCACACAACAGATGCAGATGCATACTACAGTATATGCAACCTATAAATAAGAAGTAAAACTTTATTATTAATGAGAGTTATTTTTGGGGGCTATCTACAGTACACTCCCCCTCCTCACATATACTGTACCAGCCTAAAACAATGGCAGAAGAAACATTAGGACGAATTCCAAAGAGTGCCAAACATAAAACAGATTGAATGCGAACGCAGTTTCAACAGACACACATAAAACGAATATAAATGATCTGCTGCCAGCATTCATCAGGGACGGTTGGAATTCAGCGCGCAGCTGGCACAAGAAGAGACAAGAGTGGACACGGCGGTTTGGTGTGGTGCGGGGTGCGTTAATGCTTAATTCAAGGACTGAAAATAGCAAACCTACAAGCTCACGGCGCATATACATTTGCTAGTTTCACGGTGCGACACAGTCGTACAACCAACAGGGCATTACAAGCGCCATTTAGCCCTGCCTGGCAATCAGAATGACTCATGAGCTTGTGGGTGTTGCTAATTGTTTTCTAGGCCCTTGTGTAGTGTCAAAGGCAGCTTCATCTTCTAGCATAGAATTGTGGCCGAGGTATAAATCTATTTAAGTGTGTGTTTTTTTTCTTCTTTTTTTGGGCTTGGCAGAATAGATTAGTTTTACTCTATTGTTTATTGTATTGATTTTATCACTCCTATTTCCCAAAGCCTAGCCATTATGCTGATGGAAATGGCAAAAATGGGGGAAAAGCACTGTGGCTCTGCCACTATAGTGCTATCTGTATTATTTCAATAAATAACGTGTTCAGATATATTCTTAACATGCTGATCATGTTTAAACCTAGTAATGCACTGGATGCTAGAAAGGGATTAAAAACGGACTATTTCTGACTGTAATCACGGCACCTATGTTTGTGGATGACGATTCAGAAATGGGATAAAAACAGGTTAGCTTAATGTCTATTTTTTATGGAGTTTTGTATAAAAAAGTGAAAAAAAAAAACATAAAAGTGAAAATGTTCACATTTTTGGCATGCATTGTCGGGTAGTCATATAACGATCACGGATTTAATCTAAAAGTGTGAAAAACATATTTTTCAATTCACTGGACCTTTAAATGATTAAGTTGTTGGTCATTCAACGCAGAGAGAACAGGGGGGAAATATTTTCTTATGCTTCTCTCCCTTTCGCTGTTGGACAGAATGCATCCAAGCAACGACTTATCTCATCCCAGCGGTCTTCCAAATACTTATGACATTTTTGAAGCTGATTATCTTTGCCCATAAAGCTTTCAGAAGCTTCCCCTTCCATGGCCATCATCATCCATCAACATTCCACCATCTCAGAATTCTTTTACATCTGAAACCATCCCGCTGTGTGCCTCCTTTTTTACCCGACACCTGAGAGCAACTATTACCTTGACAAATGACAACTGGAGCTCTTCATATCTGTTCCGACTGGGCCTTGGAGCACCCAGACTACAGAGTTCTGGTAAGGGTCCACATACAGTACGGTACAACTGGGCCGTACAGCTCTGGCAGCATTTGTTTAGGCCCACCAGTGGGCCTCACTGACTGATTTGGTGTGTATTGTACAGTATGTGCCTGTGACCCATGGTCAGAGACGAGCATAGTGAGTAATATAAAATAATACTACAGTAAAACAACAACATTACATTCTATGAAACAGTAATAATATTAGAGTTACTTCTACTAATATTAATAGTTACTGTAGTCATGCTGCTGCTTTCAACAGTATTCCATTGGTGAGCTAATGCCACTTTACTTTGAACTAAAAATTGCGAGGAGCAGACTGCAACCTATTATATTTACAGTCAGACGCACAAAGTGGCGACATTGATGAGTCAAAAACTAAGCACTCAAGAGCTATTCGTGCAGCTTTTTTCCACGGATGGGGGCACAAAACTAATATAAAAAGTAATATGTAATATTTTACATATTACTCATGAGCCCAAGTAATAAGTAATTCAACATTAGTTTACTCTCCGTAATGTTGCCCACGGTGACTTTGATCAATTCTCTATTCAAAGCTTCTATATTTATTCAGAATACCTACGCATTCCACCTCCGGAGGAGATACAGTATGTGTTTCTGGTGGTCCACGATAGAGGATTCCTATATCTGCCCCCACATTACGCCCATGCAGAGTCTCTTACCATAAAGTGACTGAATATCTCCTCTCTCCGCTTATTTCCTGGCACTGTTAGACTGATGGCCACAGGCCACTGATAAACCATGTGCGTCAACAGTGCTGCAGCTCTAACCGCCAAGGGACTCCCAAGGTATCATTGGGCTTCTCATTTTCAGCTGAATGGGCATCAACATATTAATACAAATTGCAATTACAGGCACCGATGCGCAGGGAGACACACGCACGCACACACACACACACACACACACACACACACACACACACACACACACACACACACACACACACACACACACACACACACACACACACGTACACACGTACACACACACACACACACACGTACACATGCCGAGCCATTGCCCCATTGCCATTTACAGTTCAGTGGCTGTTGAAACACAGATAAACACTACAGGTTGCAATCTCATTTTCTCTGAGTGGAAGGGAGGATTTGGGAGGTAAATGAACTGGTCATGGCAACACGGTAAATGACCCCGTTAACAGATCTTTGTGCTGCCTCGTTGCAAAGCCATAAACACAACACTGGCGCAGATTGTGCCATAAAACAATAGGCAAAAGCTGGCCGACACTTTTGACAGTGAAGGGCATTTTGCTCCTGTTTTCGGCGAAGATAAGATGAAGAAGATTACCTTATTAAAGTGGGGAGTAGGGGGGATATTTTATGGGTGTCTGGGTGGGGCATTCAGCATGGTATTTTGTTATGAAACCAGAACTTCAAAATCTCTTCCAAATCCGTTAACAGGGCCTGCTGGATGCAGTGGAAAAATGGGTGCGACGTTGCTTTTTTTAAAAACAGTGTTTTGTCATATAGGAAAACAATTGGTGGAGAGGTTTGTCTATCACATGTTATGCTTAGCTGTGATTGGACCATAGCAGTTTGGGGAGGGGCTTACGGCAAGGGTTTTTCCATTATCAAGGAATATAAGAAAATAACTTGCTGCTGTAACAATAATTATAAGAACAATATGAGACATAGGAACCATCATAACAACGTCATTACGATATTGTAGGAGAATATTGTAAGGAAACCAACTGCATTTTTAAGGTTTTCATTTTTTTTCTTCAAGTCATTGTTATTGAACACCCTTTATGTGTTGATACAGAAATATTGAATGTTAAAAATGCTTTGGAAAGAACCTCTTAACTCCAATGGAACCTCAGAGATAAGGGATATCTGATCGGAAAAAGATTCATGTAAAGACATTTAATTTGCTATTAGCTAAATATACTATCCTATATACTATCCTTACGTGGTGTATATACTACAAAACGGAGAGCGGTCTTGCCTGAGGTATTAATAACATAATAAGCCCCAAAACATAGCATAAATGTTACTATGAGACTCTGCTGAGTTGGCAAAGAGCATAAAGTATTTCTGCATACTAGAATAGATTAGTACAGTAAGACACTGCTTTTCAGTACTGAAGTCATTAATAGCTGTTAGGCCTCTCTCTCTCTCTCTCTCTCTCTCTCTCTCTCTCTCTCTCTCTCTCTCTCTCTCTCTCTCTCTCTCTAACCACTGTATTCTCGGTTATTTTTATTTTACAGAGTGGGGAATGATGGGGTTTCTCTTTTGGGGATTACTGTAGATTGTCATTTTGATTATGAACATGAATTCTAGAATGTCACTCTAAATGTATGTGAAGTAAAGAGCAACTGGACACTTTTGAAATATAAAACACTTAATGCTATAGCCTAGTGTATGCAGGGATGCTCCATTATGCCGAGACATTTCATTTCACCAGCCGCAGATGACAGAATGACAATTTTTCATTTTCCTTGCAGTCTTCCTAAATGTATATGGAATATTCATTGTAATGGCATGCCTTGAACACATTTTGCGGGAAATGTATTCCATTACTTTTGCTTATACCTCTGATTGCTGGCACAGCACTATTCCACTATTCGGAGGTAATGCCATGCATTTAGAATCTTCGATTTAAAGGCTGCTTGCAATGTTCTCTGCAGTCTGCACAACAATAGACACAGGGGCAGGGATGAAAGTCTATCTGAGTTGGCCTTTCATGTCATATCAGATCCACATTGTTAAAGGAATGGGGATTCCACACTATTCTCACTCGTAGAACATCTTTTCGGAGGAATGAGGGGAGGCCTCAGCAGAGAATGGAATACTAGAATGGAATGGAATGAAACACAATGCAGTGTGTTAGGAGCATTCTGCATCGGAAGCCATGCAGAATGACAATTGTATATATACCAGATGAGGGAGTAGAAAAGGGGATGTGTATGTTTCTGCGTGTCAACCTCGCGTTCGTTGTTTGCGTTCCATTCCGACGCCATTATTTCTCAACCTACATAAGGGCATGTGGGGCCAATGTGTGGATAACAATGTGTGTGTGTGCGTGCGTGCGTGCATGCAGGTAGATGACATGTCCTATATCACTTGAAATAAGGTGGTGACTTGAGTGATTGACACAAAAGGCAGTTCAACTTCAAACCCACAATTCTTTTCTTTCTTTCTTTCTTTCTTTCTTTCTTTCTTTCTTTCTTTCTTTCTTTCTTTCTTTCTTTCTTTCTTTCTTTCTTTCTTTCTTTCTTTCTTTCTTTCTTTCTTTCTTTCTTTCTTTCTTTCTTTCTTTCGAGAAAACAACTATTTCATTTACATCCTTTTATTATTTTGCTTTCATATTAGCCTGGCTAAAGCCAGATGCAAATGAGCCATTCATCATCATCATCATCATCAGGTCTCTTGCTTGGCGGCGATGATGTCTAGGGGTCTAGGGACTTGCGGGTTCTGCCATCATTGCTGTGCTGTACCAGGTCCGTTTGTGAACCATTTCTGGGCCAATGATGTTTTTGGTCTGCAGGTCATGTGAGGTGGAGGAGACATGCGGGGGTAGGCTATCTCTTGGATTATCAGATGTAATTGATGGAAGAACGCATTCTTTGCCTAATTATCCGCAACCTATGTTGGTGCATAAGTGACGATGGCTGTGAGCTTGCCATGTTCGTGGTGGAAGCGGGCAGTTATGTCGTTCGCTGACTGGGGTCCATCCAATTAGAGATTTCCTAACATGATGTGGCATTGCTATACGGCGACTCCATATTGGCGTCTGTTGTTATTTGGGTCTCTCCAGATGTATTGCTGTGGTCACCCTCTATTTTCTCACCGCTATCACTCCAGCGCGATTCACACATCCCCACGATGGAGATGTTGTATCGAGACAGTTCATGTGATAAAAGAGCTGCGTGTCCTGACGCAACACGGAAGGAAGGGATGCCGCACATTGATTGGTCAGGGGTGAGCAGGGGTCGATTCCAGGGGTCAGTCAAGTTATTTCTGATTAGCTACGTAACAAGGAATTGTTACGAAACCAATGACGGCCCCCTCTCCGGGGACTGTCACCTTACTGTGGTGGACCTATGACCCTTGAGATCTACAGTATGTTGTCCGGAGCATCAGCTCTTGGTAGGGTCTCCCATGATAAACTGGTCTCAGGTCAGGGGCCAGACGAAGGATGGTCCAGGGCAGGTCAGCCAGCCCTAAGGGGGCAGCCCTCAGGGCTAACAACGTACTCCAGAGAACAATTCCTTGTTACCAAATGAGCCATTGGTCGGGATATTAGTCCGGCTTATAAGGGTATATTTTCACCCTTGGAACAGTGTTGCTGATGTTACATAATAGATATGTAACATCAGCACCACTGTTCCATTTTTCAGCAATGTTATGAAAAATGGTAGCTAAATCTCTTTTAGCTTGGCATTTTGAAAGTAGTTCTCAAGTCAAAAAAGTGTGGGCACCCCTGCTTTATGATGACTGGATTAAGGTTGGTGAGGGCTGCATTAAGGGCTGGGAGAGCATTATGGTTATGGTTAGGTGTGCTGTGAGTGGTGAAACAGTGCCCCCTGTTGGTACCCTAAACATAGAGACATGCATAGGGATGAAAACAATATATATATCACTTTGACAGCCCGCTTCCAACACTATTCTTCTCACAAAGAAACGTCCATGCCAGGGACGCGGTGCATGCACAGAACACACAGGAATAGAGTCCCTTTCTATCAAGACCTCCGACTAATCTCAGGACATAGCAGTCCTCCAAGGTTGAGTCGAACTCAAGAAGGCACAGAACGTTCTAATCTATACTCTTCGGACAACATTTTTCATAGCCTGTCTGAAGTGTCTTCATTCTTCGAGTTCTCTCCAGAGTCCAGACCTATACAGCTCATCAGAATGGCAACACCGAAGCAGCTATAAAGCCACTGAGACCTGTTGTCTTCATGGTTAGACACTTTTATTGATGTTAATTCCTGCATTCATTTAATTACATTCCTGTAGCTGACACTATGTAAAGACATGAGTCTTTAATATCGTTCACTCCACCATTTTAATATCCTTTTATTTATTTGTCATGAGATAACTGATTATTAGTTAGATTATTATTATAAAATACAAGGGACTATCACACCTGTAACTACAAAATTATGATTTAATGTCATTTCTTTTGCACAAATATAGAAGTGTAGAGGCAAAATAAATTATAAAATATATCAATAAATGTAGATATACTGGAATTAACCCCTGAAGATGGCTGTATTACCTACGCTGGCTTTTTATAAAAAGCATGGTGAGATAACACATAGGCTTACATTGACTTATTATTTGTAAGTCAATCATTTAAGAATGTAACCATAATCAACCACAGTGTATCCATAGTGAACAATTACAATACATAAGATCCACACAGCAGCAACTAACTTAGGCCTACATTACATACAGTACATTCCATTTGCTTATAATGGATTACAGTGACAATGCATTTGAATATAATACAACTGAACAAAATGCACTTGAGTAAAAGTACAAAGTACAGTCTTGGCATTAAAATGAAAGTACTCGTTATGCAGAAAATTGTAGATCCTCAAACTCGTAATGCATCATAATGTTTATTTTCACATGACCTAAATGTATACAGCCGAAATGAGTGTAATGGATGTTTTGTAGTAGGCCTAGTAGTAGTAGTAGTTGTCACAGGGCAACCCGTGCCCTATATACATATAAACTGAGGGAAGACAGTGCACACACCTGAACTACAGTTTCATCCAGTTAACTCACTTTTCGGGCTGTTTTGGAATACTGGGGAAATGGACAACTGCATATATTTTATTATTGCTAAGTGAATTGTGAATGAGAACACAATGACTTTGCACAGGTTTTTACGTTATTGTCCATTGTGATTGTTTGGCACCTGGCTCTCCTGCAGCGCTGTCCTACAGTGCTCTTGATTGAGTGGAGGAATGCACCAAGTGCTATAGTGCAGGAGGGGTGTACACTAGTATGTTTATGTTCAACAGCCCTTGTGTTATATATCCTATTTATGTTCCTGGTGTGGTGCATGTAATGTTTCTGAAAAGTGATAGAATTGGTTTAGTAAAACTTTGTAATTGTGTAAGTTAATTCATGGGCCTTAGTTAGCCATATGTGATGATAAGTGGGTTACCAATTACAGAAGTGCTCCTTGGTATGGTCCTGCCTACTATAAGAGGGAGGCTGTAGGAACACTGGTCAGTTCAGTTGAGCTTGAACCAACCAGAAGGGTACTCCCAGGGAGAGCTGTTGGAGGCCCATATGGGGGTTTATAGCCTAACACAGTGTCTCGAGTTCTGGGGTTGTTCCCATAATGTGTTTTCAAGCTAGTGTCGGTTTCCTAAGTTTTGTCCTCAGTATTTTGTTTGTTAGGCCTGTGTAAAAGGGCTGTGACTACACTGGGAAAAAACTAAAACCCTTAAAGATATTTCTGGATTAAATAATAATAATTATTATTATTAATGTAATAATAAAAAGGGTTTGCAGGTTACTTGATGTAATTTCTTGGATTATTCAAGATTGCAAACAGAAATCTTTAAAGTCATGTTCTTATCAGGTTGTCCTTGGAAAAAGAGAGCTGGCTCTCAATGTTCCTCTCTGGATAAATAAAGTTTATGGGAATTAAGTTAATTAAGGTTTATTAGAGCCTGTCTTGTGTAACTGTGACAAGTGGGTACGTACGGTGCACTATAATGGAGCTATTAAAACCAGGAAATATCTTAAATCCAATCATGGAGTACCTTAAACTCAGATGTTATCGAATGAGTTATGCATTCATATGTTAAAGGGTGATTATTCATCATGCAGGCAGTGAATTCAATATGCATATAGCCCAATGTTGTTGCACTTTATTGCTGTCTTCTCATATGTATGATGCCTGTATATACAGTATTGAGCAATGAGCGTTTACCTCAAATGTCTGGAGCAGAGGCAAGACAGACATCACACTTATGAGCTTCAGGCAACATAGCCCTATTTACCAGTAGGTGTCCTACGTGACTTCTATGACAAATGTCTCAGTGATAGTGGAAAAGTAGGGAGTGGAGACCACCTCCAGCCACTGCACATGTCCGACTCCATACTTTGTATGGAGTGGTGTAATGCACTCTATTCTTGAAGTTGGCCTGCGGCCTTGTATTGGGTTCTCCTGGGAATGAGAATACAATGAACAATACACAGGTTTAATTCTATTATTAGAGCAACAGATGTGACCCCGATAACCAGTTGTTGTTGCAAACTTGCATCATGTCACAGTATTTAGTTAAATCTATTTAGTTCACTATCTTCAGACAGTTTGAGACAGATGCACAAAGGTTGTGCTTGCTACGGTAGACCTGGCATTTTATTGCGGGTATTTATGCTGAGATTTTGTCGTTAAATAGCAATTGAAGTGAATTAAGCACACTTCAACAACCGCATCATATCTTTCCACATTAGTACAGTAGATATGAACTGAGTAATGCTCCGCATTTTGTATTTCAGCAACTTTTTAATGCAATTCTCCTCAGCATTATAGTCTTCAAGTTCAACTCATAAATACAAAAACTCTAGTGTCCTGCAAACGAAATGTGAAAATAATGGCCGATGTGCAAGCTCACGATATTTATTATCAAGGGAAAACCTGGAGGAAGCCGATATTTATTATCAAGGGAAACTGTAGGACGCTTCAGCCTAGTATAGTCCTACTACTACTGCTACTACTACTACTGCTACTACTACTACTGCTACTATACTACTACTACTGCTACTACTACTACTACTACTACTGCTACTACTACTGCTACTACTACTACTGCTACTATACTACTACTGCTATACTACTACTGCTACTACTACTGCTACTACTACTACTGCTACTACTTCTTCTAAAGCAACAAGCGACACCAGGTTACCATGGGTTTTCTACCGTTCCTGGGATAAAATCCACAGAAACCTCCGACCTGGAGTGGCTTATTGCTTTTCTAAAACTGTTAATTGTTATAAAACAATTATGGCAACGTCAAAAGTACCAATTAAAATAATCAACAGCAGCACAATGTCTGTAAGTTATTGTATGGTTCCAGCAAATCTGAAATATAGCTGGGAGCCATGCAGGCCTCGCAGGGCTTAAAAGTAATCTATAAATTCTTAAAGTCAACTCTAAAAGTCACCGACAGCCAGTATAGACCTCTTGGGGGATTCCAGTCAACTTAAGTGTTGACTGTTGACTTAAGTGTTATGCTTGTGTTGTTTCTAACCCTCAGCTGCTTCGCCCTCCTTGCATAAGGGACACCATGGAGTATAAAGGCACACAAACAAAAGAAAACAAAATAAACGGTGGGTAAATACAGGCCTGTCTTTATCGCAAAAGGCAGACATAAGGAACTAATTGCTGCAAATGAAGTCAAATTTGAACGAACGTTTATCCGTGGTCTCCACTGACGCATGGTGACTATAGTGAATGTTATAGTGAACAGATGCCTAGTAGGTTTGACATACCGGCTAATGTCAGTATGATAGTATCACAAACCATGATGTTTGTGATACATGGAGGTCTCTCCATGTATCACAAACAGCATGGTGTGTGGTACGAGACATGTGTAGGGTTAGTGAATGCAGAGACAGCAATGTCTCTGCCTATACTATCCTAGTTGCTTGGTAGCGCTTTAATAATTACTCCTAAGTACTTGACCACTTAGGCTGTTCCATGCTAGGGTTCTTACCCAATGTTTCCCTTCGTAGTAGCTCTGGATTAGAGCGTCTGCCAAATGCCTCAACGGTATAATTTGATCAGGATCGAGCTTGAGAGCATAACAGCACGTGACGGCTCTACAGGGGCCATTAGGGGGGCAATGCCCACCCAGATTGGACTTTTGCCCCTCCAGTCCAGATTCTACCCTGCCCTACCAATATTTGAATATGTTTTACAAATGTTAGATCTGTAAGTTCTTCATGGTAATTATTATAAATGTATGCAATTTCAAATTAATTGAATACCGTAGCTTAATCGAGAAGGTGATCTATTATTCAGAATACATTATGATGCTTAACATAATTGTATTTGTTTGTTTTTCGCTGCTGCATAATTACAGCCCATAATTGTAGCCCCTTTCAACGCATCACTGTGCTAATGGGCGAGGATTTGCTATGCACTGGGGGGATTGGAAAAATAAAGTGGTGTCTTTGTAAAACAAACATGGCCCCCTGCTGATTTGTACTGCATTGCATGACAGACACAACCGCTATGTTTCAGCAGCAGGACATATTGCCAGTTAAAAATATGCCAACATTTGTTCTTTTAAGTGGTCAGATGGGTGGGCCACAGCCCACAAACGGGCACTTATCCAGGTTGGGAAATGGTTGGGAATCCTTGCCATATTCATGGGTCTCATTTGTAGTTCTTCTATAGCGGCCATGTTGAGGACCATCATAGACCTGCGCAGTGGCGTCACCGCCCCGGTTCCGGAAGTGTTTTCCCCATTCATTTTTCTCATAGACTTTTTGAAAATGATTTATATGAAGATGATTTCGCCGTGGACAAAGCCAACTCGGGTCGTGACAAATCATGATGACACACACAATGTCATCATATAATATCTAATTAGCAAGCAGTAGAAGACGGCAGGATACAACACTTTTTGTTTCGTTTTTCATCTTAGAAATTATTTGATCGTCCCAAAAGATTGTGTGTGTCATCATGATTTGTCACGACCCGAGTTGGCTTTGTCCGCAGCGTAATCGTCTTTATATAAATTATTTTCGAGAAGTCTATGAGAAATGAATGGGGAAAACACTTCTGGAACCGGGGCGTTGACGTCACTGTGCAGGTCTATAGGCGATATAAGCTATGTTGGTCGTCAATATAGCCGCTGAAGGACTACAAATGAGTCCCACGAATACACTCAGTTGACTGAGGTTCCCTATAGGGTGGTATACTAGATCAACATAGCTGATCTACAAGCTCACAACATTGTGAACTTGTAGATCAGCTATTTGCACTTAATGTTTGCCCCGAATTTGGATGCTATAGTGGTTTAAACTATATATACAATGTCTTTAGTATAATTTTCACGTTGGTATTCAAAACTCTTGACTGAACCCATCACTATGCAAATAGTCTCCTTTAAGTGTGCACACCATTGATTATAAAACTGTCAAAGTTATGCTAAACTAGCTTGTTTATAAGCTTCTATGCAGCCAGTAAATTGGAGGCTAATCGCAGGTAATTAGCGAGTATATAATAAGACGGTAATTACAGTATTAGAAGGGTACCGTTTGCTTTGGAGTGCTCGGCTCTTGCAGCCGAGTTGGCAGAAAAACAGGCTCAGTAATCCAAGAAGTATGAAGTTGATACATAAGACTCTGAATAAGGAAGGGATCTGTAGCTTTTTAATGTCTGGCAACCGAATTGCCTTTGTAATATACAGCGACAATGACATTGTGCCTTTTTCAAGGCTGTACGTGCTGGATCCTTGGATGTTTGTGTAACTAACTACATTTACTCAACTATACTGTACTTTACTAGTAATAAATACTGTACATTTCGATTTTTAGGTATTTTGCTGTGGTGCATGTAGACTATAATAAAATGTAAATACTCATCTACACTGCAGAGTATTTCCAATTTTCAGTACTTTTACTTTGACAGCTTTTGGTAGCCTATACTATATTACTCTGTTGAATTTGAATATTACACAAAAATTCAACCCCATATACATTTCAATCACTTGAAAACAGCCATATCTACAAGCTCAAAATGTGTCACAATGCGACGCATAGTGAGCTTGAAGGTCTGCTGCAGTTATTTTATTTTATTATACATTTTATACATTTGAAAATGAGTACTTTTACTGCTGGTACTTTAAAGACATTTTGATGCCAATAATTGCATACTTTTTCTCAAATAAAAGGTTTATTCGTAATAGTATTTCTATATGGCCGTATTGCTACATTTACTCAAGTAAAAAAAAATGTAGTACTTTTTCGACCACTGCTGAATTGCTTTTATACAGTGTGTAATATATGGCGACAATGAAATGGTGTCTGTTTCAAGGCTACGTTCGGTGGCAGGGAAGACCTGCGCTGTGTAATTCATGACCCTTGTTCATTCACAACTGCAGAGTGCAAACCTTTCCAGTGACAACCTTGTGTTTTTTTCACCTTTTTTTTAATAGAAGTGATACTTAGCCTTTACGGTCATAAAAGTATACAAATAACACACAGCCTATCTGCCTCAAGGACAAACATACTGTATATCATCGTGAGAGCTTCTTTTTATGGAAATTGCAAAAGATATCCCAAACTAAAATACGGATACCAGAGAGACGGCATGAAAATCCTTATGTCAAATGTAACCAAATTCATGCACACTTTTGGTACATTTGGTGTTTTGGTTACTTTTGTGTGTTGTTGAGTTTATATATACACAGAGGAAAAAATAACATAGACATCCTTCATTTAACAACACATTAAAGTTTGAAGTAAAAGCTGATGTGGACTCAATGTTCCTTTTTTGTTTGTTTGTTTTTAATGCTTGTTATGTTCAGCCTTGTATAGCCGTCTATCTCCAGAGTCCTTTTCATGAACACACGGGAGGCTGGTTCTCTTTATACAAACATAATTAATTCATTTTTATGCTATTTTGTTATGTGCACTAGGCTTGCTCTACGTCCCAGTATCTGTAGCCTACGGTATACCGGTTTACTTACTCCTGCTTTAGCTATGCTGTGTGTGTGTGTGTGTGTGTGTGTGTGTGTGTGTGTGTGTGTGTGTGTGTGTGTGTGTGTGTGTGTGTGTGTGTGTGTGTGTGTGTGTGTGTGTGTGTGTGTGTGTGTGTGTGTGTGTGTGTGCGCGTGCACTCACATGCATGCCCATGCCGCGGAACAGTGGCACTTGGTGGTGAAAATAATGCTATTTCCATGCTCAGACACTGCCAGGGACACAGCAGGGATACACTTTACACTCTATCGGTTATCACGACTCACTGTATTTTCATATCGCACAACGTAACTAGTACTGTACAAATGTAAAGATGCATTTTCTCTGTGATTAATCAACTTCAGAATGTGTTGTAGCTAATGTAAGTTAGTGCCATGTATTGCACTGAGTTTGTACTGTGTACTTTTATTGTGTAGTGTTAATCAAGTGTTTCCTCTTGTGCCGAGTGTTGTATATGTCTGCCTTGTCTCACCTGCATTCAGTGCAATTTTATTCCACCTGTGTCCTGTTTAGTCTCAGCCAATTATGTGTTGTTGCCGTTATGTTGCACCTGTGTCTGGTTAGTATTTAAATGTCCCTGCGATCAATTTTCTCCTGCCAGATTATAGTCTTGGTTCCTATATATCCCTGATGTCATCGTATATGTCCTGCTACAGCTTATGGTGAGTTTTATTTTAATAAATTGGACTGCATCAGTTTGCCTGCCTGGTGATGCTTCTGGGTCCTCATCTGACAAGCTGTGTCATCAGTAATGTAATCACTCAGATTTATACTTAATGGTCCTTTTATATAATGAGCTATGACTCTTGCTGCGCTTCATGCTGTGCCTGGTATCACCACACTTGCAATGTGTTTCATCTATATTTGTATCTCTCCTGCCGACTTGTAACTGTAAGGTGTGATTGGTTGGTTGATTGATTGGTTTGCATTGATCAAGCGTCCACTTCAGAGTCAGAAGCTTCCCAGTTTGATCCCCACTTCGTTTGTTTGTTTGTTGTTGAAGTATAATCTCTCAAGACAGATTCAGAGCTCCACAGCTGAATGGGAATTTTGGCCGGGACTATGCCGAAGTGAAACAATCTAAATAAATAAAACAAAGAATTTTGTATGTGGGCATTGCCCCCACCTTCAGATACCCTGTGACACCCCTGACCTTGAGCAAGGCACTGAGCCCCGATAAAAGCCTATTCACTGTAAAGTTTTCTGCGATGAGGTGCAGATTTGCAGAGCAACGAAAACTGGTCACCACTCACACAACACCCCTCTACTCTTTGTACCATAGTATCTTTTATCATTATGAGATGACAATAGCACATTTCCTGTCTATGGTACTTGTTGTACAAATGGGGAAATCTATATCAACAACACACACACACACACACACACACACACACACACACACACACACACACACACACACACACACACACACACACACACACACACACACACACACACACACACACACACACGGTTTCATCTAACTCTCATGCCATGTGTTCCAGTGCACACCACACAATTTGGCAACACAGGTGCTGTGAGTCCATCAGCAGATGGTCTCCACTTTTCTGCCACATCCAATCTGCATTAGTCTCAACACCTACTGTATGACAGGGAACTCTGTGACCCTGACATGACTCTAACACAATGCACCCAAAGCAGCGGTGAAATCAAAGACGAAAGAAAGGAAAAAAGACACATATTGCCTGAAGAATCCAATTAGTTCTGAGGAGGTAATCAAGGCGGCAATTATGGACGTTTTTATTGGAATGTATTAATAGTTCTATGGTTTCAATCACACGGAAATGGAGGTAGGACGTTCTTCAACTGCACTTAGCATCTTCTTGAGCTGATTCATTATTCACTGGCCAGAGGTGATAGAAGTGCGAGGACACGGCACCTGGAATTCATGGAGATTTATTTTTTTTCGCTGAGTAAAAATTATTATTATATTTTCCTCAGAGACGTAGCACAGACAGGTAAAATTATTGGACGTTGTAAATACTGCAGCAAGTATTCCCCACCAAGTGTCATGTAATTAGTTGCATTAGAGGTTACTTTACACCAATGCTCGCTTATGATTTAAAATAGCGAACCTTTTTTTTTGACCGTGCTGTTGTGGGCTTGATCGGCCATTTTGACTTTCACTTTTTTACTGCAGTGATTAATTAACATAAATACATATGTTAAGTAGTGAAACTGTTATACTATCAACTATCAAGGTTATCAGACAGACGGGATTTGGAAAACCCTCCAGTCCTCCCCGGTAACAAGATGTGCACATGCACTCACTCCCCACTCAATCCTCATGGGAAGAAGGCCCCCTCTCATCCTGATTGGACGAAAGTCTTTTCTCTCAAAGCCCAAACTGAAACATTTGGGTTTTTTTTACTCCATGGGGGGGAACTCCTTATATGGTCACGGAGGACCAAAAAAGAAGAAAAATAAAACACAATATTTGGATTAAGTGAAATCACTTCTATAGGCTGCCTTCTGACAAAAGCAAATGGATTGACAGTATTTGAATGACCAGAGGAGAGACATCATAAGCAGATGCACGGATCCCCCTCATTCCCTCCCAGGAAATCGACAGAAGGAAGGACACAGGGTTGAGTTATGTTGGCAGGCAGTGGGAGTTGAGCTCGCATAAGGAGGGTCGATCTTATAACTCCCATGAGAGGATGCCTGAGTGCATGGGGGTCGCCCGTACAGTACGTCATCACCCACCCTTTCTGTATAATCCCAACAAACCATGCATTTATCAGTGTAGAAACGAGCCTTGTTTTTTAGGAGATTAAGGAAAAAGGAAAGAAAGTAAAGTAATACCATAATCCTGTTGTGAGTGACGGCCAGGATGGCTGCACATGATCTCATTTTCTGATCAATTATATTGATAGAAAGTATAGTCGCAGCAGACATCTCTCTGGCAGATTCTTGCTATTGTTGTTGCCTGTGTGTGTGTGTGTGTGTGTGTGTGTGTGTGTGTGTGTGTGTGTGTGTGTGTGTGTGTGTGTGTGTGTGTGTGTGTGTGTGTGTGTGTGTGTGTGTGTGTGTGTGTGTGTGTGCTGCATGTGAGAGCAGAGAGAGCTCTCTCTGTTTGCCTGTAAATGCTAAATGCACTTTAGATTCATTTCCATAGATTGCGCAATACATTCACATAAGGATTGGCAGAGGAAACCGATGCAGGCTGGGACACCAATCTGCACATCAGGAGCAGTTAGGGGTTCAGCAGTGCCTTGCTCAAGGGATGACACTTCAACGCTGACTCTAGAGGGGAGCCTGGGTTCGAACTTGGAACCTTGCAGTTCCTATCCGGGGCTCAGCTGTTAAAGGTAATAGAGGCAACTTTTTAGCCAAAAATCAAAATACAACGTAGATATGTAGCTATACATTTTGCCTTTTCCTCCTCTATGTTGCTTCTACTTTGATGCTGCAGCTGTTTCCCTGCAGACAGCCCTGCAGACGGTCCAGAGCTTTGTTGTTGTCAATAAATCATGAAAACAAAACATTCGTCAGGCTCACCGGGGGGGGGGGGGGGGGGGTGTTTTAGCCAATCACAGCACAGCAGTCTCCAGCTGATTCATAATCCAATGTGGAGGTGAGGTGTAGTTAGATTCTGTTTTTAAACAAATCTGTTTTCAAACAGTTTGTACACACTAAAGTTACCTTTAACTGTATTATTTATTTATTCATCTCTGCCCATGACGTTAGTTGTTTCAGAGACCCCCCGCAAAACGCAGATTATAACTCCAACCCCTGGAGAGGGAGATAAACAAGCCCCCTACGTCCTGACACAGTCAAAGGCACTTACTTACATAACGACTCCCTGCTGCAATGGAAAAGAAACTTTTTCTTTCCTTTTTTCATGAGGTTGGTATAACATAATTATAAATTGACAGGGGAATTATTCAGTATTTAGCAACTCCCTAGACCTTTTTTCCACTCAAAGAATATGGACGAAAACCTTGTCCACACGCAGTACTGCGCACACACATACACATAAAAGCAAAGCTATTTGTGAGCACACACTCTCAGCTGTTGTTTCTTTTGGTACGCAGTGCCTTGTAAACAGTCAGTTCTTTTTTCCCCGGCTACCTCCGGGCACTATAGGCTATATATTTTTTTATCTCTACATAAATAGGCTAGCCATTCTGCATTCTCCCCCACGGAATTAAAACTATTGCTAGAGACATGCTAAATATAGTCTACAGTTTCAGGAGAAAGCAATTAAATACTCTTCAATACATCCTAAAACTACTTGTGTGAATAAGCTGCCTCACCAGCTTACAGTATATTGTGGTAATAATTTATGGCTA
The DNA here is from genome assembly GCA_039105355.1 of Benthosema pterotum. NCBI lineage: Eukaryota > Metazoa > Chordata > Actinopteri > Myctophiformes > Myctophidae > Benthosema > Benthosema pterotum. The sequence goes on along the minus strand of CM076975.1, from coordinate 13,236,660 downwards.
ATTGGTCGTCGGAGTTGAATGTAACTATATGTAATTATTATGTGGCGAATGCCTGTGCCTGTGTGCCTCTGACAAGAAAATTTAAAGGGGAATTATCCCTTCACTAAGCCCCTCCCCAATTCATCCTTGTCCAATAGGCACATTAGAAGAGGGAAGCTTGACCTGCATAGCAACAGAATTTGGACTGGTATTGGACGGTAACTAAACTCCTCCTCCGGGAACGCTTTTATTATTTCCACACAACATCTCCAAAGGTATATTATTTAGCCTTTATTATTGTTATTATTATTATTGAGCCTTCCATGTTGTTGTAACCCATACAGTGTTTGCATTGCTGCTGCATGGTGCCTGTTCACCCGGAAGTCCTCGGTGGAATATCCCTTTAAGATCGACATAAATCATCAACACATGAAATTCCCACCTGCATAGTCAAACTCTTCAGTGTAACATCTCCTCATCGCCGAGGGCGGGCAAATGATTCATGCCCGTCCGTCCATCCACTGCCTCCCACTTGACAACCACATAGACTGTTAAAGACGACCCAACCCACCCACAGGGATATTCTTAGCTTAGTGCAGAGGAGGCCATGAAAGGATCCCTCTTTTTTAAATAGTCCAACTATCACTAGTCTCCATACGCTCTATACTACTGAATCGTATTCCCTCCTTTATACTTGCTATCCACCCCGAGGCTCCTCCTTTTTTGTTCATGGGTATAACTGGGATGGCTTATTATTTCCGACTTTCACATGGGAGCTGGTCCAATTCGTATGCAGGTCCCTGAAGTGGACCTGCCGCTCTAAGTGGAGGGGTGGGGAGGTGTGTGTGTGTGTGTGTGTGTGTCAGTGTGTGTGTGTGTGGGGGGGTGACGGATTGAAAAGGAACCCGTGGCTTCGTGAAAGGTGCATTTTTCACTCCACTAACCCCGTTCTCCCGGGGCATACTGAAGTTTGGCATTACATTTTGTCGTCGTTCGTCGTCCTCCCCTCCCCCCGGCCCCCAAATACGGTTTAGCTTCAGAGTGAAGCTGATATCCTACGGATAAAAGCAAACTGGAGTTCACTGAAACGTGCCGAATGCCAATGACAAAACCTTCAAGGAGGAGTGCTTGCCATATAAACGTGATAATGGCACCAGGGGTGAAAGTGGTTTGAAGTTCTTGCCGGGTCTATAGGAAACAGCATCGTGTGACGCGTTCAGGCCGAAAATTTTTTTGGAGGTTCAAACTCCACAGTGTCCCTAAAATGCATAGGAAAATGCTTTTGTGGCACTGTAAGCTAACCTAACCTAACCTGGAACATAATATAAAACACAGCAGGTCTGCCTTACACCTGCATTAGGCTCCCTATACTCCATTTCAGCATGATTAAACTGTTTTGTATTTGAGGCATTAGGCTACACAAGAAATAGGTTTCATTTAAGATTTTATTTTGTTACAAACTACTGCAAAACAGCATTATTTCAACCCCCATAATATGCCCTAAAATGAAACCATTTTACTGCTCTCAAGAGTCTCAAGAGTCAAACATCTGAATTATGTAATTTTCAAGAGTTTTATAATCTTAAAGGGGAATTCCACTCATTTTTCAATATTTTACTGTCATTAATATACCTTAGAGGACATGATAAAGTTCCCCCATTCTGTGTTTCCTAGAAATGGAGGTCTGAAAAAAACCATTACCATGGTGAAATACAGCTTGACATCATCAAGATATGTTTCACCATGTTAATGAGTTTCCTTTTTTTCTGAGAGTGTACACATGGTCCATTTGGTTCACATTTGTACACTCTCAGAAAAATAAAATGGGTGGAATTCCCCTTTAAGAGGCATCCCCCCAGTGAAAGCACTAGGCTACTAACACTGATTACCTGTGCTTGCTGCTGTAAGTGGGTTCTCCCCCCCACCTTCACTCTCTCTGTCTAATATCACAATCGTTTTTTGAGCTTTGGTTCAGTGACATTTTCAGCTCTTTCCCCCTTCCTCTTGAAAAACTTTGCTACACTTTGTTGCAAAGCCATTTTGTTTTAGTTGTTTACTTGTTTTAACCTTTTAAGCAGTGCATTCCCTCCCTGTGACAAACGTGTGGGTTTACCGCATATTACTGATGCTTTTTTTTTTGCTCTGCTTCTGAACTAATCAGAACTTAGTTAACTAACTATTGCGTCTGTCAGCCAACAGAATTGCGGTTTGAACCTCGGTGGATTTGTTGTAGTAGTAGAAAGCCCGCCTACTATATCCGGTTTGCACAGATGCCTTACTATAGGGAAACGAACGCTGGTTTCCGTATCCGCTATAATACGGATGTCTGTGCACCACAGAGTTAGTGTTGCAAACCTGGCGCATCCTCCTTCCAACTTCTAACGCATTCAGCGCATTTCGGGAATGCCTCTAGTGCAGGGGTGCCCAACCTTTTTTGACCCAAGATCTACTTTTCAGCAGCCAACCCCTCCGGGATCTACCAGTCCAATATCAACATTTCAAACCACACGCATCGTTGCCAGCCTGCAGTAACTTCACAACAACACAACACTACGTTGTTTTACCACTTTACTTTATGTCCATATAAGCATAAAGTACAACGGACTTGTCATAAATAGGCCTACAACAGACTTGGGCAAACACTGCCATTGCAAATGCAATCATAATAAGAACAGTCCAGAATAGTCCATTATAAGTTGCAGAACAGTCCATTACACGTTGAACAATACTGTTGGCATAATTCACAGACAGCAGACAACAATCCTCCAAATGAGCCGCTTCGTAGACAGACAGACACGCAGACACACACATACACACAAAAATATCGCTCTTTTTTCATTTCCACCTCATTTTTTTTCTTTCCTCTCCACATCTCCCAAGATCCACTCCTGATCAGGCCAAGATCTACTGGTAGATTCCGATCTACTGGTTGGGCTCCCCTGCTATAACAGAACAGCACAGGGAGCTGTCTGTGGTGCTGAAGTGTTTCTATATAACATAGAACAGCACAGGGAGCTGTCTGTGGTGCTGAAATGTTTCTATAGAACATAGAACAGCACAGGGAGCTGTCTGTGGTGCTGAAGTGTTTCTATAGAACATAGAACAGCACAGGGAGCTGTCTGTGGTGCTGAAGTGTTTCTATATAACATAGAACAGCACAGGGAGCTGTCTGTGGTGCTGAAATGTTTCTATAGAACAGGGGTGCCCAACCTTTTTTGACCCAAGATCTACTTTTCAGCAGCCAACCCCTCCGGGATCTACCAGTCCAATATCAACATTTCAAACCACACGCATCGTTGCCAGCCTGCAGTAACTTCACAACAACACAACACTACTTTGTTTTACCACTTTACTTTATGTCCATATAAGCATAAAGTACAACAGACTTGTCATAAATAGGCCTACAACAGTACAACATAAGTACAACAGACATGGACAAACACTGCCATTGCATTTTCTTATCCACCGCCTTTTTTTTCTTTCCCCCCCACATCTCCCGAGATCTACTTGAGATCAGGCCGAGATCTACCGGTAGATCCCGATCTACTGGTTGGGCTCCCCTGCTCTAGTGCATTTTGGATTTTGGCAGTTGGCAACACTGCGCACTGGCAGTCTGGCAGTGACTGTGGAGGGATAATTAACACATCGCAAAACTGACAAAAACACACGGTTACAATTTAGAAGCACTTTGGTCCAGAGAACACTAAAATAATGACTTAATGTCGTTTTCTTCTTGGACATTTTGAAGAGAGTTTGGTTGTTTACGAGAATGTCTCCATCATCTTCATCATCATCATCAACCAGCCAGCAGCAGGCTATCCCCCCTCGGGGGTCTTTTGCGACATTGCGGGGTAAGAAACTGAGCGCTCGAGCGCTGTTCATGCAGCCTGAAGAGGGACAACGTGGAGTTGGAAATACATTGTTTATGTTGTGATTTGTGTGAAAACGATCTAAAATTGTTTGAGAAAGAATAACACCAGTAGTTGCTATTCTAAATAGAAGTCCATGTAGAAGAGCCTCCATTGGACTGACCCCATGAAGTGAACAGAGTTTGCATAACTCTATCTATACTGTATAGACGGTAGGGGTGTGCTGAAATATCGATATATCGATATATCGCAATACTTCCTCCCGCAATAAGTAATCGATATGCCGTCGGCAGATATCGATAAATCTGTGAGGAAAAAACGCGACGCGGAGCGTCCGTAATGGGGATAAATTGGGGAGGATTGCACTGAACAGAGCACTGAACGCTCCCTCTTCACAATCACCATCACCACACACAAACACACGCAGCATAGGCTACATAGCAATATAGCAGGAGAGAGGAAACAAGAGTTATGTTGCAGCGTCCACGCCACGGACCGCCACACACTCCCTCTTTCTCTCTCTGTCTCTCTCCATTTGCCCCCCCCCGCCCCCCCGTCACACACACACACACACACACACACACACACACACACACACACACACACACACACACACACACACACACACACACACACACACACACATACACACAGTTGTAATTTGAGCAGCGCAGCAGCAGCGCTTCTCTTCACACATAGTGAAAGATAGACGGAGAGTCTCAAATCTGCTCTTGTTCCATTCACCGCGGGTCCGCGGCATTCGCATATTGATTAATCACCTACCTTACGTTGTGATGTCCACTGTATTTGTTATGTGTAGCTGTAATTCCGTCAGAAAAGTGAAAGTCCCACACTCCAAACGAAAAGGCAACAAATACTCCATGACTTTAGATGGCTTTGTAGGAACTCTTCTCTTGGAATAATTGTAATATCCTCATGGCAAAAGCAGAGAGTCTTCTTGTAGTCTTCTTGTACTGACTCTACTAAACTTTAGTCTAACTTTGTCTCTCCATGCTTCTGCATAGTGCATAGGCTACTGCCTGCACACAACACGCTGTATAGGGTATTTTTTCCCCTTGAAAATAATTATCAGGCAATATACTTTTTTCTTCTGTAAATATTGAAAATGAAGAAGCCAGGTCAACTGGAATGTGTCTGATTAGGGATTTCCTTTTATTCTTCAGGTATATCTAGTGATTTTTACTGTTTTTATACATGTTTTTTTTTTATATTCCTCCCTATAGTGTAATGACTTACAGGGTTAAAATTACCATGAGCACCTGCTACTACTGAGGAATTGGCTTTAACACATGAGCTGATTAGATTTCATTGACACAAATGACACAAAATATGAGTTATGAATTATGATCGGTTTGAAAAATAGAAATATAAGCTTTAGCTGCCTATAAGAAGTAAAATAAAAAGTTAGGTATCAGAATAAAATAGACAAAAGTTGAGGATGCACTTTAGTAATTTCTGTTTTTGCCTTTTATTTATATATTTATTTTTGCAATTACAGGTATCGTGATATATCATTGATGAATTTCAGGCAATATATTGCAAATATCGCAATATATTGAATATCGTGATATATTCGTTATCGAGGCCCTAATATCGTGATATGTATCGTATCGTGAGGTACCCATATCGTCCCAGCCCTAATAGACGGCGTAACTCTGTCGATACTCTGTCTCTGTGGCTCTGGCTGTGCGAACCGACAAGAGGAGACTTCTCTCCGTGCGGTGACAGGTTATTTAACGTAATATTTTATTAGACCCTGCGGGACCCGGCGTGAAATCTTTTCCCGGGTCCCAGATCTGGGCGGACCCCCTTCACTTTCACCCCTGAATGGCACAAGATGAGAAACCCCCTTGCCATTTTAGGCATGTGAGGCTTTTGCTGTTTATGTATACCTGTAGTTGTATCAGGCCAGTCAGTCTGAGCCCAACCCCAACCCCTAAATAAATTCCAATAGTAATGCATAGCAGTGGTTTTTAACAAAATAGTAATGCATAGCAGTGTTTTTCAACAAGTGGTCCGAGGACCACCAGTGGTCCCTGAGAGGATTCCAGGTGGTCCCTAGCTAAATGGTGAACAGTTGGTTAACCAAATAATGTTTACACCCTCAATAGTTAAAATATTCATCATGTGTATTAACCCAAGTCATGGTCATTTTGATCTGTATGTTTGACTGTTTTGTTTCTCAAATCCAGCCTGGAATTGTGGACAAGAGCAAAATAAATCTTCACTTTTGGGGTCTGTGGGGCTAAACGTCCTCAAATCGTGGTCCAAATACTGGATCAAATACTGAATAAACAGTGGTCCCTGGGATCAAAAAGGTTGAAAACCCCTGCATTATAGCTTGTACTGCCAGTGCCAGTTCTAGGACTCAGGTGGTCTTGTGCGAGATTATTTTTATGTGCCCTCCCCTGGGCTCCAGAAAAAATGGCCCTCTCCATCATACAGAGAGGGCCACTATTTCACACTCACTCAAGAGGTCTCACTTAAGAGATCTACAAGCTCTGTGACTGTGACGTGTTGCTCATAAAATCTGTTATTCATGCAGCAAGTAGCACATTTTGGAATTGTAACAGGTTCAATCAGTAATGAATGAGTATTTGGACTTTAGCCCGTGGGCCATAATAAGTGAATTTGGGGACCGCATGTGTATGAGGTATTGGCAGCACATTCTCCCTGAGATGTGGCCCCCTTACTGGTTGTGGCCCTGTAAACCAGAGGTTTATATTGCTTATATGCCTAGAACCGGCCCTGTGCAGTGTGCACTGCTCCTCAGAATGCATAATGCATAAATTAAAAGCTGTCCTTCAAGGATTTAGGGGGAAATGTGTTTTTTTTCCCTCCAAGGTCAAAAGCAAAGTTTTAAGCACTTTAATTTGCTGCCTGTTGGTTTCGCCTGTGAGCTCAGTCAGTGCTCTGACTCCCAACTCCCCCCCTGCCTCCCCCTCAGGGGCGGATGTAACATTTCCCAATTGGGGGGGCAGGAGAAAATGGTATGGGGGCGGCTTCATCGCCCGTGTCGCTTCGCGCCACGGGCGATGAAGGCGCACCCATACCATTTACCATTACAGGACTTTTATTAGGCAAGTATAAGCATCAATAATAACAGTAGTTGTTGTTGCATGTAGACGCGCATCATGCATAAAGCTTTTCTTTTTTTCAATGATGAAATGGTGTTGGTTTAGTGGTGCCACTATTGTAGTTAGTTAGTAGCAGTGTTTCAAATCATTTTAAATATAAGCACTTTAATTTTAAATATCTTGGGTTGTTTTGCATGCCATCGTGTTTGATGGGGCAGACTGGGCATTTAGGGGGGCATTGCCCCCCCCATGCCCATGGCTAGATCCGCCCTGCTCCCCCTCGTGTCAAAGCAGTTGTCAGTGTTTACAGCTCCAGGGGATTAAGTGGAATTATTCTTACAGACATCTATTTAGCTTTTTTTTTATTGCCGTGTTATTTGATATGGACACGCAGTAAGTCCCTGTTATATTCAGTGTACATTTGGCTCTATTATGTTTCTATCCACGATGCTGCACAACCAGAACCAGCGTCTCATGCGCTCATGGGCTCTTAATGTTCGGAGCTATAATTTTGTCATACATTTTTATAAGAAGGGTTTCCGAGAACGTGTTGGCAGACACTCCCTCTCTCGTAATCTGTAAGATTGCTGTTGTTGTGTTACAGTGATTGCTATATCGGGGGCATTTGCATGTGGATGACATTTTTCTCCACTTGTGCCCCTGTCACTCATTCTCGCAGGTCGACTCGCAGCCCACTCCCTCCATCTCTCAATCAATTTCATTCAGGGCCTAGGCATGGGGGGGGGTGCCCCCCTAAATGCCCTGATGGTGCCCCCCTAAATGCCCTGACTGCCCCACCAAACATTATGGCATGCAAGCAACCCAAATTTCTAGCTTATAGTATGATTAAAATGATATGAAAGACTATCCTACTAACTAAGTACAATTGTGGCACCACTAACCCAACACCATTTCATCATTCAAAACAGAAAACTCTCTTAGTCAGACCTATGCACACTGCGTGCCTGTTGCATTTCAACAACTGATGTTATTACAGTATTGATAATACTTACTTACTTATTAGCACGCCCAGATGCAGAGATGTCGCCTACGCTGTTATTTCTGTGCTGCTGAAGGCATGGAGAACCCAAATTTACCTGATACACACGTTTATAAGGTAATAGAAAACTTTTGATGTCATTTGGACTGCCCTACGGATCGTAAAGATGTGCATGCTCGAAACAAACATTAAAAAAGGTCCACAAATTTGGCTGCGACTCTCTTTAAAGTGTTCTAAACAAACATTAGGATCCATTTAAAAAAAGGACTTTAGTGAAACTTGCACTTTATTCTGGGTCAAATCGCAGATTGACTGGATGTACTGAGAACTGAGGACGAACAAAGTCATTTTTGTTTAAATCAGGGAGTTAATGTAGTGGAATCCTCTTAGACTGCAGAGCTATGGTCTGGTATATAGGCTATCGATTAACCAGGCTCCACGGAGCGCATACTGTATCTCTGCCAGGCTGGGTTGCATTACCAGGGCTGTCTAAGTTGTGAGTTGCACATCCTAGACAACAACACTGTACAATAGACTATGAGCACTAGACAGGAACAAATGGAGGTGATCAGACACTTATAGCCCAGTGCGTGCATGAGCACCCAGATGTGCTGACTGTGCTCTGTGCTGTGCCCAATGCACCGCACCTGAGAGGGACTGAAATGAATATCGGTTTGTGGATGTTGATCGTCGTTGGTCGTCCCTCGAAGTATTGGCATGTTTAGATGATGACGTATTATGGACCCTCAAGGGTCCATTTGGTTTCATTTTTACCACCTGGAACCACCTGGAACCCTCTCAGGGACCACTGGTGGTCCCCGGACCACTGGTTGAAAACCCCTGCTCTATATAGCAGCCTACTGGTACAGATAATGACACAGTTTAGGGCTTTTTATGCCTTCATTGATAGTTGACAGTAACTTGACAGGAAAAGGGGGGGAAAAGGTGGAGTAACGCTGCGGCAAAGGCTGCCGAGCTCTGGAGTCGAACCTGCGGCAAACCGCCAGGCTGGCTGACGATTGAGCTAACCGTATACTGGGCCAGTTTACACAGTTTGATTAGCCTAGATTTCCTACTCTCACGTGCTTAGCTTATGTATGCTTCACATTAACTACTTGGTATGATGTATTACCATGCTTTTTCTTGTTTATGCTCAATGTAAATCGCTCTTGATTAAGAGCGTCTGCTAAAGGCATAAAATGTGAATTGATAATGGCCGCTCCGCTCCATCTATAGCAGACTGCTGTCTAATCAAAGGCCCAGAGCACCTGGCTGCACTGCTTGGATTTCATGCAACCTGGCAGCCTTGTAAACAGACACACAATGTCATTTACAAATAAACATTGCTCTCCATTGCTCTCAAGAGGTTTCGTGGAAACGTTTGACGCGAGAAACAAATTATGCAGTAAGTAGAAAATCTATCCTACTTGATCAACTCACTTCCTGGTTTTTCGAGGTCGACCACTGCGCTGCAGCTGTACAGATGGCCAGCGTGTGACGCTATGGAATGAATACATTGACATCATTATCGTGAGCAAAAAAAAATGCTTGTTTTCTTGTTACTTTTGGGCCAATTTATTCATACAGTAGCTTTGATAAGTGGTATAATGTATGACACTGCGGACGGTCTTCGTCTTGGTGTTTAAACATCCTGCTGTCAGTCATTATTTTCCAACATCTACCGCCACTATTGATTCAATATTTACAATGCCAACAACACACAGAATTAGAGAGAGTGAGTGCAAAAAACGGCAGTGGCAGCTGCTGGGGAGCAGGCAGGGCTGCATGTAGTGTTTTATCCTGCAACCCAAACATTTACTCTGCCCTAACCATTGGAGATTTTAGGAGGGTACACCCTGCTGTCAAAAAAGGTTATAAAATATATAACCTTTTTTTGACACCAGGTGGACCCTCCTAAAATCTCCAATGCTCAGGGTACAGTAAGTGTATAAGATTTGTATAAATTAGTATTAAGTTACAATTGAACAAAGTTACAACTGACATATTATGGGAAAAAATGTCAATTGTAACTTCGTTCAATTGTAACTTAATACTAATTTATACAAATCTATATTTTTGATTCCATTCATGATTTGTAATGTATACTTAGTATGTTCCAAAATGAGTAAATCAATCACATAGTGATTTATTTTTTTTTATCTAACAATTCATTTTCTAATTGTGTAGATTCTTGAAAATTACGTAATTCATATGTTTAAATATAATTTAACTTGAGAGTTTAACTCTCAAGAGTTACTGATCTATGCCCCTGTCTGTCCCCCGTTCTGGGAGAGCCTAAAATCGCCTATGACCCTAACCTTACTATAACCTAGCCTAATCTATAACCTTAACCAAGCCCTTACCCTAATAACTGCAAGCACTGTGGAACCAGCCACATCAGGCGCCAGTCCTGCCCAACCTTGCTGGTCATAAGAAGAAACACCAGCACTCACGTTGGTCCGTTTAGGATTCTTTATTTCATCTTCCCCTGTATCTACACAGCTCAAACAACTGGACGTTTTGGTCCGGAGGCCTTCTTCAGCATAAATCTGACCATATCTGATGTTAGTGTCACTTATAAAGGGTACCAAGGTGCACCGCACAATGCGGTCCGAGTGAAACATCATGTTGCATTAGTTCTGCATAATCATAATCACATAGGAATTGATTACAACCAGAACTTCCTTGCTGGTCCCCGCCAGTCCCTGCCATGGCACGTGCTGGTCCCACGCCGTCTTGTTGCACACGCTCCTTCTGCAGAACGAATCATTTTCACTTCCATCATACCATCAATCATCATGAAGAAAACAATCACAACGCAATGAGTTGAAATGTGGAGATACAGGGTTTTCTGCCCGAGGGCCTACAGTACATTATGAAGAATGCCTTCAGCGGGTGAGCTTCCATAAAGCGTGCTCATGATCCCTGTCCTCGATACAGCGGCTTCTTTTAGTAGCAGTCCCCAGCCGGCCCGGCACGCAGCCTGGGTGGGTGGATGACAGCAGGCACTTGAGAACTATTTTTGTCGCGCGTATTAATCTGTCCTCTTGTCCTACATAACAAGGTTAACAAGGAAGACCAAACAATTTAGGGAGTACATCAGTTGAGTCCTTGACACGTTTATGTATTTTAAACGGATTAGCGGTGCGATATGAAAACGCTGCTGTGCAAAAAATGAGCTCAGGCACTTTCCTTTCCGTGAGTATGTGTGTACGTATGGTTGTAATGCATGCAACTCAAGAACCGTTTGCTCCACCAAGTTCAAATTCGGCACATGCTTTCCACACCCTCGCAGGGAGTGCAGTGCCAAACCTCGAGTCTGTGAGACACACTGTTGTCCAGAAACACCAACAAAGGCTCTGCTCAGGCTCTGCCAGTGGGCCTAATCAGCAAAGGCGCATCACCTCAGCCAATTTATTGCCATGGCAACACCACACCTGCCAACTTGACCAGCCCACTTTTCAGTCAGTTTGCAGCACTCTTCAGATACAGGCAGAAAGACAACATCTCCATATACCATTATGGGCACAAAAGGAACAGAGCCAGTTCTATGACAATTTGACAAAGGCTATTATGAGGTTCCAAAGTCGCGTTGTTCACTTATAGGTCTAGTTTTATGTTAATACAGCATTAAAAAATCTGAATAATGCTGTTGTGTAGGGCTAAAGGGTTAACACCATGACAATGAATAGCCAATGAGAATGCTTGTTATACGGTGAACTGGACGTTATTATGGATGTCCGATGTGAACCGGACGTTAGTATGGAAGCCGTCTGCTTCATTATTACTAGTCTAGTGTCATACCATAACAAACCCTATCGTACATACAATACATTGTGGACCGACCTACGTATTCTTGAAGAATTTTAGCAGCACTAATATTATATGAGGGTCCCTGTCGAGACGAGAGTTTGAGAACCACTGCCTGTCTGTACACTACTGTGAGTGCTCGCACAGTATAACTATATGTTCTTCATATCACCATAATATTACTTTATTATATGATATTTATCTGGACTCACTGCAGAAACAAGAAGGCTGCCAGGAATCCAAATGAAAGTGAAAATACTGTCCCATTCCCTGGTCTTCTACTATATACAGTATACTATATATACTGTATATAATCTCATACATATATGGATCCAATAAATGATCTAGTCACTTGTCAACACTCCTTATTGATGGAATAGTATTACTACTATAGCTACAACCTTATGATGTATCGCGTTGCAACATGTCGTGAGCATGAGTGGATCTGCTATTTTCACTAATACTGTGTGACACGCTTGTACGAAGTTGACTAGGGCCATCCATTTACAAGAAAAACAAAACACAAACTTTTAATACAATGGTTATCCACAACTACTTGTGATTCAGACACTTTCGTTGCTGAAAATGATGATATAAGACGGATGGGCTGACCAACGTGAGACTAGTCAGGCCACCAATCATTTGTCACAGGGCGAGAGAGAACTGATTAACTTTTCACACTGATTGGCAGTTGACCTCCCTCGGCCACGCCCACTTGAAGCTGAGTGGCCTCGTGGGGTGTCAGTCAGCCTCCGGAATCCCAGGTGTTTTTAGCTGTAATTAGACTCAGAGCTGCAGCCTTGCTCTGCCAACCAAGCCACGCCTACTTTACTATGTATAGCAGAACATCATGCTACATGCTTGACATAATTAATCAGAGGACCGCTTCAGCCAGTTGACAACAGTGGTGGAAAGCAAATACTTGTAATCAAGTACTTTACTGGAGTATTTCCAGTTTTCAATTTAGACACCTGCAAGGTTGATGCACTATAAACCACAACTCTGCCCATTTATTTTGCCTGCATGGTGTTGTCTTGTCTGCTGGTGTTTGTGAAAATTCACTCGTGTTGGTGTTAAAACAAATTACTATGTGTATACAATGGCACATAAATGATCTGAATATAAATCTGAATCAACACTACTACGCCACTACATATCAGAAGCAAATATTATACTTTTACTTCCCTACAATTATTTGAAGACTTTGTTACCAATTACGTTGTGGATTTTGATTATTATTACTTTGTCCATTCAGTCCTATACTGTATGTTTTGGATATTTATATGTTTCAAAACATCATGCATAATCAGTATTTTCCTACTTTTGTTAGTTATTATGTTTGTACCAGTGTGCATGGCACAGCAGATAAAAACAAAACAAAAGACACGCTTTTAAACACTAATGCAACAAACACATACATACATACTGTACATACAGTACATACATAGCTTACAGTACATACATACATACATACATACATACATACATACATACATACATACATACATACATACATACATACATACATACATACATACATACATACATACATACATACATACATACATACAGGTGTAGGTTCATCATCCATATTTGCCAGATACCATTAACTGGTGCTGTTTACCTTTTCAGACAGTATTACCACGCAATGCCTGTCTGCACAGAAAGCCCAGTGATGTATGTATGCGCCATCCTTCAGCACACAGTCCGCTTGCTGCGAAAACACTGTGAGATTACAAACACAGTGAGATTTACTGTTCTCACCACGGCGTGCATACATCTAACTAAACCCACTGAGACGCCGCGCCGTACATTGTCGGGAGTCATTTCACCGTACCTTCAAAACAACAATACAATCCTGCTATGCTGTCTGATAACATGACTGAATGGCAGTCTCCTTTTAACAAGCTCCAATGCAATCTACTGTAGCCTAATAAAGCCTTGCATCATTTCACTACCCTATGGTGGTGGTGGTGGTGGTGGTGGTGGATGGATGGTAAAAGGAAATCACTTCACTTCTTCTGGGAAATTCTCAGCAAACTGTTTCATCATGGGATAGAGTAGCCAAAGAAAAAGAAAAACACAACCACTGGGCGGAATCAAAACATCACAACCGTGTTCTACTGTGAAGGGGGGCAGGGAATCAGCACTGCTCCACACACAGGCCTTCCTGTGTTGTTTGTTGGTCAATGATTTTCTGTTGGCATCTGACCTTATCGATGGCCTTCCTGCGTTGTTTTTTTTTTGTCAGTGTTTTTTCGTTGGCGCCTGACCTTATCGGAGGGGGGGCACGGAGAATGACCATGTATTTTGGTCGTGTTACGAAAGGCACCGTGTAAAAAAATAAAATGTTCTGACCTCTTGCCCGCCTCCCTCTCTCTCCTGGGTTCTGCATGCTCTCTCTCTTTCTCTCCACGATCGGAGACGTCCTCAAGCTCCTTGAGTCCGGCAGGCCGAAAAATCCTCAATGCACGCACATGTCCACCAGGGGCGGATGTAACATTTCCCAATTGGGGGGGAGGGGGGGGGGGCAGGAGAAAATCGTATGGGGCGGCTTCAACGCCCGTGGCGTGAAGCCGCACCCATACCATTTTCCGGATACAGGACTTATATTAGTCAAAAATCAAAAGCATCAATAATAATAAGTTAATAAGTTGTGGAATTTGCAACACGCAGCATGCATAAAGCTATAAGGTCTGACTCAGAGAGTTTTCTGTTTTCATGCTGTTGGTTTAGTGGTGCCACAGCTGTAGTTATAGTTAGTAGCAGTAGTAGTGCTTTAAATCATTTTAAATTTAAGCACTTTAATTTGAAATATCTTTGGTTGTTTTGCATGCCATCCTGTTTGGTGGGGCAGTGGGGCATTTAGGGGGGCATTGCCCTCCCATGCCCATGCCTAGATCCGCCCCTGGTGCCCACCTGTGTGTGTGTGTGTGTGTGTGTGTGTGTGTGTGTGTGTGTGTGTGTGTGTGTGTGTGTGTGTGTGTGTGTGTGTGTGTGTGTCTGCCCAGTCGGTGAACAGCTAATCCCCGGCACAGCTAATCTTGTCTTACTTGCAGGCAGTGAAACTCATGTGCACACATGCATTCTCCCTGGGTGCAAGAGCAGAACCTGTGTCCCTACCATAGGAGAATGTAGGCTCTCTGAGCAGAGGGGGCATAGATCTGTAACTCTTGAGAGTGTAAAATGAAACCAAATGGACCCATAAGGGTCCATCTACACAATGAGCCCTTCTCAAAACCCCACCCAGTCACTGTCCAATGCCAGTCCAAATAGTTTAGCAACTGTTGCTATGCAGGTCAAGCTTTCCTGGTCAAGCTTTTCTCTTCTAGCGTGCCTATTGGACAAGGATGGATTGGGGAGGGACTTAGTGAAGGGATCATTAGAAAATGTAGAGAAGATGTTATTTTGACCAACATTTTGCCAGTTCATCTCTCCTAAATTGTGGACAAAAACTTAGTTTTGGGTCCGAGAGACTAGACGCAACATCAAATGATGGTCCTCTGTGGCTAAAATGCAGTATAAGTATTGGGTCCTGGTATGAAAATTGTTGAAAAACACTGAATATCAGCAACTAAATATGCTAAATAAGTACTTGTTTTTTCTAGACATGTGATATCCCCGTGGAACCCTCCTAAAATTGCTCGTGGTCCCTATACGTTCCCAAATGGGCCTGTTATAGGAGGCCAACACATTCCAGCACACAGCATCTCTGTAGTCATTAAACGAAACAGCTGGTGTTTCACATTTTTCATATTCCATACTGATTGACTAAGATTAGCTTCAGAAGTTTGCAGACATGCTCCATTTGAATGGGCGGATAGATGGACCAGCATGAGCCTGGCGGAGAAAATTAGACTATATTCTGCTCAATTATTTTGGGCTATGTTTATGCAAACAATGTAGTACGATCTCAGGCTCGTTATCTTCAGGGATACGTCTCAAATATTGATCGGATGCAACCTACCCGCATAACACACTATACCACTGATGATCGATGATCGTCTCTCAACCTTGAGAGACGAACAGACAATCTGGTTTGTTCACATCGCATGAACAGACCATATTGTTATACACCGCGGTTACACAGCGGTGTCGTCGCATGCTGAAAATAGCAGGTGTGAGCTTGCCAGTAACAACGTGTGCTTGAGACGGCGTGTGATATTTAAATTCATGTACGGTCTTTTACAAAAAAACATATGGCATTTGGGGCTTTTATGGGATACTATAGAGAGATGGATGGGGGACATGCAACACTACGCTCAGCCTGAAATTCAATTTCTCTTCACTGCATAAAATGATCAAGCCAGCCGTGTATCGACTCTGGCTTTCTATCAGGGTCTTGGAGTGTGTGTGTGTGTGTGGGTGTGGGTGTGGGTGTGGGTGTGGGTGTGTGTGTGTGTGTGTGTGTGTGCGTGCGTGTGCGTGCGTGCACGTGTGTGTGAAATTCAATTCAGGTGAAATTCAATTCAGGTGACATAATATAGCACATTTTACTATTCTACTATTCGCCTGAAAATGAAGTTGTTTGCCTTTTTTTCTAAAAATAAATAAATAAATAAATGAAAACATTTTTAAAATGCTTTAAATGGTCGATCTACTATCAACAAGCTACTATCAGTAAGCTTTTAGTTCGGCTATTTGAGCAATTTAAAAATAGTAAACTACATTGGTTCCATGTAGTGAGTGGTCCAGAAAGATCCTTACAAGGATTTTTGGCAGCTGTGTTAAGTGGACAGGTGTGTGGGCCGTGTGCGTTTTTCTTTTTTTAAAATGAGTCAATCGATTGTGTTCTGGATGGGAGCCATTTGTCAGTAAGAAAATATTTATTTATTTTGTATAATAATGTTAACTTGTAGTGTTTTTCCCAGTTATATGGAGGTGGAAACAACAGATTGACCCTGACCTTCACCAGTAGGGCAACACGCCAAGAGGGGCAACAAAATGTGCCCAAAGGCACATTTTATGAATATGATTGGCTAGTTGTAATATAACATGCATGCTTCATGTTGTCAATGTCTGGTTCAATGGAAGAATATGCAGAGTATGAAGAGTATGAAGTATGAATATACAAAGATTGAAGAAGTAAAATTGAAGTCAAATTAACTAGGCCTTAAAAATATACAAAAATATATAAAGTCTTACAGTAGGCTATGGAATTTCATATTAACTCACAAGTGTAGTAATCATGGGACATGACTGGATTTCTCCCATGAAAAATGAACATTTGTCTGAAATTAGGGTTGTGTTCAGTTTACAGTACACTTCCTGCTAAATTAAACATAACGTATCTTCTAGTAAACAGAAATAACATGAAATAAAACCATACGAAAAACATGTTGTTATTATAGGCTTTGGTAGGTCTTGCAATTTAAGACCACAGTGAAGGGATAAATATGCATTATTAGTATAACTTATGTATAACCTCTGTCTAATAATGTTACATTATTTATAATTACACCTTATTAGCCCTAATTAGATGTACCGTAAATTGTGCAGGGACCGAAATGTCTTAGTGGAAAAGAAAAAAAAATCCATATTGTTAGCATGCTGAAGATCTTCAAGGAGCCCCTCTGCTATATTGGCTTTTCACACTCAATAACGTATACTCATTTCATTTCATTTTAATTAAATGCCGTGCTGTAAAATGACAGTGTGATTAGCAGCCTTATTAAAATGATGTATCTTTGATAGATAAGTAACGGCGAAAAGGGGCCAATGACTGTCTATTCATTGTCCTGGGCATTCGCGGTCATTAACTGGCCATCGCCACAGTCCCTGGGGTAATCACATTGGTATTCCGTCTTAACAAAGGTCAATCCAAGGATTCAAAAACACCCAGTGCATTCTCTCGCGGCATAATACTTTTAATAGGCAGCCTCGTCTTTCAGCCAAAGACCTTCTTTAGGCCTGTTTGGAAAGGTCAAAATCAAACTTGCTCATTGCAAAGCACTGAACGTTTTGATAGAATCCAGTTGAGACGAAACAGTCCGTTCTTCAAAGTCCTTCGGAGGGCTTTGAAGAACGGGCGGAAGGCCAGCGTACAAAAAAGCCTTTCACTATGATAAACACGTTCCAGCAAAACATTTGGATGTGCAAATTCTATATATGCACGCTCGCATAGATTAAGTTGCAGTCGCACTCCTAATTACCCTGATATAATACCCATCCCGACTGAGACGTGCATTTAATATTACTTCTAGGCTCTCATAACCCCCGATGCTGTATATGTCACACTGCATTACATTATGCATATGCGTCTTTCCGCGCTGTCGTCATGTCTGTCTAATTTTGCATAATATCGGTCCATCCATCCATCTTCAACCACTTAGCAGTTCCAACAGAGATTTACACTCCTCTCTTTCCAGGGAAACCAATAACAGCCAGCTTTGTTCTAACTCACGAATCTACTTGCTATTCCTCTGCCACAATTAACACCTGTCGCTTGTATTGTTTTTTTTTTTGTGCTGTTGTCTATATAGACGTTTTAAATGTTTGAAGATCTGTCATTGGCTAACAAATAGTCCCGGAACTATTTGTCAGCCAATCAGGTAGAGCGTTGCTGAGTTGCCTCTGACTATAAGGAAATGTCGAGTTGGTGGAGGACTATGATTTTCAAAGGGCCACTGCGGTTCCGATGGTTGTCATATTTTCATGAAGTGATCTAATAATGAAACAGTCTAGACTCGAATATAAACAAGAAAAAGAAGTAAAAATGCAATTACAATTCTGAGATTCATTGCTTATAACTACCATTGAAGACACCCTGCAGTACATGTCCTTGGTATGTTACCGACCCCCAAAATATATTTCCGTGCAGTGTGCTCTAGGGGTGGTAAATTTAACCGGTACAAGTTGCATATGTACCAGCGTCAATATACCAAAAAACATACTGCACTGGGAGAAAAAGCAGACAGTTGATCGGAGCGGAATGGAAGATCAGGCAGCAGAGTTGGTCTCAAGATGATGGTCTTTTATTTCAGCAGACAGCAAACAGCATACAGCATGGCCTCGGGCTCCAGAGAGCCCTCGGCTTAAACAGCCAGCCACGAGGAGGTGGCTGACAGACTGACTGAACCAAAGTGATACAGTAACAGAGCTTTATATGCAGGTTTAAACAAGAATACACATTTCACATAGACAGCTGTCGCCAAAAGGGGTTGTTCTTAGAACCGAAACAAACATGGTCACACATGGAAGTCCTTTGTCACCTGTCACCTGTCAAACACTGTACCCAAATGTGTCCCTGTGCCCATCCTGTCTCACCATGGGGTCCACCAGAGAGCTGACATTGCAGAATCTCTCTGACCAACTCAAGGTGACAACAGGAAACAGGATCTAAATGTGCTATAATTAACATATGAGTCTGTGAAATAACAAATTGCAGCCATTTGGTTTCATTTTGATATTCTTCACATCCCCCCTTGAAAGACTTCTGTCTTTCACACAGAAGATATGAAAAAATGAAACCAAATAACTTACCCACCCCCCTTAGATCCACAACAAACGTTTTTACTCCTGAGTTAAAGGTTCAGCAATTACAGAACATCTTCCCCAATGTGGTTGACGGATATTTAAGATTACACAACGTTACCATATGACTAATTACTTTTACACTTAGTGGAGTATTCTCTCAACGTCATTCAAACTTTTAAGACTGAAAATGTTACATAACAATAAACAATAATCATCACATGTCTCCTCACCTGGGAGTACCTACACATGACACAATACTTGTTCTCCTTTAACAAACCGCACGAAATAAGAAAAATAAAAAAAAACGCATTTTAAGTCCCCAATTTAAACACTCAAGAGTTAGTTCTCGACACTACTTGTATTGTAATTTAATCTTTTGACAACTACGCAATCCCGAAATATATTGGAATATTGATTGAATGGAATTTTAGATTTACATTTACTGACATATAAACGAGACTTTTGTTGCTTTTTAAACTTTTTTAAACAAAAGAGCATTTTTAGAATACGAATACTTCACGATTTATAATTGTATTAAACTCTGCTGTGCTGATAAAACGCCAGAGTTTAATTATTAATAACTCATGTTTTCATATTTAGGCAAAAAAACCGCATTTAACTCAAATTGGCTGTTTTAAGTCAATGTACCTAATTAGCACAACAAATACACATATAAAATCAACTTTGCCTTCTTCATTTTTGCTGATTTTAGACTCACACGTACAATTTTGAAGTCAAACTACAAGGAATGTCCGTCTTAAAATAGTTTGACATGGAGCAACGAAAATCTTCTTTCTGTAGGCTACTGCTTCTTAGTTTACCCTGAAATGTCCGCTCCGTGTGGATCTAGTGGGAGATGTTTCCCGCTGTTGTTCTTGCAGTTCAGGGTCCACCATCCATCTGAAAAGACTCACTTTCTCCCCCCTCCCAACTCAAAGTGGCCAGCTTTGGGTTGGGCAGAGAAGAAGGCCACTCACGTATCTTCATTCACGGCCCCCCTCGAGTCGGGGCCCGCAAAAGGTCTCACTCCTTGTGGGTCAGTCGCCGCCGCTGTCCGTCACTCCTGCCGACGCCATCGCGCACCACGCCACGCCAAGCCGACAAAGGAGCGTGCACTCTCCCTCGCCAACCCGACGCTTAGTGCCGCGCGTGCGTTCCGTTGCCGCCCGCCTGTCCACGCTGAGGTGATATTGACGAAGATGATGGCGAAGGATCCCCTCGCTCGGCTATGACGCCCCTGGTCCCGTGTGCTGCAGTCCATCTAGCCCCAGCCCGCGGCTGATGGTCCGGCATCGCGGGTCGCAGGCAGCCACACTCCTCGCTGGCGGTCCTCGGCTCGCCGTCACCCTCGTGGCGTCGTGGCACCCATCCCACTTCTGGGCGCTCCTCCGCCGGTAGACAGGAGGATCTCAAACTCCGCGCTCCGTCGCCGATCAAAAAACACTCATTAGACTGAAAAAACGAAGTCCTCTGGTTCTATATGCCTGGCACGAAAAAAATCGTCCAAAGACAACCGGGTTTCGGGGCACCATTTGTGGTAAATTTAACCGGTACAAGTTGCATATGTACCAGCGTCAATATACCAAAAAACATACTGCACTGGGAGAAAAAGCAGACAGTTGATCGGAGCGGAATGGAAGATCAGGCAGCAGAGTTGGTCTCAAGATGATGGTCTTTTATTTCAGCAGACAGCAAACAGCATACAGCATGGCCTCGGGCTCCAGAGAGCCCTCGGCTTAAACAGCCAGCCACGAGGAGGTGGCTGACAGACTGACTGAACCAAAGTGATACAGTAACAGAGCTTTATATGCAGGTTTAAACAAGAATACACATTTCACATAGACAGCTGTCGCCAAAAGGGGTTGTTCTTAGAACCGAAACAAACATGGTCACACATGGAAGTCCTTTGTCACCTGTCACCTGTCAAACACTGTACCCAAATGTGTCCCTGTGCCCATCCTGTCTCACCATGGGGTCCACCAGAGAGCTGACATTGCAGAATCTCTCTGACCAACTCAAGGTGACAACAGGAAACAGGATCTAAATGTGCTATAATTAACATATGAGTCTGTGAAATAACAAATTGCAGCCATTTGGTTTCATTTTGATATTCTTCAGTGTGCACTAGGGGTGGGACGATTCACTTACCTCACCATACGATACAATATTGATATTTAGGGTTATGAATCGATTTATATTGCGATTCATAGTTATGCTGCAATTCGATTTGATATATTGATATATTGCATCTTATCCCCACAAATGACTCGAAAAATCATTAACAAACACAACACAAACACAACATGATGATGTCATCAAGTTGTGTTTCACCATAAGTTCAATCAACTAGAACATTTTAAAGCAATTGTAAACAATATACTGTAGATAACGATCATAACATTCGGTTCAATCATACACATCAATGCAGCCTGATAATGTCAGTCAGTCTTTCTGACATGAACAAATTAATGAATAGGCCTACATAAGTAGGCCTATAAAAACAATTTTGGATCTGGCGATTCGATATTGATATCATGGCATTAAGCATTGCAATATATTGGCATATCGATTTTTTGCCCATGACCCCTATTGTGCAGCTGTGTGCCTGTGAAGCAAAGATAATGTTGGAAGGAGGAACTCATCTCCTCACACACACTTATTTTTGTGTGGTTGCCCAGAATGGACAGCCAACTATTTTCATGTATACTATATACTATATTGGTACACTCCAATATACAGTATGATTGATGTCATGTCCAGGGGGTGTACTTGTACATCAAGCTGCCTCACGCTACAGAAACAAGAGATAGGCTCCTGACCTATATGGGCCTCTATGGCTCAGCCGGGGCCTCCTGACATCATGGCCTGGCAAGGCTACTTACTTAGAAATGCTGGTTCCAATTTTCTGTTGAATACATTAGATTACAATAAAAACACTGTAAGTTCTGGCACTTGAACCCAGACCATGAAATCACCAGACAGAAACTTTATCCAGTGAGCCGCTGTGCTTGCTTGGTATGTTTTCACATAAAATTTCACATGAAAAATGATAGAAACTCCAGAGGCTTGTCTGCATTGCTACCAAACATTCAAACATCTATAGAATGCCGTTTTTCATAATTTTTGAGGATTTAAAAAAAAATAAAATAAAAAATAAATATAAATAAATAAAAAGTCGAAATCTAGGGGAAATGACATACTATAGATGGAAAATAGCAGTCTTTTTTTTTGTTTACATGTTGTTAGTCAAAGCCAAATAAAGACTGAAGGTCCAGATGTAGCAAGTAGCTCACTGGGATAGGCTGCAGACTGGCTTTGATATGAGGTTAGGTGTTCAAACTTTTTAAGCACTATATTTCTACCGCAATGAAACATTTCAAAGATTCCTTTTCAGGCAAACATGTCCACCCTAAGATGAACCTAAATAACTTTAAATGGAGTGTCTAGGTGTAAGTATGTACGACTAATAATGTAATAAAGTTTCCCTTAGAGATTGCATTGCGCTTTTAAGTTAAATAACTCCGAAACTACAAAGCATTTCAAAGTAGAAAGTTCCAGCATGTATCTCCACAGTAAGCTGAATCTAAAAAAGTGTGAATGGACTTTCTACAAGAACGTGATTTTTTGACCCCCTTTGAATCTGCCATTGACCCCATTATAAAAATGCTCAAATTTCGGAGCCTTATATTTCTAATACGATGAAACATTTCAAAGATTCCTCTTCAGGCAAAGATGTCCCCCTTAAGATGAACGTAAATGGGGTTTCTAGGTGTAAGTATGTAGAACTAATAGCATAATAAAGTTTCTGTTATTGCCATTGGGAATGCATTGGACATTTAAGTTAGATAACTCAGAAACTACAAAACATTTCAAAGTAAAAAGTGAATGAAAGGGATACTATAGTTTATGGTTTTGGACGACATAGTACGGTAGAATAGTACGTCGTTTCGATTTTTTAATGAAAATCACAAAGGAAAACAAACAACTGCTTGCATTCATGGTTTTAATTCACCGTTGATGGCGTAAGATACCAACAATAACACCTTAACATCTTGCAGGATTTGAACCCGGGCCCTCAAACTTCCAGGCAGAAGATCTACCAAGTGAGCCACTGTACTTGCCTGGGGTGCTTAAGAAATGCCAAATAGAAACTTACAGAAACACCAGAGGCTTGCTTCCATTCCTTCCTAACATCCAAACATCTATATTGTATAGTATGCCATTTTTCAACATTTTTGACGATTAAAAAAAATGTTGAAATCGAGAATTTCCGACATACTATAGTATGTCGTTTTTTCGTCATTTTCGAGGATTTTCGAAAAATGCCGAAAATGAAGAAAAACGACAGGCTATAGTACATGGTCTCAGACAGCATGCTATAGTATGCCATTTCTAATCATTTTTAAGCATTTTCAAAAAATGACAAAATCTCGAAAAAACGCAAGCCTATAGTCTTGGGTTCTTGCACAGCATGCCGTTTTTCATCGTTTCGAGGATTTTTGAGGATTTTCGAAAAATGTCAAAATCTCGAAAAAATGCAAAGGCTATAGCCTTACCGTTTTTCATCGTTTTGAGGATTTTCGAAAAATGCCGAAAATGAAGAAAAACAACAGGATATAGTACATGGTCTCAGATAGCATGCTATAGTATGCCATTTCTAATCATTTTTGAGCATTTTCAAAAAATGTCAAAATCTCGAAAAAGCGCAAAGGCTATAGCCTTACTGCTTTTCATCGTTTTGAGGATTTTCAGAAAATGACAAAACCTGGCAAAAACGGAAGGCGATAGTACATGGTCTCGGACAGCATGCTATAGTATGCCGTTTTTCATCATTTTTGAGGATTTTCGAAAATATGTCGAAATCTAGGGAAAATGACATACTATAGATGGAAAATAACGTTTTTTGTTGTTTACATCTTGTTAGTCAAAACCAAATAAAGACTGAAGGTCCAGATGTAGCAAGTAAGTAGCTCACTGGGATAGGCGGCAGACAAATGGCTTTGATCTGTGGTCGGGTGTTCAAATCCCGCTCAAGGAGCTCCTTTTAGGAACGAAACTTCCTAAAAGGAATGAAACTTTTTAAGCACTATATTTCTACCGTGATGAAACATTTCAAAGATTCCTTTTCAGGCAAACATGTCCACCCTAAGATGAACCTAAATAACTTTAAATGGAGTGTCTAGGTGTAAGTATGTACGACTAATAATGTAATAAAGTTTCCCATAGAGATTGCATTGCGCTTTTAAGTTAAATAACTCCGAAACTACAAAACATTTCAAAGTAAAAAGTTCCAGCATGTATCTCCACAGTAAGCTGAATCTAAAAAAGTGTGAATGGACTTTCTACAAGAACGTGATTTTTTGACCCCCTTTGAATCTGCCATTGACCCCATTATAAAAATGCTCAAATTTCGGAGCCTTATATTTCTAATACGATGAAACATTTCAAAGATTCCTCTTCAGGCAAAGATGTCCCCCTTAAGATGAACGTTAATAGCCATAAATGGGGTTTCTAGGTGTAAGTATGTAGAACTAATAGCATAATAAAGTTTCAGTTATTGCCATTGGGAATGCATTGGACATTTAAGTTAGATAACTCAGAAACTACAAAACATTTCAAAGTAAAAAGTGAATGAAAGGGATACTATAGTTTATGGTTTTGGACGACATAGTACGGTAGAATAGTACGTCATTTCGATTTTTTATGAAAATCACAAAGGAAAACAAACAACTGCTCCGATTCATGGTTTTAATTCGCCGTTGATGGTGAAGATCACAACAATAACACCTTAACATCTTGCGGGACTTGAACCGGGCCCTCAAACTTCCAGGCAGAAGCTCTACCAAGTGAGCCACTGTACTTGCCTGGTGTGCTCAAGAAATGCCAAATAGAAACTTAGAGAAAAAACAGAGGCTTGCTTCCATTCTTTCCTAACATCCAAACATCTATATTGTATAGTATGCCATTTTTCAACATTTTTGACGATTTTTTAAAAAAAATGTTGAAATCGAGAATTTCCGACATACTATACGGGTCATTCTCACGAAACATGAAATTGCATGTCCGTGAACATTTCGATATCAGAAACACAACTTTATAATACAATGAAATTACCATTTTAAAGATAATATTTTTCTCTTTCTTGTTCAGAGGTTTATATTTATCTGAAAATTCATTATTATTGTTTTTTTTATGCGTTTTTAGCTGAAATTCTCATTACCGCAACGCGTCCGCAGTCATTTTAGTGGTGCTTGGATTGGATTTTTTATTGGATAACCTATATGGATTTTGCTCAAAATAAATTCAGATTATTAATTATGTTTTTTACAATCATAAATTGAAATAATTTGAAAATAACATATTTAAATTAAATATATATTGGGAAAAAACATCATGTCCACGTGCAAATTTCTCATCCTCCGCTATGTTTTTGTAGGGCTGTTTAAACTCAAACAGAGTATTGCAAATAATTTAAATTTTGAGCAACTTAATACATCTGACAGTACATTCAACGTGGCTAAAAGTTTAGCAGATCTGTTTACATTTATCCAGTGCAAAGTTAAAATC